>CM061531.1:211320970-211533697 GCA_030545055.2 Neoaliturus tenellus
AGAACAATTCGCAATACCCAAACGCAAGCGCAATATCTTACAACTAATACAAGTCTTAAAGTTAGAGTAGACTTCGCTAAACACTGAAGGCGCCATTCAATGTTTAGTGATGCCTATGGCGGTCCGTCCCGATCGTTCACGTTCAACGCGCGGGAGCGGACTGCGAGCCGGCTCTGGCTGGGCCCCCTTATATCCCCACCGGGGCTGCCACGCCCAGGATATCAGGGGTGGGGGAGGGGGGTGGGGGTGGGGGTGGGGGGGGGGGCTCGCACTTTTTGTCGGGGGGGGGTCACTTCTCGTCCGGAGCAAAAAACTTTTGGTCAAGGTCAAAAATTTTTCCGAAAAAAAAGTTCAGGGGGGGGGGTGACTTCTCGTCCGGAGCAAAAAACTTTTTGGTCAAGGTCAAAAATTTTTCCGAAAAAAAAAGTTCGGGGGGGGAGGGGGAGGGGGAGGGGGGAGGGGGTGGGGGTGGGGGAGGGGGTGGGGGAGGGGGGGGGGGTCACTTCTCGTCCGGAGCAAAAAACTTTTTGGTCAAGGTCAAAAATTTTTCCGAAAAAAAAGTTCGGGGGGGGGGGGGTCACTTCTCGTCCGGAGCAAAAAACTTTTTGGTCAAGGTCAAAAATTTTTCCGAAAAAAATTCCGGGGGGGGGGAGGGGGTGGGGGTGGGGGTGGGTGGGGGGGAGGGGGTGGGGGGGGTAAGTGGGTCAAGGTCACCCACAACACTTCTACTCTAAGTGTTGGCTATACCCCCCACCACAACTGAGTCCCTAGGCTGCACAACACCGCTCCGCCAGTATGTCTCCAGCTTCCATGCGGTGCGTTTCGCTGTTCTCTAACTCTCTATATGTAAGTATTTTTACAAGTTTGAATCTAGGTCAATACACTTTAACTCTGGGACGATATCGACTTGTACTATTCTGTGTTTTTGACTCAAGGTCATCACATTTTAACTCTGGGATGATTTTGAATTATAGCATTTCAGTTTTTTAACTCAAGGTCGTCACACTTTAACTCTGGGGCGGGATCGACTTGTAGTATTTCTGTGTTTTGACTCAAGGTCACCACACTTTAACTTTGGGACGGGATCTACTTGTATTATTTCTGTGTTTTCACTCAAGGTCATCACACTTTAACTCTGGGATGATTTTAACTTATAGTATTTCAGTGTTTTGACTCAATGTCACCACACTTTAACTCTGGGACGGTATCAACTTGTAGTATTTCTATGTTTTTACTCAAGGTCATCACACTTTAGCATGTAACTTTAAGGTAGCACCGAAACGGTGCTACCGGCTTGACATTTTCAAGTTTCCCGAGGTCATCACAATTTCCCCCACCACTTCCATATACCTAGAGTGCGCGGGGCTGGACAGTCAGTCGCTCGGTGTCTGTCGTAGGGTACGCATCGCGGTTGCAGTAATGGGTCGAATGGGGGCTTCTGGGTCAGTTCAAGGTCACCCGAGCGGTGTCACATGATGGTTTAGGCAGAGTCACGTTGCAAACTTCAAGTTTCCTCAGCACTTTTGCTGTTTCTCATCGCAAATTCGCTCCAAGTTGTCAAGGTCATGGTAACTGTGACTGAAACTCGGAGCGTAGTGCGAGAAACAGCAAAAGTGCCAAAAAAATTTAGGTTTCAGCGTGACCTTGACCTTTGTGACATCGATGACGTCATCTTGGTGACGTAAGGGGTGATGACGTCATCAGCACGTCATTTCTGTGCCGTCATGGGTGTGACGTCAAGGAAGTGACGTCATTGGTGATGACGTCATCGATGATGCAATCGATGACGTCATCGATGGGGTCATTGACCTCGATGACGTCATCGATGACGTCATCGCTCGGGTGACCTTGAACTGGCCCAAAAGCCCCATTCCCCACTACTGATGGATCACAATTTTAAATTTAAAACTAAGAGGTTTTGTTATAAAATGTTTATAGTAGTGTCAGCTAAGAGGTTTGAGCTGTCGGGGTGGCGGAAGACCGGAGTTCCGCACCAGACCTTAGTTCCGCACATCGGCCGGGCGGCTGCCCCATGACACGCCGGAGTTCTGCACGTGCCACCCCCCCTTCCCCCCCACGAGTCCCCTCCCCTCATTCTCCACCACCACTGTGCAACTACAGTACAATATGTTACGGTATGTCATCGCGGGTAACCATTTAGCTAAACAGTTATTACTACCGTATAATAGCTAATATAATACTCGGCAGTTTCAAGTAATTGCAGTTAAAAGTTGCAAGGTGAGAAAATGGTTTAAAATTTGTAATGCGTTCACCTAATCTAATGCCCCTAGGGTCTTCGTGGCGATCGGGAGCTCCTAGGGCCTCGCCGCTCTGAGAGGCCGTGTAGTTCGACTACGCAATAGATAACAGAGCAGACCATGAAAAATAGCTTTTTTATTTGAGTTGGCATTTTCGCTGTTAGTCCAAGCCAAGAAATTGGCAACAAGGCGAACTGAAAGCGTTGCCAACTTTCCGGCGCGAGCCTCACGATGTATTACCAACAGTGAAACAATAAATTACGGCACCGACTCAGGGCTTGCTCCTTGCCGTTGTGTATGCAAATAATGAGCGGTTAACGGGGTTACGCTTGTAGGACTCGCGGGAAAGGTCAGAAGGAAAACGATTTTTCATGTCAGATTTCCCTTATTTTCTCATTGCAATTGCTGTTTTAAGTACAGTAATTGGTTTTATAACATTTACTGTACTATGATAATAAACAACTTTGTAAAGTTTGTAAGATGACCCAGTTTATGTTGTCTTGTACGGTGTCCACAAATTATATTCAAAAGAAAATGCGTTGAACATAGTTTTACCATCCATCTGTATGTACACAATGTAATACACAATGGGGCAACGCCACCTTAATTTGTAAACTTCAATGTCTAAATCAAAGCTGACTACGCTACACTGCGTAGGTCCACATCTCCACATTGACGTCTTCTGATTGAAAGTAGCATTTTATTATCTTTTCTTTATACTCAAAGAACTTATTCAAGGTTATCAGAATAAATTAACTTATTGCCAAGCCAAGAAATTATTTATTTGTTAGGTGCAAGGTGTATATTATACTAGGGGGCCCGTGCAGCGCAATGCGCTGCATTTCGTATAGAGTATTAAACCTTGCTTCGTGGTAATGGACAGAGTTACTTTGAATAAAAATTAAATTATAGTGAAAATCAGATAACACATAATGGCGTTTCATTAATCGATCTTCATTACTAATTCTGCAACTTCCAATGTGACACTGTTGAAATTTGGTGGTTTTTCTTTTAGTTAAAAATTAGCTAAGATTAGGCCTACGTTCTTTTGCTGATTTGTCTTAGGGCCTCTGTCTAAGCACTCCTATAAAATCTAGAATAAATTCACAGATGTTGGATCTACATAGTTCATCAAACATTGAACTTAAATGACAACAGAACAAAAATCAACATTTCATTACAGCTCCCCGGTCCTGCATGAGTTATGCAGCACTCACTGCTGCTGTTATGAGGTAGTCGTCGACATAGTGAATGAGTCCACATTACTATTAAATACACCCCGTCGCAGCAAACCTGCGTACTCAGCGAATTTCCAAATTAGTAATATTAATTTGACCAGATAAATCTGTAAACAAAATTTAATCACGTGCTCATAAATAGGAAAATAAATGTCTATTCTCCTGATAAATATAGGGAAAGAGTATGCAGGTATGCTGCCATGGGGAATACTAAAAGTACGTTTTAGCATAAAAAAAAAACTATCTCGAACATATGAAGCCATAAACTTAGTTTCATCTATATCTTGTCCATAAATAAACAAGTTCGCTTATTTTCCATATGATTAACATGGGAAAAGAGTATGCAGGTTTGCTGCCATGATAAGCACAAAAACCAAGATTTTTTACCATAAATAAATTAAGCTCAACCAAATGAAGCTTAATACCAAGTTACACCCAAAAATATTGGTTAATAAGTGAAATAATTATCAAATCCTTATCCTCCATAAGATTAACATTGGAGCCTCAAAATACAACGTACTGTCTTTAGACTTTTTAATATCTCGGTAACCAATGGAGATAGAGCAAAGCTTCAAAATACTAAATTGTGTGTTTTTTTGAGCTAAATCCAATGGTGAAAATAAAAATTAAATATTTTTTTAAAATTATATGTAAAAAATGCAAAAAACCCATTTTTGGGGTACAAAACCCCCCAAAACTACCCCTTCCGATAGGTCGATATGTCTGGTTTACGAACTCATCCGAATAAACGTAGGATTACACATCTCTACCAAATTTGGTGTCGATCGGACCGTTTTTACGAGAGTTATCGTGTCTAGGGACACATACATACATACATACATACATACATATATATATATATATATATATATAAATTTTAATGACTATTATTTTTGGTCTCTGGGCACCTCAAAACGAAAAAGTAACATGGTCCCGGACTTAGGTCTTACCATGAGACCTACGGTAATAGCTTATTTCCTATGGGAAATTCGCTAAAAAGAACTAAATCCCCTATAACTTAATTTTCCATGGCATTACAACATGTAAATAAAGAAATCACTGAAATAAGGAGAATTTACATCTTTGTTAGTGTGGTCCATTTTGGTTTTATGTGGTATTTTTATTTTTTTGGTTGAAATTTCTCTTTATAAACCATATTGGTAATAAGCAGGTTTTCTACACCGGAGGTAAAAATAATTTAAATGTCGTTTCTTTTAAACATGAGTTTTAATATGTGTAGCCTTCTGTATTAAGTTGTTGAATAGTATAATAGTAAACAAACAGGTTATAACACCTACAAACAACTATCCCTTTTCCTTATAGTTTACAGAGTTTGAAAACCCATGCACACAAATTTAGTGTTCTATTTTAATATTTTTAAGCTTTCGTTATTGTTTAAATACCAATCAGACAACCCATAAGACCCACGTCAAAAATTTTAATTTCTAAACTCGTTTTTGTAGGCCCTACATTATTTTTTCTAGGGTTACGTTACTTAACTTATTTTGTTTCCAAATACACGTAAATAAAATGTTCAAGAAAAATCTACCCGCTAAATTTTGAGAAAAGGTAAAAAATACGACTGAAGACACTTCTTGTTTAAAGTATGAAATTGAGTTGATATTTCAGTGCCAGTAGTTCAACTACTTCTATTCAGCTAGCTTTTAACATGTGTTTCTTTGTTTTATTATCAACAGCTGTTTTATTGAGCAATTCAATATAAATTGTTCCCCATGTTAATCTTATGGACAAAAAAAAAACTTTGAGGGCTTCCCGTGAGCTTCAGAATTAAAATATCAAAAATCTAAAACCTTATTGCAAAACTACGAACTGAGACCATTCTTTTGACACCTCAAACTTTAAAATTGGTCCAGAAATAAGGGAGGAGTAGTGTTAACAAAAAAAGGGCATCACGTATTATATATATAGATGTAAGTACTTAGACTAGGTACAGAGCTATTAATCCCCAAAAAGAAACCAGCCAATTTAAGAGTCATCTTCACCCCTGGGCCAGTAGCCCATTGTTGCGCAGTCGGCAATGTTAACTATATGGCTTTTAATGCAAAACATGTATTTGATTTCCCTGTTTCTGACGCCATTTTTCAACCGATTTTCTTTAAACTTGGTAAGTGTTTAGTTGAATAGTTATATTAGGTCCCTCATACCTCGAAATTTCGAAAATTTTACTAACTTTTGAAATATTACTAAGGAAAACCGAGTTACTATGCGACGTCACAAAAAGTAATATATGTTAAATTTTCAAAATTTCGAGGTATGAGGGACCTAATATAACTATTCAACTAAACACTTACCAAGTTTAAAGAAAATCTGTTGAAAAACAGCGTCCGAAACAGGGGAATAAAATAGTACCATGTTTTGCATTTAAAGCCGTATGGTTAACATTGCCGACTGCGCAACAATATGGGCTATTGGCACAGGAGTGAAGATGATTCTTAATGATGAGATGACGTTTAGTAGTTTAATATTGTAGTTTTTTGGTACGTCGGTCAACACTTTGAACGTGACGTGACTTGCTGATTGTTTTCGGCATCTCGCCATCTGCAACTACAACTTCAGTTGCAGACTAGATCAGTCACTTTGCTTTTGCAAATTTACATCACCATTGTCGTTGACTTAGTTTTGAGGATTTTCAGTCATGACTAGGTGTATTTTACTGAACTAGGTTCAGTTCCATGGCTACTTTTTCATATCCCGACGGCTTATCTAGCATTTTCCTGTGCAGTATACTAGGCCTAATATATGAATGATCTGTCAGTGTTCTTGAATGTATTCAACAATGATACAAACATGAAATACTGCACATCGAGTAGAAAAATCTTTCAAATCAGAACATTCATGATCGAAGAAATCTCATTTCACATAGGCCATAGAATTACTCCAGTCATGATTGTCTGTGGTTGCCAGTCAGTCGTGACGTACCGGTGTTCCCGCCCGCGAGCATATTAAAAGTGAAAACAAAACAAAAACCAGAACAATGGACTAGAAATGACTGGGAAAGGGTCCAACCACGGTGACATAATGACCTTCTGGTGTTGGGAAACAGTTGAGAGAGCGGGGCGGGGCCGACTGACCTCTGACCCGACGTGCGGGTGCGTGCGAGCGTGCGTGTGTGAGGGGGTGTGTGAGACTGTGCGTGTGTTTGCCAGATGTCCTTGTCGTGTCCCCGCCGCATTCCTCTCTGACTCAGACACCGAGTCTTCAACTGCCCTCGGCGGTTTGCTTCTTTACTTCTCCCTGCTCAGGTCACGGGAAACCGGTGAATACGCCAAAGTATGAATCATCTAGGATTGAAAGAGAATCAAGTCTTGAGTTTTTCACAGAAAATGGTGAGCGGTTGGATCCGGGTTTGATGACCTCATTTATCAGCGACTTCGTTTATATGAGATTTTTGTATTTTCAGAATCTATAATATTGGGCCACTTACGATTTGTTTCAGACAATTGTGTGGACAAGACCTGCTACGGTACCTATGTAGTCTGTCTATAAATCTAAAAAAATTAATAGACCTGTTTTACTGCGATCGCAACTTTTTCAGTTTTTGCTTGTTGGAGTGAATAGGCTCGTGTCAAAGAGGTTTACAAGGGAAAATAACTACACTCTGATAAGGTTTGTAATATTTAATTTGAAAATTAGATGGAAAGACGTTCTATTTCAGCAGTACAACAATCCCATATGAATTATGTTGTAACTTTAAAGTTCTGTGGAATATTGTTGCAAAATTGTTTTAGCAAGCATCTATAAGAAGGAACGCCCTTGCCAAATTTCAAACCTGTAGACCCTATTTAAAGCATATTTGTTGATTCCTCGAGCCATAATTGACATCATTGTAAGATTCACAATAGTATATAGAAACTTTGAAGTCCAGTGAGACGGAGTTCTGAAGGAACTTTTAAAACCTGTTTCTCAGGGGATAATGTGCAAAGAGAAACCAGTCATGCAAAATTTCAATCCTGGAAGCTCATTTGGATCCATGAAACGTGAGTCAGTATTATTTTCAAAAATATAGAAGATTGATGTACAGCAATTAACACGCGATCTGGATCAAGCCCAGGCCCGGACGGTGAGCAGCAAGAATCTAACGGTAAAGCGACAACATGTCGTCGTGGCCAATTTTACCTGCGGCCGCACCATACCTGCTCTGAGGGGGTACGACAACATGTCGTCGCTGCCGCTTGAGGCGGGCGACGACTTGTTGTCGTACCCCGAGAGGGGAGGTTTAACGAGGGACTGACAGCTAGAGATCAATGACACTTCGCGTAGGAAAGGAGTGAAATTATCCCAATTGTAGTTGTTAGATGTGAATGTAGACTAATTCATGCAAATTAAGGTTATATTAGTAGACAAATCACAATAACAAAATTAAACTAATTGTTTGCATTATTCTTATTATTTTAAGATGTCATCTTATTATATTAAGATATTTTATTATTTTCTTATTATTGTAATATTTTTTATCAACGATATTAGATTTATTTCATAGAACTATGATAGTGTAATACCGGCCTGATCATTGGTGTGATAAGGTTCATGCCTAATATAAACATAATACACCCATCCGTTAAGGAAACAGATATTTATAAAAAGAAAATGTCAGCTGGCGCCTAACAAAGCATTTTAGGACATGTGTTTCCACATTATTTTGATCCAATTATCTAAAAATCTATAGATAAAGGGTATCTATAGAGCGTAAAGATAGAGGGTATTTAGATAAAAAATTTGAATTTAACAATATATTGGCCGAAAAATAAGTTTAGAAAAATCCTCAACCCCAGTAAAACTGTTTCTAGTTATAAAGTTTAACTTTAAAAAGCGACATTAATTTATTAAATTTACTTATTTTTATTTTCAAAAATAACATTTCATTAATTTATAGTTAAGATAAAAAAACATATAAGTAGTGTAAACAAATTAATCTGTAAACCATAAGTTTAAAAAGGCCTATAGTAAATACAATAAGTAAACTCTATTTATATAGTAACCGAAATTTCACTTAATCATAGCAAACGTTAACTATTTATTTTACCACTCTCAAAGTAACTACAATGTTGAACAATCTTTTGTTGAAATTTTTATCGTCTGACAATAATGGTGGAGAATTGGAGTTGTCTGCTTTGTTTACTAAATTTATTTTTTAAATCACAGCAGTGGTATGAAATATTAGTGTAGGGCATGGATCACCAGGAGCAGTAAACCAATCGACAAAATAACGTCTTCGATTGGTCTAAATAAAGTTTAAAATTCATTTTACAGAGTTTTAAGGCATATTCTCAGGGGTGCCATATTTTTCCTCTCAGGGACCATAAGAAATCCATTGATATCAAAATATCCTTGATCCGTTCATCGTTTCTCTCTAGACCCTTGAATGCACTATTTTATTATATAAAAAGATTGTTTTGATTCCATTTCAATTTACTTAACACTTTGATAACATTTATACATGACGTAATCTATCATTACGAATATTAGAATGAGGTTGACTAATGCATAGTATTCTTCAAAAAAGAAATTTGTAAAATTTAGACGTTTTAAAACTATATGTAAAGTTTTAAAAAATTGAGTAAACTGAAAAGTGCAATAAAATGGATTGACGCTTTCCCAACACAGAAAAACACAACCCTCACGGAGGAAGTATTAAAGGGATCGATAAAGGTAACGGTAACATTTAATAAATGTCTAGTAGTACACTTAATTGAATTTGCTGTATATGTTGGCCTAAGAGTGTTTTTTTCAGTCAGTTGATGTTGTTCAGATACAGAACAAAAAGTTCAGATTAAGTCAGTTTTTGTCAATGTTATTTAATAACATTGCCACTATGTGAAAACCCCTGATTATATTTAGTGTTATGCTTTTAGCGTCCAGTAGTTGAAACGAATTATACTATTTCTATATCGAAAAACTACTTTATTGTAAGATTTCAGTAAGGAAAGATAAATAGCATAATCAATGTGGGGTGTCCGCCGACGCCGAGAGAGCAGACCTGTGCGCCAAAGCAAAGCCTACACCTCAGGCGGGCGCACCGAAACTGCGATCCAAAACCCAGGTAGACGCCGAAACTGCGATCCTTACCCCAAGGGCGACCCCAGGCAGACGCCGAAACTGCGATCCTGGCACGGAGGCCGCCCCCGGGACGATATTGACGATACTGTACGTAAGACGACACTGCTGCTCTTGCTCTCAAACTGAGAATGACTGATATATTTGTGGGGGAAATAAAGAAGGAATGTACACCCTGAAAGTCTTTATTTATTGGTTCAGGTTAAGAGTCATCTTCACCCCTGGGCCGGTAGCACATTGTTGCGCAGTGGGCAATTTTAACTATACGCCTTTTAATGCCAAACATGGTATTTGATTTCCCTGTTTCGGACGCCGTTTTTCAACTGATTTTCTTTAAACTTGGTAAGTGCTTAGTTGAATAGTTGTATTAGGTCCCTCATACCTCGAAGTTTTGAAAATTTAACAAATATTACTCTCTGTGACGTCGCAAAGTATTTCGATTTTCCTTAGTAATATTTGTCAAATTTTCAAAATTTCGAGGTATCAGGCAGATAACTATTCAACTAAACACTTACCAAGTTTAAAGAAAATCTGTTGAAAAACGGCGTCCGAAAAGGGGAATAAAATACCATGTTTTGCATTAAAAGCCGTCTGGTTAACATTGCTGACTGGGCAACAATGGGCTACTTGCCTAGGGGTGAAGATGACTCTTAAGGGGGTGGTATGCGTGAGTTTAGTACAACTTGGAAGTCCCAGTTCATTGGCATTAGTTGAAAAGTGACTTGAGCGACACGTCGGACGGCGAAAGATTCGCCTACACAGGACGCTGGAATCCCCGCTGGACCCTCCGCTACCTGCTGATGGGCCGCTGTGCCAGGATCGCAGTTTCGGTTGTGGGATTAGCGAACCCTTTTGAGGATTAAAACTAGGATCGCAGTTTCGGTGCACCGCCTCAGGCTATGCAGGTAGGCAAGCCGAGAGAGAGTGAGAGAGGAGATTAGCCAGGGTACGACTTTGGGTCGTCGCTGCCGCTTGAGGCGGGCGACGACACAATGTCGTACCCCCGAAAATATTTTTACTGCGCCCCAACGGGAGCAGGTAAAATTCAGACATAAAGTCGTACAATCGAATCTAACCGCCTTTCATTCTATGAGAGGTAATTCCTACCACTGGTCGGTAAGGCCATGCCCATAGCAGCAGTATCTAGTCCCCTCCCCGTGTTTCCAGGAGCCGCGTTTTTTCTCGTCCTGGTCGCCGATCCCGGGCATGTCCCATCTGTCACGCTCGCCGGTCACGCCGTCCATCGTCTACACGTGTCACGCTCACGCTCACGTCGCTCACACGGCCCGTCACACCAAGGTCACTGTCACGGCCGCCACGGAGCCGAGCCCTCCACGAGTACTGAAGAAAACGTCGCATTCGCATACCGTGCAGTTGACAATCTTAGGCCATCATGGTTTCCATACAAAATATTTGAGATCAAGAGTAAAGGTAGGTACCTCCTAAAAAGACTACGTTACAAAAAACTAAAACTTAAGAGATTACGTCATTCCTATAGAATAATACTTATTAAACTACTTAGAAAGGAACCAGCGTCGGCGTTTTCTTTCAAAGACAACGTGAAAATTAATTGAAGTAATTAGTAATCGTAATCTATACTTATTTAATACGCTAAGGGTTTTTTTGTCTTGAGAACTCCTCCTACAATTTTCAACCGATTTTTAAGTTTTAAGTTTTTTAAGGGCTTGGCCTGTAGTTGTTTCCGCCAAAAATTGGTAAGAATCTGACTGAAAATAAAGGCGCTACCCACCATTGAAATCTCAAAATTTCCCATTTAAATAACATTGGAATTAAATAAAGCATTTTAAACATCTGATAATAGTCAGCTGTAAATACATGATGTTTTGGTGATTAAAGAGATTCACAATATTGGATTGGTCGGATGTAATTGATTTTGAGCTAAAAGTACATCTGTATTAAAATAAATTGCTCGATTTCGAGCAACACGTATACTATAGTCCGTTTTTTTAAACCTGATCCTTCACGAGAATATTGGGGGTGGGGGAGGGATTTCAACTGTAAACAAAACATTTTAACTCGTGACAAACATGCTAGAGTATCAGATTTCCTCAAATAACGTTTAAAATAAGTTATAATGTCTTTCAGTAACTCCTAGTCAGCTGTTATATTTTTAAGCCAAACCTATTCCTTGTTAAAAAGTAACAGTTCTAAAATAAGCTGATAAAAAACAACTGCTACCAATAATATTGTAAAACTGATACAAAATATGTTGTGATGTAAAATTACCAGCTGGTATGCAACAGTGAAATAAAACAAAAACAACAAAAAAACCAACAAAAAAACCAAAGGGCTCTAGCCAATGGGATATTAGCAAGTATAAACAAACCCCCACCACCATCTCTCCCTAGAAGGATCAGGCTTAAAAAAACGGACTATAGTTAGTTAAGATGAGTGAGTGGATCAAAGCACACCATGTCAACGTACGAAGGCCATGATTAAGGCGCGCTTTAGAGCTAATTTATATAAAAAATCATTTTATTTTATAGGACTATGTCTTCTGCCTTTTTTATTTTACATCATCACTACTGTTTAAAAATTCATTCTTCTAGGTAACACAATCGCTAAAACAAGTAAAAAAAAATAATAATAATAAAGTACACCATTTAAACTCCGCTGTTGCAGCGATTCCGGGATTAAGTTCTGGAGGTGCCAATAAGTGTTCCGTATAGTGTTGGTTGAATGCCAGCGTCACCGCTGGAGGAGTTCTATGCACAACATTCGTCGGCCCCTTGTAAGTGTTGTGCGTCTTGCGTTATATACTTAATGATGTCAACCATTACATACTTCTCCATTCAGTCACCAACTCAGTTCGGTTGACATTACTACGGCTACACATGTTGGGAAAGGATACGAACGGGAAAGGAATTTCTAGTGGGGTGGTTACATAGATAATCACAGGAATAAGAAAGACATTGCTGAGGTGAAATTATACGTGCGTACCTGGCAGATACCTCTACCTATCAGCTCAACAGAACAGACCAGACCATCATCTCAAATGGTCAGCTCACCAAACCCAAAGTTCTTCACTCATTGTGGAAAAACAATGTTCATTCCGTCAAATATATCATATCGGAAAGGATTTGGATGCACCTACACGCCACTAGGTGAGTGAATGCTCGTCTGGTGATCCATCCAATGGCGAATGTCCAGTCCTGTTCCTGCCCGTGTCGATCTTTTCCTTCTATGTATAGCCGCTGCAATTTAATAACATGGTGTTTTTGTTAGAAAAACGTTCTGTCTATGCCCTTTCAGTTTGCTGCCCGTGTTCTTCCCTAGCATGTGTAGCCGTACCTCCGAGCTAACACCAACGCTGAAACACGTTATAAACTACCCGAGAAACGAGAAAAGGTGAGAACGCCGTAAACTCCGTTGTTTGCGGGATTACATTCTGGAGGAATGTACACAACAGTTTATTGTAGTGTTCGCTAGTGTTGGTTGAATACCAACGCCACGGCAGTCGTTGCTCCCGCGTTATCTTGTGCTTACTTCCTGGTGGCAATCATGTGTTACATAATATTTACATCTCAATTCAGTCAACATGGTCGACATTACTACGGCTACACTTATTCTACAAACCTTCAATTAAACAAATGCCCAAAAATCTATTCGATTCAATGCACAGAACCAATACACTGGGGGAATATACTGTGAATACACCAGGGGTTCACTGGAAAACAAACATAATTTGGGATCGATCATTGGAATAGATAGTTAACTGTTAAATAAGCGAGTAGCTATTATGAGGAACAAAGTCGAGTTATCTCCAGAAGTCTTGCCAGAAACCTTGGAAGAATTACGGTACGGGAGCGATCATCCGAAACGACAGGGAAAAACAAGACTAAAGAGTAAAAACTAGCGCCGTGCAATCGGTGCATTGGACACCGGACACTGAGGGTATACTGCAAAACTGGTCGCTTGCACGGACAGAAACCAACACTTACCTCTACTTTAGCTGCGGGAGTCGGTTAAACTATATGTGCTAATTTGAAAAGCAAATCCAGAACAAGTGATTTAAAAATAGAAAACCAACTTTGGTCGTAATAATTGTTACGAGGTTATTTTCAGAAAGAAGTTATAAATTTGCAGTCAA
Source organism: Neoaliturus tenellus (assembly GCA_030545055.2). Lineage (NCBI taxonomy): Eukaryota > Metazoa > Arthropoda > Insecta > Hemiptera > Cicadellidae > Neoaliturus > Neoaliturus tenellus. The sequence goes on from CM061531.1 coordinate 211,334,653, forward strand.
AACTGAAAATGTCTCCTCTGAACTAAGTGTAGTTGTTTTGTGTGGCTAGAGGAAGCGCAGAGCACCATACCACCAGTCACGGTATGGTGGAAGTTAATACTTCCACCATGAGTCACGGAAGGTTTCTCATTCTACTGTACCTGATTTATAAACTGGACCAATGGTTATTGTAAATTACAGTACAGTTTGTTTATTTTTCCTTATAAACCACTGTTATACCAAGGATAATATGTCACAACAGGCGACACTACTCATAAAGTTTTGGATATGCAACTAACGTATGAATAAATCAATACCATCATACAATTTTAAAGCTTTGCGATTTATGTAAATCCTCTAGCTTCATTAAATTTTAATTGTCCTCCGATAGCAATGGAAGAAAAGTGGCATTAATATCGTATCATGTGATTAAGGAGGGATTATTGCGCCTTCAGCGCCTTCAAATGTAAATAGGCCATTTGATTGCAGGGTTCATTTTGCATCATCTTAATCACGGCGCTTTTTAAATAAACCAGCTTCAGTAATGGCGGTTCTTCGCCAAGGGAGTTTTTCCAATATTGTATTAAAAAGTTTTACGCCTAATTAACACAATTCTATTTACCATCGTATTTCTATCCCTATTATTGGTAGCCTGTAATTTTTCATAAAACAACTTTTAATGAATTTCCCTATAGGGAATAGCTATTACGGGAGTAGACACGGTAAGACTTAAGCCCGTGACCATGATACTTTTGATTTTGAGGTCCCTAGAAGCCAAAACACCGTTCGTACAAATTGATATATATATATATATATATATATATATATATATATGAAATTTGGTACAAGGATGTAAGCCAGCATCTACTTGAATGAGTTTGCGTACCAGAATGATCGAACCATTTGAACGGAGTTTTATGGGGTTTCGAAATGGTAAAAAATGGGGTTTTGGCTTTTTTACTTTATAAAATTCAACGGTTTTGACTTAAACGATTTATAAGAGCTTAAAAAACAAACAATCTAGTATTTTGAACTTTTTACTTAGCTTTAATGGTTATGGAGAAAATCCAAAAACTATATTTTTCGTGTTATGTTTATGGGAAATCAACAAAACCTTCCATCTTGCTTATTTATTGACATATCTTGAAACAATTTGGTTGGCCTATGTAAATTCATTGTCAAGCGTTTTTCGTTATCAACTTATATTTGCTTACAAAACCCAAATGGCGGCAAACCTACTTAATCACCCCTATGGGGTTTATGTGGAAAATGAAAATAACACCATAACTTGATAAAATTTTGTATGTAAATTCACTAGGTACGGTTTAACTTATATTTACCAAAAAATCCATATGGTGCCCAAATTACATACTCTCATCCCCATGGGTTTTATGGGGAAATACAAAAAATGCCAAAATTCCATTGGAAATTCGCTGAGTACGCAGGTCTGCTGCGACGAGGGTATTTGTACATTCGGCACTTGTCTTCCAGTTAATTTTATTATCGCCATAGCTTTCTTTTGGTCGATCATGTCTTGTTACGGAATACGGACACATTTAAAACGAAGCCTCCATTCAACGATTTATCGTACAATAAGGAAATTTTGTTTGGAAGATATGCACCATTACTTCACCAGTTCAGTTCCGTGTCTGATTACAAATGTCTCATCACCCGGCGGGTCCTTTGATGCCAAGACAATGAGAACGTAACACTTCAAAGCCGGATGCGGCCCAGTCAAAACAACCGTGTCTCTGCCCCCCCCCCCCCACATGGGTGATGTTACGGTCTGGTAATATTTATAATCGTGACCCCCCCCCCTCACTTCCCCTCACGCTTCCCACGCCGATGGACAATCCGTTTACACCTATCCAGGGCCCAGTGTTTCCACTTCTAGGGATTTGTCTTTTTTCTAGGGAAGTTTTGAACATTACGGGGTATTTAGAGTTCTATGGATTTCTTGGGTAATATTCACTTTCCACTAATCACTCGGTCAGTTAGCCATAGTAGGTACGGTATTCGAAACTTACAAAAAATATCCCCATTAAGGTTTTCATATGAAAAAAAAAACAATATATGAAGCACTTACAACCACACATTGCATTTGGATACATCGACCAAATCATTCATTTGACATTCCTTTCTTTCTAGAAAACCAATTTTTATGTCCTCAAACATTACCTACTGATAATAATTGATGACTTGATTTAATATAACGTACATAAACCTGTTTTGGACTACTATAAAGAATCTAATGTTCTGGAAAAAAATGGATTGCTTGCAGTTGTTATTATAAAAACTAGCAAATTCTATCTATCTGCTGTTACTAAGTGTTGTGTACTATGATGTATTTTCTATCCTTTTATAAATAAATGCTAAAAATTACATAAATTAATAATCTAACGTGTAATGGTGATAGGTATATAAAATTTTGTTTTGAAATTACCACTATATATATACATGGTAAATACAGTATATTTATTTAAAATAAATAAATTTAAGAGTTTTAAAACTTACGAGTAATGAAAGAAAGTTGAGACACTTATCTAGGTTGATAGCTGTAGTAAATTTATAGTTTTATAGGGACAAATTTGTAGATGTTGTAGCTATAATGTAGGAGGGACTGGCTTCCCTCGTGGGTGGTCGGTGCTGGTCCAGCGTCTAGCACGGGTCACTGTAGGGATTGAAGGCTGCTAATCGTCCATTCAATTACCTGGCTCCGAGAGGCTATTTATTACGCGTCTGTAGCTACATGCACAACGTTAGAGGGATGGACGTTGAGGGACAGGGGAAAGCTATCTTTGGACACTCTTTTTGGTACAACCGATGCGGGATTTAAATGGTTCTTTATGGTCCTAAAGAGGAAGTAAGAGCTGGTGTCGAGGGCATCAGCTGTTCGTACTGCATTAACAATTAGATAAACTGTATCAGCAACACACAATTATTATTTGCACAATCAACTGATAGTTGAGTCATTCATCAACAAGATGTATTGTAAATATTATTCTAATATAGTTACTGTAGTTGTACGAATTAATCGAACACTTAGGCGAAGACGGCGAAGAACACAGTTCACAAGACGGGCCTTAATACTTTCAAAATTGATCATTCACCACCGGAGCCCAGCCGAGGCAAACCTTGAACTAGTTCAAAGAGCTTCACTTCAGGGCCTAGTGATAAAATATACTACTTGGGATACACCATAGGATTACGGTGAGAAAAAATAAAATAAAAAAAGGGCTGTTACATTCCTTAATCATTTGATGTTTCAAAATGCCACTCCTGATTCAAGCCGGTGACGTAATCCATCTAATGTCCATAAGAGTACATGCACCAGCTGTTTTTTGTTATCAGGCTAGTGACGTATTTAGTATAATTTTATACATATTTTACCGGCTAATGAGATAGCCCTTGTTTATTACATTACAACAGTTTTCTCCAGTCCAGGGAAACACTCGAATTCCGCACGTAGGCCGGGACAGCCACCCACGACATCTGAATCCCTCACCTGGCATGCCGTTTCTCCTTTTATTTTCCCCTTCTCTGGTTGCGGTAATTCGAATATTACCTCCAAACAACTTTGACTTATCGCAAAATGTTGTATAATTTTTTTTACTTTACAATACTTAAATAGTTTATTTTTATATGTCACTAATAAACTAAAATCTATCTTGATTTGTTGGCAGTGGCCGTATTATCTAAAAATCATTTCTGTTTTCAGTCGTGGCGCGCAGAACACAGCGAACTGGAGGCTTCCGCCGCATTGGTATGTTACCTGCATTACTTGTGGTGTATTATATTAGAATCACTTAAGAGTAATGTAATATAAGAAGAACATTTAAGGATAGTTAAGCTCAGCGCACATCTGTAAGTTTAAATGAGGGTTCACCTTGTAATTATTCCATACATATATAGACCTATTTCATATATGAAACATGGTTATGGTATGAGCACATGGTATGAAACATGGTATGACCAATAACAGCTTGCTTTCGACCTAGACCTTATTCTTTTTTGTCGATTGATTCACAATAAAACTAAACTATGATAAAAATTCAATAACATTTTCCATTCATTTCGTGACACCGATTCTTCGTGTAGGCCTAAGTGTCTTTGTATTAAAAATTGTGAACAGTTAAAAAGCATTCTTAAAAACAATCATCGCAAATCATGTTCTTAATGAACACTTAATTTGAAGATATGATCCACAGTTTTATGTTTACATTACAAACTTTTACTTATTTAATACGCTAAGGGTTATTTTGTGTAGAGACTCCTCCTACAATTCTCAACCAATTTTCAAGTTTTTGGTGTCGTTGGATAGGGCTTGGTCTTTAGTTGTTTCCGCCAAAAACTTATGAGAATCGGACTTGAAATTTTTTATGGTATTCAAAAAGCCTTAGTTGAATTAAAAAAGTGGAAGTGAAAATCCGTAGGCCTTCTTAAACATATAAAACGTACATATTGACAACTAACCTTGTTCCTCTAGTTTCTTTTTCTAACTATTTTTTCATAGCCCCAATCAAAACGGTACCGTACAGTACGGTATTTTTGTTTTTGTGTACTCTACTTTTATTTTCATGCAAACTTTTCCCAAGCGAACAAGTTACTGCACTCACACAGTGGGAGGACTGCAATGTGGTCTGCAGTAACCCACTCCGACTGTACCAAGGTGAACGGGTACAGTCAGGTCCCACGATGATTGCTACCAGTCACCGGCCTACTAAGTGCAGGGACATCAATCGAGTGTCGGTATCAGTTAATCAAACCTACGCTTAATTTATTTACTGATTATAATTACATTTTTCTAGACTAACAATTTTCCTACTACCCTCAGCTAAAACATTATATCAATTTACTCTACCGGCAACTCATATAACATAGTTCAGACTGAAATCCGATGTTATTAGTTAAAGTCGTTATCATACACGTCAACCAGAACTACACCCCGAAATTATCTACTATAATTTTTTGTGGAGGGCTCGACTTATAAATGTTATAATTTATCAAAACATCACTATATAATTTTTGTCTCAGATGCCCATTTTTATACAATTCCACATAGTTTGTCTTCATCTACTTAACGGCACATCAGGAACTTTACAGTGAATGACTTAACAAAATTAGTACTGCATATTCGTAGCATTTTATATAATGTTATTTTTAACAAGTTAGCCGTTGAAACTATTTAACGACGAGCCTCTAGTGAGTGACGCAACATTTTTAATGTCCTAGAACTAAATAATATCACAGCTGATTTTTTTATATCCAGGACAAGAAAAGTTATTTTTTACGTATATTTTAGAAAGAGAGAAACAGGTGGATTTCGTGTCAAATATAAAAAGTTTTTTCCTTAAGCAAATATCGTACTAATCTTAAACAAATAAGGCCAATGTAAACAAAAAACTACATGCAGACTACATTTTTCATGCAAGATTTTGACGTTTCACTCATTCCTTTAAGGAATATTTAAATTAATTATGATAGAAGTCAACAACTTTACATGGGGGCATGGGGGCGTAGGCCCCCATCGAGCCGTAGGCGAGTCTATAATATATACAGCCCTATGTGTAACTGACTCACTGACTGACTCACTGATGATAGTAATGTCCTGAAGCGACCGTTTAAGATAGAGACTTTAAATTTGGCATGGACATTCTTTGAGATGTTTCAATTTAGGGAAAATCATAAAACTACAACTTTTTTACTTTTAAACAATAAAAAAATTTAAAAATATAGATTTGTCGGTAACGTAGTTCAGCCGTATCAGCGTATATCACCGAGTGGTATCGTAGATCACTTTGCAGGTTTAGTTCTCGCTCGTGTTTAAATCATCTCTTTCAACTACACCCGTGTTTGATATAAGCATTGTATCCTTCGATGGATAAACTCCAATTAAATATGAATTACGGTGTTTTACTGCATTGAGAGCGGGTCATTTCACCAGGTACCCAGGGTTATACTCGTTATGATTTATACATTGATAATGCCTAATTTGTAGCTAATGCAGCATATGCGCTATCTTGAATGTTTACCAAAGGTGAATTTTCTTCTCCTACTATGGAGAATTCCCATGGCGGGTGAATAGTCGCTTAGTTCTCGCTTGTATTTAAATCATGTCTTTTAACTACACCTGCTTTCTTGCTGTTGACAACGTTAGTATCCCTCATATTTAACAAACCGTTATCCACTTGACTTCAAAATAGCAATGAGATTGTGCTGCATTGAAAGCTCGTTTCTTTTATATTTTTCCACACATCATAAATATGTCTTAGGGAATTTTTAAATAACTGTTGAGCAGAACTAACAGATTTAAATGTTATGTTCTCGTTTTGTTTCAATTTATTTTAGATTACTTATTCAAATTCACACGGGAATATTCTTCCGGCCGAATTTCGCATTGAATGGATTTTCTGTGAAGCTTGAGCCGTGATCTTAACGTAACATACTTCGATTACAATACTTAATAATTAATTATTATCTTTCTGTTTGATTTATATTCAGTGTCTTATATTAAATTTTTTCACACTTAAAATTTGTTTTTGAGAATGTTTAAATAAGTGTTGAACAAAAAGAACAGATTTAAATGTTAGGTTCTCGTTTCATTTCAATTTATTTTAGATTACTTATTCAAATTCACCCCACGTGAACTTCTCAGCCGAATTTCGCATCCTATGAATTTTCTGTCTAGATCGTGCCGTGTAAGTAATCGTGTCGTGATTACTTAGTACGATACTTAATAGACAGTTAATTATTATCTTTCTGCATTATTTATATTCAGTGTTTTATATTTTATTTTAATACACACTTAAAATATGTTTTAATAATTTTTAAACGGCTATTGAACAAAACTAACAGGTTTTTTATGAATAAATTATTATTTCACAGGTCTAGATTTTATATTCTTATAATTAGTAGTTTGTAATAGTAGGGGTTTTTTGCGGATCTTCCCCGTTTTTATTATTTCCTATGATTTTGTTTTCATGTTATTCAATTCTTGTTTTCGCTTATTGATTTGAATGTTATTTGCTATTTCAGTAATTCAAACGTTTTTCTTCTATATCCTGAATCTATAATATATACAGCCCCATGTGTAACTGACTCACTCACTCACTGATGATAGTAAAGTCCTGAAGCGACCGTTTAAGCTAGAGACTTGAAATTTGGCATGGACATTCTTTGAGATGTTTCAATTTAGAGAAAATCATAAAACCACAACTTTTTTACTTTTAAACTATAAAAAAGGTAAAAAATATAGATTTGTCGGTAACGTAGTTCAGCCGTATCAGCGTATATCACCGCGTGGTATCGTAGATCACTTTGCAGGTTTAGTTCTCGCTCGTGTTTAAATGATCTCTGTAAACGACACCCGTGTTTGTAACACATTACCTTTTTAGATCATTTTTAATGTTTACAATGGTGTATCACCGAAATGAGTGGGTTTTTTCATCTGAGTGATCCCCGCTTTGATTCTTGCAGTAGTTAACGCCCAGTGTGCAGCTAATGCTTCATGCGCGCTAATTTGGAAGTTCATTTAATGGTGAAATTTCTTCACCTATCGTTAGTTCTTAAAGATGTCGCTTGGAGCGCTATTATAGTCGCTTAGTTCTCGCTTGTATTTAATTTATGTTTTTTAACTACACCTGCGATCTTGATGATGATTTCATTAGTGTTCCTCACTGTAATCAAATTGTAGTCCATCTGACTTTCATTTCAATAGGAATCATATTTTGCTGCATTGAAAGCATGTTCCTTAATATAGTTTTACACACATTAAAAATATGTTCTTGAGATTTTTTAATAACTACTGAACAAATCGAACAGTGATTTAAATGTTAGGTTCTCGTTTCGTTTTCCATTTATTTTAGATTACTAATTCAAATTCACACTGGGTTTTTCTTTCGGCCGAATTTCGCATTACATAAATTTGCTGTGAAGCTTGATCCGTGATCTTAACGTAACATACTTCGATTACTTTGTACAATACTTAATAGACAGTTAATTATTATCTTTCTTAAATTTTATCTCTATTTATATATAACATTTATATAAATTTAAAACTTTATATTTAGCTACCGAACAGAGAAATATTTGTTACCATAACTACTACAATTAAATATAATGATAGATACAACAACAACTATAACTCTTTTAATTGAAATTTCTTTTCATCTAACACAGCAAAAATTGTCTAATCTAAAGTATACATTTTTACTAGCATAATACCTTAAATATTTACATAAATAATTATAATTTCACAGCTCAAAACTTTTAAAATAATTCTAATTACGAAGGGGTATTAAAAAACCGATTCATATGAGTTTTTTTAAAGCTTTGTTTACTATTGATTGTGATTTTCTTGTATTTGACGGTTTTGTTACTGTCTTGACTGTGCAGTTCTTCCGTAGAACTAACATATTTTAAACTCGACTTTTTTTTTTAAATTTACGAATTTAAGGCTACCCCTAGGGGGAGGGGTGAGCTATACGAAGCATGTTTGAATACTTCCAACATATTATTTTAGTACTGCATATTGTCTGGTGCAGTTTTAATTTGAAGAGTTGAATGTGTCCCACTCGTTTGACATCCCGTCTTTGACCTATTTGCTGCTGTCCAATCAGGCTTAGATTTTAGTTTAAGAAACGATTAAATAGAACATATAAAGTTATTGAACGATTGAACTTTCATTCTCTTGGCTGGTATATTACCTTCGCTAACGTTTACCTAATTCAGACGTTTTTTAACCATCTACATATCTGATTACCCATCAGGCTGAGAAATATTATAATAACCAATAGAATTAAACTCAATAGTATTTTTTCCGCTGTCACTTGTCCTTCAAACTTCCCTAATGTAGTGCTATCACCTAAAGTCTTGATTACCTCTATTATTGTTGTAATTTAAAACTATTCAATGTTTTTCAATTATTATAACTCTTTTAGTATATTTTAATTTAACTAATAATCCTTTTTTGGCTGTTATTTCATAATTTTTTTTATTCACTACTATTGGTTGAAAATGCATACTGTACCCTGATTTTATGGTTCTTAAGTTGCAACTTTCTACATTTTAAGACTTTATAAAGACTTTATGATTATAGTACATATTACCCTGTGATCGTTTACATACTACTAGGGCTCTATTTTTATTAATTTTCTGAACCAAATTATGTAGTATTTAAAATTGTTAATTTAATAATTGCTGATTTTGAAAGATAAAATTTTTATCGTTTTTATATATGGTTCATACATGATTCCTGAGTTTCTTGGCCTCCCCGTGGCGGAACTGAAGCATCTTAGCCTATACTATATTTTTTAAAATTTCAAATATCTTTGTTGTGTCTATTTTTTTTATTTATTTTTTTTTTATATTTTTTTTGCTATTACATACAATCCTCTATATAAACTTATAATTTTATTTCACTTTTAATTTTTCTGAATACACATATTACCTCAATCATGAGCAATCATAATCGTATCTCTAAAATCTTAACACAAAAGTTTTTGAGCATGACTATACATAGTTCATCAATAGTTCATAACTCCATTATATTTTTTAACGAATTAAGGGGAACTAGGGAGTGGGATTAAACCATGAGCCGTGGGCAATTTTCAAAGCTTATTATTATCAATTGGAGTAGAGTGTATTGGCGGCTTCTGTTACTGTTATGGGAGTTGAGCCCTCAACTAGCCTGTTCATTGTATGAGGTTTTGACAGAAATTTACGGAACTGGGGCAACCAATTATTGGGGTGGAACCTCCATGCAGCGGTAACACCTAGAATATTTACATAAATAATTATCATTTCAGAGCTCAATTTTTTTTTAATATTTACTAAGAAGGTGTATTTAACCCGATTCATATTAGATTATTAAAACTTTTTTACTATTGATTGTGAATTGTTTGTATAATACGGTTTTGTTACTGTCTTGTTTGTCCAGTTATTTTGGAACTATTTCAAACTTGACTTTTTATTAATTCAAACTAGGGGGGCAACTATTAAGGGGGCATGGGGGCGGAGCCCCCATCGAGCCGTAGGCGAGTCCATAATATATACAGCCCCATGTGTAACTGACTGACTCACTGATGATCTTAAATTCCTGAAGCGACCGTTTAAGATAGAGACTTGAAATTTGGCATGGACATTCATTGAGATGTTTCAATTTAGGAAAAATCATAAAACTACAACTTTTTTACTTTTAAACTATAAAAAAGGTAAAAAATATAGATTTGTCGGTAACGTAGTTCAGCCGTATCAGCGTATATCACCGCGTGGTATCGTAGATCACTCTTCAGGTTTAGTTCTCGCTCGTGTTTAAATGATCTCTTTCAACTACACCCGTGTTTGATATACTCATTGTATCCTTCGATGGATAGACTCTAATATATTGTAAACTACGGCGTTATTTTGTATTGAGAGCGGGTTATTTCACCAGGGACCCAGGGTTATACTCGATAATATATACAGTGATAATTCCTTAATTTGTAGATTATGCAGCATATGCGCGATCTTGAATGTTTACCAAAGGTGAATTTTCTTATCCTACTATGAATTAATTTCCCATGGCGGGTGAATAGTCGCTTAGTTCTCGCTTGTATTTATATCATGTCTTTTAACTACACCTGCTTCCTTGCTGTTGGCAACATTAGTATCCCTCACATATAACAAACCGTTATCCATTTGACTTCAAAATAGCCATGAGATTATGCTGCATTAAAAGCTCGTTTCTTTTATATTTTACTCACATCATAAATATGTTTTAGGGAATTTTTAAATATCTGTTTAGCTGAACTAACAGATTTAAATGTAGGTTCTCGTTTTGTTTCAATTTATTTTAGATTACTTATTCAAATTCACACGGGATTATTCTCCGCCGAACTTCGCATTGAATGGATTTTCTGTGAAGCTTGAGCCGTGATCTTAACGTAACATACTTCGATTACTTTGTACAATACTTAATAGACAGTTTATTATTATCTTTCTGTTTGATTTATATTCAGTGTCTTATATTCGAATTTTTCACACTTAAAATTTATTTTTGAGAATGTTTAAATAAGTGTTGAACAAAAGTAATAGATTTAAATGTTAGGTTCTTGTTTAATTTCAATTTATTTTAGATTACTTATTCAAATTCACCCCATGTGAACCCCTCAGCCGAATTACGCATTCAATGAATTTTCTGTGTAGCTCGTGCCGTGATCTTAACGTTATATACTTCTATTACTTAGTACGATACTTAATAGACAGTTAAGTATTATCTTTCTGCATTGTTTATAATCAGTGTTTTATATTTTATTTTAATACACACTTAAAATATGTTTTTAAGAATTTTTAAACGGCTATTGAACAAAACTAACAGGTTTTTATGGATAAATTATTATTTCACAGGTCTAGATTTTATATTCTTATAATTAGTAGTAGTTTGTAATAGTAGGGGTTTTTTGCGAATCTACCCCGTTTTTATTATTTCCTATGATTTTGTTTTCATGTTATTAAATTCTTGTTCTCGCTTATTGATTTGAATGTTATTTGCTATTTCAGTAATTTGAACGTTTTTCTTCTATATCCTGAAATTTACAAGTTTTTATTTTTAATTAGTTTGTATCAGCAGATTCTTTTAATATCGTGGTTGGCGATACTATATTTAGTTCAAATTGTATTTTTAATTTCTTAAGAGTATTAACTAGCATAGCTTGATTTTTTATTATTTTAATAGTAATTTTCACACTTACTATTGGTTATTTTCTATTTTTTAGCATTATTGTTTTACTCTAATGGGCATATAACATTATTTTTAAAATTTACGAAAATCTCATTTAAAAATACTTAATTTGGAATAATTTTGACCCATTGCAATTTTAATGTGACGCATGTTAACTCGTTGACGTTTCAGGCTTAGTAGTTGGTAACGTGGAATAGTTAGCATCACACATTTTAGTAGAGTTACAAGTAAATTAATAACTTAGCTTTTCAAAACTTCAATTTTTATTAGTTTTCATTTTCCGATTCTTTTAATATCGTGGTTGGCGATGCTAGATTTGGTTTAAGTGTTACTTTCTATTATTATAGCTTGATTATTTTATTATTTTAATAGTTATTTTCACATAATCAATTATTTTCTATTTATTAGCATTATTGTTTTGCTATAGTGGGCACATTACATTTTTTTTATCAATGAAAATTTAATTTAAAGATACTTAATTTGGATTAATTTTGCCCCATTGCAATTTTTCTGTGCCGCATCTAAAATCGTTGACGTTCCAGACCAAGTGGTTGGTAACGTGGAGGAGTTAGTATCACACACTTTTGTAGTAGAGTTACACGTAATTTAAAACTTAGCTTTTCAAAACTTCGATGGAACTAGCCTGTTCAGTACTTTAGTGGAACTAGAAAGTTCATTATTTGAGACTTTGTGAATGATTAACGAAATTAGTAAAATCAACTAGGGGGCATGGGGGCTGAGCCCCGTGAAATATTTTCAAAGGATATTATTGTTATTATTATTATTGATTGTGAAGAGTGCGTATTAGCGCGTTTTTTTACTGTCTTCGCTGTCCAGTTAGTTGGTGGAACTAGCCTGTTCAATACTTGACTTTAAATTATTCAACGAATTCGGGGCAACCCCCAAAGGGGGCATGGGGGCGGAGCCCCCATCGAGCCGTAGGCGAGTCTATAATATATACAGCCCCATGTGTAACTGACTGACTCACTGATGATCTTAAATTCCTGAAGCGACCGTTTAAGATAGAGACTTGAAATTTGGCATGGACATTCTTTGAGATGTTTCAATTTAGGGAAAATCATAAAACTACAACTTTATTTAATTTTAAACTATAAAAAAGGTAAAAAATATAGATTTGTCGGTAACGTAGTTCAGCCGTATCAGCCTATATCACCGCGTGGTATCGTAGATCACTCTTCGGGTTTAGTTCTCGCTCGTGTTTAAATGATCTTTTTCAACTACACCCGTGTTCGATGGATACACTCTAATTTGTGCTGCATTGAAAGCTCGTTTCTTTTATATTTTTACACACGTCATAAATATGTCTTAGGGAATTTTTAAATAACTGTTAAGCAGAATTAACAGATTTAAATGTTAGGTTCTCGATTTGTTTCAATTTATTTTAGATTACTTATTCAAATTCACACGGAATTATTCTTCCGGCCGAATTTCGCATCGAATGGATTTTCTGTGAAGCTTGAGCCGTGATCTTAACGCAACATACTTCGATTACTTTGTAAAATACTTAATAGTTAATTATTATCTTTCTGTTTGATTTATATTCAGTGTCTTATATTAGATTTTTTCACACTTAAATTTTTTTTTAGAATGTTTAAATAAGTGGTGAACAAAAAGAACAGATTTAAATGCTAGTTTCTCGTTTCATTTCAATTTATTTTAGATTACTTATTCAAATTCACCCCATGTGAACCTCTCAGCCGAATTTCGCATTCAATGAATTTTCTGTGTAGCTCGTGCCGTGATCTTAACGTTATATACTTCTATTACTTAGTATGATACTTAATAGACAGTTAATTATTATCTTTCTGCATTATTTATATTCAGTGCTTTATATTTTATTTTAATACCCACTTAAAATATGTTTTAAGAATTTTTAAACGGCTATTGAACAAAACTAACAGGTTTTTATGAATAAATTATTATTTCACAGGTCTAGATTTTATATTCTTATAATTAGTAGTTTGTAATAGTAGGGGTTTTTTGCGGATCTACTCCGTTTTTATTATTTCCTATGATTTTGTTTTCATGTTATTTAATTCTTGTTTTCGCTTATTTATTTGAATGTTATTTGCTATTTCAGTAATTTAAACGTTTTTCTTCTATATCCTGAAATTTACAAGTTTTTATTTTTAATTAGTTTGTATCAGCCGATTCTTTTAATATCGTGGTTGGCGATACTATATTTAGTTCAAATTGTATTTTTAATTTCTTAAGAGTATTAACTAGCATAGCTTGATTTTTTATTATTTTAATAGCAATTTTCACACTTATTATTGGTTATTTTCTATTTTTTAGCATTATTCTTTTACTCTAATGGGCATATTACATTTTTTTTAAAGTACGAAAATCTCATTTAAAAATACTTAATTTGGAATAATTTTGACCCATTGCAATTTTAATGTGACGCATGTTAACTCGTTGACGTTTCAGACTAAGTAGTTGGTGACGTGGAATAGTTAGCATCACACATTTTAGTAGAGTTACAAGTAAATTAATAACTTAGCTTTTCAATACTTCGATTTTTATTAGTTTTTATTTTCCGATTCTTTTAATATCGTGGTTGGCGATGCTAGATTTGGTTTAAGTGTTACTTTAAATTTCTTTAGTTTATGCATTATTATAGCTTGATTATTTGATTATTTTAATAGTTATTTTCACATAGTCAATTATTTCTATTTGTTAGCATTATTGTTTTGCTATAGTGGGCACATTACATTTTTTTATCTATGAAAATTTAATTTAAAGATACTTAATTTGGATTAATTTTGCCCCATTGCAATTTTTCTGTGCCGCATCTAAAATCGTTGACGTTCCAGACCAAGTGGTTGGTAACGTGGAGGAGTTAGTATCACACATTTTTGTAGTAGAGCTACACGTAATTTAAAACTTAACTTTTCAAAAACAAACAGTAAAATGTTTTCTAATAGTAGGGGTCTTTTGCGGATCCACCCCGTTTTTATTATTTTCCTTTAATTTTGTTTTCATGTTATTTAATTATTGTTTTGACTCATTGATTTAAATTTTATTCTTTGTTTCTTTGATTTAAACCTTTGTAATCTATTTCCTGAAGTTTTTAATTTCTCATTTGAGTTGGGTGATTCAGGGGATTATGTCACTTCTTCCACGATTGCAACTCCAAGAGCTGGCTAAATAACAGAGAAACATTTATTACTGTAACTACCACTACTAATTATATTTATAGCAAGAACCACAACTACATTCAAACTCTTTGTTCTTAAACTTCTTTTCATTAAACACAGCTACAATAATCTTGACTTAAATTATATTTTTGTACTTACAAATATGCTTCTTTTGCCTTTTTTAGTACAACCTACTTAAATTGAAGCTGAAATATTTATTTCACTTCTTTTTTTCATAATACGCCAATTAATTCAGTCATATGCGTATCAAAAATTTTCTACAGTACCGATATTGAGCATAATACCTAAATTATTTACATGGTTATTTATTATTTCACAACTATCAATTATATTTTTTTAACGAATTAAGATGAATTAGGAAGGGGGTTTAAAAACCCGTAGACGATTTTCAAAGCGTTTTATTATTATTGATTGTTAGTAGTGTATATAAGACACTTTTGTTACTGCCTTGGCTGACCCGTTCTTCGGTTGGAACTAACCTGTTTAACAAGTAGACTTCTTATTAATTTACGAATTTAGGGCAACCCCTAAGGGGCATGGGGCGGAGCCCCATCGAGCCGTAGGCGAGTCCATAATATATACAGCCCCATGTGTAACTGACTGACTCACTGATGATCTTAAATTCCTGAAGCGACCGTTTAAGATAGAGACTTGAAATTTGGCATGGACATTCATTGAGATGTTTCAATTTAGGAAAAATCATAAAACTACAACTTTTTTACTTTTAAACTATAAAAAAGGTAAAAAATATAGATTTGTCGGTAACGTAGTTCAGCCGTATCAGCGTATATCACCGCGTGGTATCGTAGATCACTCTTCAGGTTTAGTTCTCGCTCGTGTTTAAATGATCTCTTTCAACTACACCCGTGTTTGATATACTCATTGTATCCTTCGATGGATAGACTCTAATATATTGTAAACTACGGCGTTATTTTGTATTGAGAGCGGGTTATTTCACCAGGGACCCAGGGTTATACTCGATAATATATACAGTGATAATTCCTTAATTTGTAGATTATGCAGCATATGCGCGATCTTGAATGTTTACCAAAGGTGAATTTTCTTATCCTACTATGAATTAATTTCCCATGGCGGGTGAATAGTCGCTTAGTTCTCGCTTGTATTTAAATCATGTCTTTTAACTACACCTGCTTCCTTGCTGTTGGCAACATTAGTATCCCTCACATATAACAAACCGTTATCCATTTGACTTCAAAATAGCCATGAGATTATGCTGCATTAAAAGCTCGTTTCTTTTATATTTTACTCACATCATAAATATGTTTTAGGGAATTTTTAAATATCTGTTTAGCTGAACTAACAGATTTAAATGTAGGTTCTCGTTTTGTTTCAATTTATTTTAGATTACTTATTCAAATTCACACGGGATTATTCTCCGCCGAACTTCGCATTGAATGGATTTTCTGTGAAGCTTGAGCCGTGATCTTAACGTAACATACTTCGATTACTTTGTACAATACTTAATAGACAGTTTATTATTATCTTTCTGTTTGATTTATATTCAGTGTCTTATATTCGAATTTTTCACACTTAAAATTTATTTTTGAGAATGTTTAAATAAGTGTTGAACAAAAGTAATAGATTTAAATGTTAGGTTCTTGTTTAATTTCAATTTATTTTAGATTACTTATTCAAATTCACCCCATGTGAACCCCTCAGCCGAATTACGCATTCAATGAATTTTCTGTGTAGCTCGTGCCGTGATCTTAACGTTATATACTTCTATTACTTAGTACGATACTTAATAGACAGTTAAGTATTATCTTTCTGCATTGTTTATAATCAGTGTTTTATATTTTATTTTAATACACACTTAAAATATGTTTTTAAGAATTTTTAAACGGCTATTGAACAAAACTAACAGGTTTTTATGGATAAATTATTATTTCACAGGTCTAGATTTTATATTCTTATAATTAGTAGTAGTTTGTAATAGTAGGGGTTTTTTGCGAATCTACCCCGTTTTTATTATTTCCTATGATTTTGTTTTCATGTTATTAAATTCTTGTTTTCGCTTATTGATTTGAATGTTATTTGCTATTTCAGTAATTTAAACGTTTTTCTTCTATATCCTGAAATTTACAAGTTTTTATTTTTAATTAGTTTGTATCAGCAGATTCTTTTAATATCGTGGTTGGCGATACTATATTTAGTTCAAATTGCATTTTTAATTTCTTAAGAGTATTAACTAGCATAGCTTGATTTTTTATTATTTTAATAGTAATTTTCACACTTACTATTGGTTATTTTCTATTTTTTAGCATTATTGTTTTACTCTAATGGGCATATAACATTATTTTTAAAATTTACGAAAATCTCATTTAAAAATACTTAATTTGGAATAATTTTGACCCATTGCAATTTTAATGTGACGCATGTTAACTCGTTGACGTTTCAGGCTTAGTAGTTGGTAACGTGGAATAGTTAGCATCACACATTTTAGTAGAGTTACAAGTAAATTAATAACTTAGCTTTTCAAAACTTCAATTTTTATTAGTTTTCATTTTCCGATTCTTTTAATATCGTGGTTGGCGATGCTAGATTTGGTTTAAGTGTTACTTTCTATTATTATAGCTTGATTATTTTATTATTTTAATAGTTATTTTCACATAATCAATTATTTTCTATTTATTAGCATTATTGTTTTGCTATAGTGGGCACATTACATTTTTTTTATCAATGAAAATTTAATTTAAAGATACTTAATTTGGATTAATTTTGCCCCATTGCAATTTTTCTGTGCCGCATCTAAAATCGTTGACGTTCCAGACCAAGTGGTTGGTAACGTGGAGGAGTTAGTATCACACACTTTTGTAGTAGAGTTACACGTAATTTAAAACTTAGCTTTTCAAAACTTCGATGGAACTAGCCTGTTCAGTACTTTAGTGGAACTAGAAAGTTCATTATTTGAGACTTTGTGAATGATTAACGAAATTAGTAAAATCAACTAGGGGGCATGGGGGCTGAGCCCCGTGAAATATTTTCAAAGGATATTATTGTTATTATTATTATTGATTGTGAAGAGTGCGTATTAGCGCGTTTTTTTACTGTCTTCGCTGTCCAGTTAGTTGGTGGAACTAGCCTGTTCAATACTTGACTTTAAATTATTCAACGAATTCGGGGCAACCCCCAAAGGGGGCATGGGGGCGGAGCCCCCATCGAGCCGTAGGCGAGTCTATAATATATACAGCCCCATGTGTAACTGACTGACTCACTGATGATCTTAAATTCCTGAAGCGACCGTTTAAGATAGAGACTTGAAATTTGGCATGGACATTCTTTGAGATGTTTCAATTTAGGGAAAATCATAAAACTACAACTTTATTTAATTTTAAACTATAAAAAAGGTAAAAAATATAGATTTGTCGGTAACGTAGTTCAGCCGTATCAGCCTATATCACCGCGTGGTATCGTAGATCACTCTTCGGGTTTAGTTCTCGCTCGTGTTTAAATGATCTTTTTCAACTACACCCGTGTTCGATGGATACACTCTAATTTGTGCTGCATTGAAAGCTCGTTTCTTTTATATTTTTACACACGTCATAAATATGTCTTAGGGAATTTTTAAATAACTGTTAAGCAGAATTAACAGATTTAAATGTTAGGTTCTCGATTTGTTTCAATTTATTTTAGATTACTTATTCAAATTCACACGGAATTATTCTTCCGGCCGAATTTCGCATCGAATGGATTTTCTGTGAAGCTTGAGCCGTGATCTTAACGCAACATACTTCGATTACTTTGTAAAATACTTAATAGTTAATTATTATCTTTCTGTTTGATTTATATTCAGTGTCTTATATTAGATTTTTTCACACTTAAATTTTTTTTTAGAATGTTTAAATAAGTGGTGAACAAAAAGAACAGATTTAAATGCTAGTTTCTCGTTTCATTTCAATTTATTTTAGATTACTTATTCAAATTCACCCCATGTGAACCTCTCAGCCGAATTTCGCATTCAATGAATTTTCTGTGTAGCTCGTGCCGTGATCTTAACGTTATATACTTCTATTACTTAGTATGATACTTAATAGACAGTTAATTATTATCTTTCTGCATTATTTATATTCAGTGCTTTATATTTTATTTTAATACCCACTTAAAATATGTTTTAAGAATTTTTAAACGGCTATTGAACAAAACTAACAGGTTTTTATGAATAAATTATTATTTCACAGGTCTAGATTTTATATTCTTATAATTAGTAGTTTGTAATAGTTAGGGTTTTTTGCGGATCTACTCCGTTTTTATTATTTCCTATGATTTTGTTTTCATGTTATTTAATTCTTGTTTTCGCTTATTTATTTGAATGTTATTTGCTATTTCAGTAATTTAAACGTTTTTCTTCTATATCCTGAAATTTACAAGTTTTTATTTTTAATTAGTTTGTATCAGCCGATTCTTTTAATATCGTGGTTGGCGATACTATATTTAGTTCAAATTGTATTTTTAATTTCTTAAGAGTATTAACTAGCATAGCTTGATTTTTTATTATTTTAATAGCAATTTTCACACTTATTATTGGTTATTTTCTATTTTTTAGCATTATTCTTTTACTCTAATGGGCATATTACATTTTTTTTAAAGTACGAAAATCTCATTTAAAAATACTTAATTTGGAATAATTTTGACCCATTGCAATTTTAATGTGACGCATGTTAACTCGTTGACGTTTCAGACTAAGTTGTTGGTGACGTGGAATAGTTAGCATCACACATTTTAGTAGAGTTACAAGTAAATTAATAACTTAGCTTTTCAATACTTCGATTTTTATTAGTTTTTATTTTCCGATTCTTTTAATATCGTGGTTGGCGATGCTAGATTTGGTTTAAGTGTTACTTTAAATTTCTTTAGTTTATGCATTATTATAGCTTGATTATTTGATTATTTTAATAGTTATTTTCACATAGTCAATTATTTCTATTTGTTAGCATTATTGTTTTGCTATAGTGGGCACATTACATTTTTTTATCTATGAAAATTTAATTTAAAGATACTTAATTTGGATTAATTTTGCCCCATTGCAATTTTTCTGTGCCGCATCTAAAATCGTTGACGTTCCAGACCAAGTGGTTGGTAACGTGGAGGAGTTAGTATCACACATTTTTGTAGTAGAGCTACACGTAATTTAAAACTTAACTTTTCAAAAACAAACAGTAAAATGTTTTCTAATAGTAGGGGTCTTTTGCGGATCCACCCCGTTTTTATTATTTTCCTTTAATTTTGTTTTCATGTTATTTAATTATTGTTTTGACTCATTGATTTAAATTTTATTCGTTGTTTCTTTGATTTAAACCTTTGTAATCTATTTCCTGAAGTTTTTAATTTCTCATTTGAGTTGGGTGATTCAGGGGATTATGTCACTTCTTCCACGATTGCAACTCCAAGAGCTGGCTAAATAACAGAGAAACATTTATTACTGTAACTACCACTAATAATTATATTTATAGCAAGAACCACAACTACATTCAAACTCTTTGTTCTTAAACTTCTTTTCATTAAACACAGCTACAATAATCTTGACTTAAATTATATTTTTGTACTTACAAATATGCTTCTTTTGCCTTTTTTAGTACAACCTACTTAAATTGAAGCTGAAATATTTATTTCACTTCTTTTTTTCATAATACGCCAATTAATTCAGTCATATGCGTATCAAAAATTTTCTACAGTACCGATATTGAGCATAATACCTAAATTATTTACATGGTTATTTATTATTTCACAACTATCAATTATATTTTTTTAACGAATTAAGATGAATTAGGAAGGGGGTTTAAAAACCCGTAGACGATTTTCAAAGCGTTTTATTATTATTGATTGTTAGTAGTGTATATAAGACACTTTTGTTACTGCCTTGGCTGACCCGTTCTTCGGTTGGAACTAACCTGTTTAACAAGTAGACTTCTTATTAATTTACGAATTTAGGGCAACCCCTAAGGGGGCATGGGGCGGAGCCCCATCGAGCCGTAGGCGAGTCCATAATATATACAGCCCCATGTGTAACTGACTGACTCACTGATGATCTTAAATTCCTGAAGCGACCGTTTAAGATAGAGACTTGAAATTTGGCATGGACATTCATTGAGATGTTTCAATTTAGGAAAAATCATAAAACTACAACTTTTTTACTTTTAAACTATAAAAAAGGTAAAAAATATAGATTTGTCGGTAACGTAGTTCAGCCGTATCAGCGTATATCACCGCGTGGTATCGTAGATCACTCTTCAGGTTTAGTTCTCGCTCGTGTTTAAATGATCTCTTTCAACTACACCCGTGTTTGATATACTCATTGTATCCTTCGATGGATAGACTCTAATATATTGTAAACTACGGCGTTATTTTGTATTGAGAGCGGGTTATTTCACCAGGGACCCAGGGTTATACTCGATAATATATACAGTGATAATTCCTTAATTTGTAGATTATGCAGCATATGCGCGATCTTGAATGTTTACCAAAGGTGAATTTTCTTATCCTACTATGAATTAATTTCCCATGGCGGGTGAATAGTCGCTTAGTTCTCGCTTGTATTTAAATCATGTCTTTTAACTACACCTGCTTCCTTGCTGTTGGCAACATTAGTATCCCTCACATATAACAAACCGTTATCCATTTGACTTCAAAATAGCCATGAGATTATGCTGCATTAAAAGCTCGTTTCTTTTATATTTTACTCACATCATAAATATGTTTTAGGGAATTTTTAAATATCTGTTTAGCTGAACTAACAGATTTAAATGTAGGTTCTCGTTTTGTTTCAATTTATTTTAGATTACTTATTCAAATTCACACGGGATTATTCTCCGCCGAACTTCGCATTGAATGGATTTTCTGTGAAGCTTGAGCCGTGATCTTAACGTAACATACTTCGATTACTTTGTACAATACTTAATAGACAGTTTATTATTATCTTTCTGTTTGATTTATATTCAGTGTCTTATATTCGAATTTTTCACACTTAAAATTTATTTTTGAGAATGTTTAAATAAGTGTTGAACAAAAGTAATAGATTTAAATGTTAGGTTCTTGTTTAATTTCAATTTATTTTAGATTACTTATTCAAATTCACCCCATGTGAACCCCTCAGCCGAATTACGCATTCAATGAATTTTCTGTGTAGCTCGTGCCGTGATCTTAACGTTATATACTTCTATTACTTAGTACGATACTTAATAGACAGTTAAGTATTATCTTTCTGCATTGTTTATAATCAGTGTTTTATATTTTATTTTAATACACACTTAAAATATGTTTTTAAGAATTTTTAAACGGCTATTGAACAAAACTAACAGGTTTTTATGGATAAATTATTATTTCACAGGTCTAGATTTTATATTCTTATAATTAGTAGTAGTTTGTAATAGTAGGGGTTTTTTGCGAATCTACCCCGTTTTTATTATTTCCTATGATTTTGTTTTCATGTTATTAAATTCTTGTTTTCGCTTATTGATTTGAATGTTATTTGCTATTTCAGTAATTTAAACGTTTTTCTTCTATATCCTGAAATTTACAAGTTTTTATTTTTAATTAGTTTGTATCAGCAGATTCTTTTAATATCGTGGTTGGCGATACTATATTTAGTTCAAATTGTATTTTTAATTTCTTAAGAGTATTAACTAGCATAGCTTGATTTTTTATTATTTTAATAGTAATTTTCACACTTACTATTGGTTATTTTCTATTTTTTAG
This sequence comes from Neoaliturus tenellus, assembly GCA_030545055.2. Classification (NCBI taxonomy): domain Eukaryota; kingdom Metazoa; phylum Arthropoda; class Insecta; order Hemiptera; family Cicadellidae; genus Neoaliturus; species Neoaliturus tenellus. Next base: position 211,357,246 of record CM061531.1, read on the forward strand.
CATTATTGTTTTACTCTAATGGGCATATAACATTATTTTTAAAATTTACGAAAATCTCATTTAAAAATACTTAATTTGGAATAATTTTGACCCATTGCAATTTTAATGTGACGCATGTTAACTCGTTGACGTTTCAGGCTTAGTAGTTGGTAACGTGGAATAGTTAGCATCACACATTTTAGTAGAGTTACAAGTAAATTAATAACTTAGCTTTTCAAAACTTCAATTTTTATTAGTTTTCATTTTCCGATTCTTTTAATATCGTGGTTGGCGATGCTAGATTTGGTTTAAGTGTTACTTTCTATTATTATAGCTTGATTATTTTATTATTTTAATAGTTATTTTCACATAATCAATTATTTTCTATTTATTAGCATTATTGTTTTGCTATAGTGGGCACATTACATTTTTTTTATCAATGAAAATTTAATTTAAAGATACTTAATTTGGATTAATTTTGCCCCATTGCAATTTTTCTGTGCCGCATCTAAAATCGTTGACGTTCCAGACCAAGTGGTTGGTAACGTGGAGGAGTTAGTATCACACACTTTTGTAGTAGAGTTACACGTAATTTAAAACTTAGCTTTTCACAACTTCGATGGAACTAGCCTGTTCAGTACTTTAGTGGAACTAGAAAGTTCATTATTTGAGACTTTGTGAATGATTAACGAAATTAGTAAAATCAACTAGGGGGCATGGGGGCTGAGCCCCGTGAAATATTTTCAAAGGATATTATTGTTATTATTATTATTGATTGTGAAGAGTGCGTATTAGCGCGTTTTTTTACTGTCTTCGCTGTCCAGTTAGTTGGTGGAACTAGCCTGTTCAATACTTGACTTTAAATTATTCAACGAATTCGGGGCAACCCCCAAAGGGGGCATGGGGGCGGAGCCCCCATCGAGCCGTAGGCGAGTCTATAATATATACAGCCGCATGTGTAACTGACTGACTGACTCACTCACTGATGATATTAAATTCCTGAAGCGACCGTTTAAGATAGAGACTTGAAATTTGGCATGGACATTCTTTGAGATGTTTCAATTTAGGGAAAATCATAAAACTACAACTTTTTTACTTTTAAACTATAAAAAAGGTAAAAAATATAGGTTTGTCGGTAACGTAGTTCAGCTGTATCAGCGTATAACGTCGCGTGGTATCGTAGATCACTTAGCATTTTTAGTTCTCGCTCGTGTTTAAATGATGTCTTTTAACTACACCTCTTACTGATGAAATCCTCGTGAGTGTGTACTGTTATTGGCGACTTTAGTATTTTGTTTTTCATTAGTTGGAATGTCTACTAAATTTTATTGTATTGAAAGCGGATCTTCTCATCAAGGTGATATCCGCTTCGATTCCTACAGCAATAATGCGCAATGTGTTGCCAATGCAGCATGTGCGCTTGCTTGGAATTACCTACATGGTGAATTCTCTTCACCTACTATTGATGGAATTCTCATGGCGGGTGACAGTTTATACAGACAGTCTCGTCGTGTGAATTGCATCAGTAATAGGCATCTGTTTCCCGAAGACCTAGTTAGAGATGTTATTATTATGGGCGAAAAAATCCAAATTGCTGACATATCGTACGTATGCAATGGTCTTTATCCACTATCTGCGAATGAGTTGTCTAACTCGGCCCGTCATTTGTCAAACATTTTGGAAGGCATTTTATCTACTGATTCGATCGGCGGTTTTCTGTTTACGGGACAGATGAATACAGTAGCCTTTTGGCGTGATGATGGCATGTTGTTTGTTTTTGACTCTCATGGAGTAGACGAGGAGCGTCGTCACAGCTCAAACGATTGTGAAAACCGTGCACGTCTCTTTGTCTGCGAAAACTATTTATCACTCGCTTCTCTGCTACTTGCTAATTCTGCACTAGGTGGAATTGAAAGCCAGTATAATATTACTAAACTTACATTCCAAAGATCTATCGAGCGGACTGATTCAAAAACACATGCAGTTCTTCAATTGGAAGATATTCCAGTTGACCACCCAGTCGTTAAAAGGGGACCAGGGCGACCTAAGAAAACTAAGCGTGGGCGGCCTAAAGTTCTCTCGACCACCCTTGAAGAACAATTGGAGCAGGCAAAGAAAAGATATGTCGAGAAAAATCGTGAGAAGCGTAGGGATGCGGTCCAGAAATACAGTCAACAACACCCTGAAGTTAACAGGGCTGCTGTTGAACGGTATTCACAACGGAATCCCGATGTAAACAGGGCTGCTGTTGAACGGTATTCACAACGGAATCCCGATGTACACAGGGCTGCTGTTGAACGCTATTCTCAACGGCATCCCGATGTACACAGGGCTGCTGTTAGTCTCTACACTCAACAGCATCCTGAAGTACATCGGGATTCTGTGAAGCGATATGACCAGCTCCACCCCGAAGCTTCGCGTCAGAGAGTTCAGATTTTTCGATTGAAAAATCCATTAGTCAAAGAGCTTAGACATTTGCCTGCTTCACTTAGTCATCTCATCAACAAACATGGTCCAATGGCCAGCTGGAATGGAGATTTATTCGATCACATTACAGCTTATAAATTAAACAAAGTTAGTCTTTGGGCGGACGATATTTACAGGTGTCCTTTATGTGGTGCAAGGTTGTTTGATGAAGAACGTGATAGAAAAAAATGGTGCTGTGGAGATGGAGCTTACAATGTCCTTCGATTGCCTCCCCTTCAAGCAGCATTCTATTCTAACCGTCGATTTCTTGAACGGGCAAGGGCTTACAACGACCTATTCGCTTTCTGTGCTCTTGAGGTGCCCGGTGGATACCGGCATCCAAGTGGTCTCGCTTTCTTCAAAATTGAAGGTCGTATGTACCATCATGTATACAATTTGTCCGCTCCGGGTCAGAAGTTCGTTACTAAGTCTCGGCATATCCAGTTAGTCAATCGTTCTCGACTGTACATAGATGACGGCGAGGAACGTAAAAATATTGCTATGGGTAGGTCTCTCGATGGCGAAGTGATCGATGAGATTACCAGTTTCCTAGATTCTTGTAATCCATTCGTCCAAGATTTTCGTCGATTAGCCAATGAGCCGTCTGTCTCTGCTCATTTGGATTTCGAACTGACCACCCGAGCGACTCATGGCCCAGTTCTTGGTGACCGTCAAACGGGCGTTGAGGTTCACGCTGTCCTCAGCACAGAAGAAACAGTTAATGAACCCAGAAAATTAACCATCTGGAAAATAGGCGATGACAGGCCAACGTCCATAGACCTTTTAAGTCCGTTGATGGAACCCTTCCAATATCCTTTGCTCTATCCGCAAGGTACACTTGGGTTGGCATATTGGTCTTCTTGACAATAGTGGGAAAAAGCTCACTCAATACAACTACACACGTTGTCTTCTCCTTTCCGAACCTCGCTTCTCTCATATCGGCCGTCTTTCTCAAGCTTGGCAGGTTGAGATGTATGCGAGGTATGAGGAAGAAAAACTTCGTTTCATAAAATTTTCCCAGACCAAACCAACTTCCAATGCCATGCGGATAGGGCCATTGGATGAACTCCTTGATGTTCAACGTGGTAGTCGTACAGGTAGACAAGTCTTGGAAGACATAGCCAACGACGAAACTGTCCAGGGCGAGGGTGGGGCACAAGCTGGAAAGGTTTACCTCCCAAGTACATTTACAGGGGGTCCCAGATATATGAAAGTCCATTATGAGCATGCCATGGCTCTAGTTTGTCGTCTGGGCTCCCCCACTTTCTTTCTAACATTTACATACAGCGCGACTTGGGAGGAAAACAAGAAAGCTTGTCCTCGCGGGGGTGGGCGCAGTGACCCTAGCACTGCTTGCAGAGTCTTCCGCATTAAACTTCTGGAACTCCTCCGAGATCTGCGAAGTGGGGCCATGTTCGGACGTGCGGTCTATTTCGTCTACGTTATCGAGATGCAGATGAGGGGCCTTCCTCACGCCCACATCGTATTCAAGATTAACGGAGACGGACCAGTCCAAGCATCCGAAATTGACTCGCTAATCCGCGCAGATATTCCCTCGGAGGAAGAAGCCGGAGGCCGGCTAAGAGAGTTGGTTCTGAAACACATGGTTCACGGCCCATGTGGTACTGATCATCGAACTGACTTTCCTTGCTGGGACTCTGCTAAGGGTTATTGCACAAAGTTCTTCCCTAAGCCCTCGTGTGAAACTACACACGTTGATGAAAGAGGGTTCGTCCAATATAAACGGGATTATAATAATAAGGGCTTCATAACGTCACGTAAAAGACAAGTTGGCGTACATGACGGATGGGTTGTACCCTATAACCCGGCCTTGTTGCTGAAATACGAAGCACACATTAACTTAGAGCTAGCTTCTACTCGCCGCGTAATAAAATACCTCTTCAAATATCTTATGAAGGGAGGTTCCCTGCAAAACGTCACTGTGACTCCCTTCAGTAAGCAAGATGATGAGGTAGATCATTACGTGACGAAGAGAATGGTCGGTGCTAGTGACGCATGTTGGAGACTTCTGGGGTTTCCTATTTCAGTGTCTGAGCCAACCGTTGAGTGTCTCCCAGTTCACCTGGAAGGGAAACAGGTTGTATGTTTTCGACCAGACCAACTGGAAGACGCTACTTCCAGAGCTAGCTCTAGGTTAATTGTTTACTTCGATCGTCCTCAGAACCCCGAATTTGACAATCTTACTTATCAGTCTTTTTATGAAAAGTACATTGTGCACACTAAACGTCCTGCCAACGGCGAAATATTCGACCATCCCGACGGTAAACACTTTATCACAGCGCGCCAGCGTGGAGAAAAAGTGTGTCGTCTATTTTGGGTCTCTCCCAGCAGAAGTGAGCTGTACTATCTTCGTTTACTTCTAATGCTAATTCCTTGTCGTGGGTATGCTGATCTTCTTTCTCGTGGTGGAAATTGCCATACTTTCCAGGAAGTAGCTCGTAAGCTCGGCCTGGTTGAGGACGAGGAAGAATATCAGTATGCCTTGCGTGAAGCAGCCCAATTTATGGTTGGCCCTAGATTGCGTTCGTTCTTTGTGATCCTTTGCAATATGGGAGCTCCCGCTGCTCTTTTGTGGGATGTTTTCCGAGATTCACTTTGCGAAGACCACTTAGAACGGAACCCGCACGATTCGGACCTGGCAGTCAAACTCGCACTTATCGAAATTGACCGTAAACTTAGGCGTCAGGGCTCTTGTTTGGTGGATCACGGCCTCCCTGATGTTCGTGGCGACACGACGGAGTTGGGGAGAGAACTCCTCATCTTCGGGGACAATAATCAGCGGTCGATTGTCGAAGAGTGGGTTCCCAAACTGTCAGAGGACCAAAAACGCGTTTTTGATTATGTGTGTTCCCTCCTCCAGAATCGTCAGGAAAACAGACAGTCCAAACTCATTTTCCTCGATGGTCCTGGTGGGTATGGGAAAACGTCGCTTATCCTCGTCATTCTCGCATATGTTCGAGGTTGCCGTCAAGTGGCTCTTGCTGTGGCCAGCTCCGGGATCGCTGCTGGAAACATGCCGGGGGGTACAACTGCCCATAGCATGTTTAAGATTCCACTCGATCTTGGGGATGGCACCGGCTATTGGAGTGTCACCAATGGGTCTCAACGAGCAGAGCTCATCAGAGCCGCACAGCTCATAGTTTTTGATGAGGCTCCAATGGCACATAGGTTTATCTTTGAGATCATTGACCGTTCTCTGAGGGATTTAATGAACTCAAATGTGCCATTTGGAGGTAAGATCATTCTTTGCTCGGGGGACTTCCGCCAGATCGCGCCCGTCGTGGTGAAGGCTCGTACGCCATCTGACGTTGCCTGTATATCACTCCGGGCGTCGCATCTTTGGCGACACTTTCAAACATTCTCTTTGACGACACCTCATAGGACTTGTCAGTCCTCTGCCTACTCAGAGTTTCTCCTTGAGGTGGGCAACGGAACTATTCGTTCCAGCTCTTTTGGTGAGGGTAGGGATTGTCAAATGCTTATCCCTTTAATTGGCATTCGACATTTTACTACCCTGCCCGATTTGATCAGTTTTGTATTTCCTCCAAATTACCTATTGGATCCGGATCTTTGTGCGCAGAGAGCGATTCTCTCAACGGTAATTGTGAATGTCAAGGAGATTAACAATATCGTCTTAAACTCCTTAGACGGGAACATTTACGAGCTGAGAAGCGCTGACTCTGCTGACAAAGAAGGCGATGATGGACTGGATGTCGATATTCAACTTCTGAACCAGGCTACTGGAAAAGGCGTCCCTGACCATGTCCTCCGTCTGAAGATTGGTTCCGTGTGCCTCGTTATGCGGAACCTAAACATCGCTGAAGGACTTGTTAACGGCACAAAAGTCATTGTGACTGCGATCAGCAACCGCTTGGTCACAGTCCGACTTCCTGGACAAAGGGAACCGATTTGTATCCCTCGAATACAATTCACTTTTCCATTTGTCGAGGGATCGCCGTTAAAAGTTCGTCGACGTCAATTTCCGTTGATGTTGGCCTATTGTATGACAGGGCACAAGAGCCAAGGTCAAACAATAGAGTCAGTTGGTGTTGATCTTCGGACGGACTGTTTCACGCATGGTCAGTTGTACGTCTTACTCAGTAGAGTTCGACATCCAGACAACATTGCTGTTCTGGTAAATCCCGATAGGATCCGCGAAGGAGTCGCATATGCAAAGAACATTGTATATGACGAACTCCTTCGATAAATCCTTATTTGACTCAGCAGTAAGCTAGGGGGCCTGCATTATCAAAATTCCCCGTTGGATTTAGACTGTTTATGGCAGTACGATAGGGGGCCTGCCTATCAAAAGTCCCTGTTTATTTTTTTGTACATTAGTTTTAAGGTTTGTGAGCAGATCACTCCCCGGTGTGATTTTAGTTTTAAGATTTGTAAATATATCGCAGAGGCTAGGGTTGCTGCGTATCAAACTGCCCGGTGTTTATATTTATTATTGATTTGTAAATATGTACATATATGGTTCCTACGTTTCTCGGCCTCCCCGTGGCGGAACTGGATACGCCAGATTGCAACTTTAAGCGCTGGCTAACTAACAGAGAAACATTGTTACTTGACGTACTACAATGAACTCACAACACCTGAGCTCAAAACATCTTGACCTAAACTATACTTTTAAACAAATTTCAACTTATTTTGCAGCTCATAAAATACAACCTATTTCAATGAAAATTCATAACTCTTATTCCACTCCCATTCTTTCCACAGCGCCTTAATTAAAGTTATATACCACTAGAACTTTAACAAAAGCCACAACAATAACTAGAACATTTATTTAATAACTTTATTTAATAACTATTATTTCACAACTCTCAATTTCATATTTTAACAAACAGTAAAATGTTTTCTAATAGTAGGGGTCTTTCGCGGATCCACCCCGTTTTTATTATTTTCCTTTAATTTTGTTTTCATGTTATTTAATTATTGTTTTCGCTCATTGATTTAAATTTTATTCGTTGTTTCTTTGATTTAAACCTTTGTAATCTATTTCCTGAAGTTTTTAATTTCTCATTTGAGTTGGGTGAGGCAGGGGATTATGTCACTTCTTCCACGATTGCAACTCCAAAACTGGCTAAGTAACAGAGAAACATTTATTATTGTAATTACCACTACTAATTATATTCATAGCAACAACCACAACTACATTTAAACTCTTTGTTTTAAACTTCTTTTCATTAAACACAGCAACAATCATCTTGACTTAAATTACATTTTTGTACTTACAAATATGTTTCTTTTGCCTTTTTTAGTACAACCTACTTAAATTGAAGCTGAAATATTTATTTCACTTCTTTTTTTCATGATACGTCAATTAATTCAGTCATATTCGTATAAAAAAATTTTCTACAATACCGATATTGAGCATAATACCTAGATTATTTACATAGTTAATTATTATTTCACAACTATCAATTATATTTTTTTACGAATTAAGATGAATTAGGAAGGGAGTTTAAAAACCGTAGACGATTTTTAAAGCGTTTTATTATTATTGATTGTGAGTAGTGTGTATAAGACACTTTTGTTACTGTCTTGGCTAACCCGTTCTTCGGTTGGAACTAACCTGTTTAACGACTTGACTTCTTATTAATTTACGAATTTAGGGCAACCCCTAAGGGGCATGGGGCGAAGCCCCATCGAGCCGTAGGCGAGTCTATAATATATACAGCCCCATGTGTAACTGACTCACTGATGATAGTAAAGTCCTGAAGCGACCGTTTAAGATAGAGACTTGAAATTTGGCATGGACATTCTTTGAGATGTTTCAATTTAGGGAAAATCATAAAACTACAACTTTTTTACTCTTAAACTATAAAAAACGTAAAAAATTTAGATTTGTCGGTAACGTAGTTCAACCGTATCAGCGTAAATCACCATGTGGTCGTGGTATCGTAGATCATAATGCAGGTTTAGTTCTCGCTCGTGTTTAAATGATCTCTTTCAATTACACCCGTGTTTGATACAAATTTTTATTGAATATAAACATGAACGTCTTGTTTAGGCGACGGTATTTTGATGTATTGAGAGCGGGTTATCTCACTAGGATTAAACCTCGCTTTGATTTATACAGTATCAATGTCGAATAACTTCAAATTTTCAACTTTCAATTATAAAAAAAAAATCTAAAAAGACGAGGTGTCAGAAAGGTAGTATGTTGGTTTTAAAGATGTGGCTTAGAGCGCTATTACAGTCCCTGAGTTCTCGCTTGTATTTAAATGATGTCTTTTAACTACACCTCTTCCCGATTAATATCCTCAATTGGGCGCAAAGTTGTTTGCGTATGGTATTCCTTCTGATTGCTGTGTTATTATTGAAAATGAAGTTTACTGAAGCGTATATATACATTCGGGTGATGTCCGCTTTGATTTCCATAGTAACTTAAAGTTAATGTCGCTTAGTTCTCGGTTGTATTTAAATTATGTCATTTAACCATACCTGTTCCTGATGATTTTTTCGCAACAGTTTGCAGAGCAGTGATCTTAAACGTTGTATATAAACTACGTTAGTGCAAATTTCAGTTTACAGTATATTGTAATATAGCTGTAACTGTAATATTACATTTAACAGATGGTGGATTTTGTTTTCAGGATGGTGAAATAAATTTAATGCACGTACAATAAAGTAATACGAAAATGTTGATTGAAATGTGAGGTTCTCGTTTCGTTTTATTTAAATTCATTTGTTCATATTGGATATTGCTATTACTCTAGCCTTTTGAGAGACGATTGAGCGTAGTGCTGGAATACTTTGTTATAATTTTATATTATTAATTTTATCATTACTATGGTGAGCTCTACGAAGCTTGTGCGAATACTTTAAACATTATTTTATTACTGCATATTTTTTGCTGCAGTAACGCCCGTAAAGTAAATGATTAATTGCTAAAAATATTTTAGGTCTTATTACATTTATAGACTTAAGTTTTCTCATGCTGGAAAATTTCTTGTAGGTTTTCGCACAAAAAATTACCTAATACAGTAATTATAACTTAATTTTCTACTATTTGTATGCTGTCTCTCTATATGAATCCCCTGATTGAATATAGCACTTCAGTTGATAGTTCTGGTACAGTTTTACTTTGAAGAGTTGAACGTGTCCCAACACATTTGACATCCGGTCTTTGACCTATTTGCTGCTGTCCAATCAGGCTTAGATTTTAGTTTGGGAAACGATTGAACATATTAAGTTATAGAACGATTGAACTTTCCATTCTTACCTTCGCTAACGTTTACCTACTTCCGACGTTTTTTAAGACCATCTACATATCTGATGACCCATCAGGCTGAGAAATATTATAATAACCAATTGAATTAAACTCAATAGTAATTTTTCTCGCTGCCACTTAGTCCGTCAAACTTCCTCAATGCAGTGCTCTCACCTAAAGTCTCGATTAACCCTCTTATTGTTGTAATTTAAAACTATTCTATGCTTATCAATTATTGTAACTCTTTCAGTATATTTTAATTTAACCAATAATCCTTTTTTGGCTATTATTTCACAATTGGTTTTTTTTACTACCATTGGTTGAAAATGCATAATGTACGCCGATTTTATGGTTCTTAAGTTGCAACTTTCTTCATTTTAAGACTATATAAAAACTTTAAGACTTCATGATTATTGTACCTAATGCCCTGTGCTCTATTACATACTACTAGGGCTCTATATTTATTAATTTTCTGAACTAATATATATAAAACATTTAAAATTGTTAAATTAATAATTGCTGATTTTGAATGATAAAATTGTTATCGTTTCTCTATATGGTACATATATGATTCCTGCGTTTCTTGGCCACTCCGTGGCGGAACTGAAGCATCTTAGCCTACACCATTTTTTTAAATTTCAAATATCTTTATTTTGTCCCTTTTTTCTTCTATTACATACAACGATCCTCCATATAAACTTATAATTTTATTCCATTTTTATCTTTTCAGAATACAGCTATTACCTCAATCATGTGCAATCATAATCGTATCTCCTAATTTTTACACAACAACTTTTGAGCATGACTATTTACATATTTCATTAATATTTCACAACTCCATTATATTTTTAACGATTAAGGGAAGCTAGGGAGTGGGATTAAACCATGAGCCGTGGGCAAATTTAAAAGCTTATTACTGTATTATTTATTGTGAGGAGTGTGTATTGGCGGCTTCTGTTACTGTCGTTGGAGTTGAGCCCTCAACTAGCCTGTTCATTGTATGAGGTTTTGACAGTAATTTACGGAATTGCGGCAACCAATTATTGGGTTGGACCCTCCATCAAGCATAACACCTAGAATATTTACATAAATAATATTTATTTCACAGCTCAATTTTAGACTATTTACTAAGGAGGGGTATTAAAACCTACTAATAGGAGATTATTAAAGCTTTTTTACTATTGATTGTGAATTTAGAGAATTAGATGGTTTTGTTACTGTCTTGGCTGTCCAGATCTTATGTGGAACTAAACTATTTCAAACTTGACTTTTTATTAATTCAAACTTTGGCCGACTAATTTTTTATTATTGTTTTTTTTACTTTCAATCTCCAAGGATATCTTATTAGTACTATGTATCCCCCCAGATTAACACTAAGGTGTTATGAAATCTTGAACTTTGAGCTCTGGCATTCAAATTATAACGTCATTAGATATATCTATGACTAAACGACAACTCTAATTTGGGCTATAACTACTCAGGGGATTAGTTCTATGTATCCCCCCAAATTAACACTAAGTTGTTATGAAATCGTGAACTTTGAGCTCTGGCATTCAAATTATTACGTCAACGACTATGACTAAACGACAACTCTAGTTTGGGCTTTAACTTCTCAGGGGCAACCCCTAAGGGGGCATGGGGGCGAAGCCCCCATCGAGCCGTAGGCGAGTCTATAATATATACAGCCGCATGTGTAACTGACTGACTGACTCACTCACTGATGATATTAAATTCCTGAAGCGACCGTTTAAGATAGAGACTTGAAATTTGGCATGGACATTCTTTGAGATGTTTCAATTTAGGAAAAATCATAAAACTACAACTTTTTTTACTTTTAAACTATAAAAAAGGTAAAAGATATAGGTTTGTCGGTAACGTAGTTCAGCCGTATCAGCGTATAACGTCGCGTGGTATCGTAGATCACTTAGCATTTTTAGTTCTCGCTCGTGTTTAATAGATGTCTTTTAACTACACCTCTTACTGATGAAATCCTCGTGAGTGTGTTCTGTTATTGGCGACTTTAGTATTTTGTTTTTCATTAGTTGGAATGTCTACTAAATTTTATTGTATTGAAAGCGGATCTTTTCATCAAGGTGATATCCTCTTCGATTCCTACAGCAATAATGCGCAATGTGTTGCCAATGCAGCATGTGCGCTTGCTTGGAATTACCTACATGGTGAATTCTCTTCACCTACTATTGATGGAATTCTCATGGCGGGTGACAGTTTATACAGACAGTCTCGTCGTGTGAATTGCATCAGTAATAGGTATCTGTTTCCCGAAGACCTAGTTAGAGATGTTATTATTATGGGCGAAAAAATCCAAATTGCTGACATATCGTACGTATGCAATGGTCTTTATCCACTATCTGCGAATGAGTTGTCTAACTCGGCCCGTCATTTGTCAAACATTTTGGAAGGCATTTTATCTACTGATTCGATCGGCGGTTTTCTGTTTACGGGACAGATGAATACAGTAGCCTTTTGGCGTGATGATGGCATGTTGTTTGTTTTTGACTCTCATGGAGTAGACGAGGAGCGTCGTCACAGCTCAAACGATTGTGAAAACCGTGCACGTCTCTTTGTCTGCGAAAACTATTTATCACTCGCTTCTCTGCTACTTGCTAATTCTGCACTAGGTGGAATTGAAAGCCAGTATAATATTACTAAACTTACATTCCAAAGATCTATCGAGCGGACTGATTCAAAAACACATGCAGTTCTTCAATCGGAAGATATTCCAGTTGACCACCCAGTCGTTAAAAGGGGACCAGGGCGACCTAAGAAAACTAAGCGTGGGCGGCCTAAAGTTCTCTCGACCACCCTTGAAGAACAATTGGAGCAGGCAAAGAAAAGATATGTCGAGAAAAATCGTGAGAAGCGTAGGGATGCGGTCCAGAAATACAGTCAACAACACCCTGAAGTTAACAGGGCTGCTGTTGAACGGTATTCACAACGGAATCCCGATGTAAACAGGGCTGCTGTTGAACGGTATTCACAACGGAATCCCGATGTACACAGGGCTGCTGTTGAACGCTATTCTCAACGGCATCCCGATGTACACAGGGCTGCTGTTAGTCTCTACACTCAACAGCATCCTGAAGTACATCGGGATTCTGTGAAGCGATATGACCAGCTCCACCCCGAAGCTTCGCGTCAGAGAGTTCAGATTTTTCGATTGAAAAATCCATTAGTCAAAGAGCTTAGACATTTGCCTGCTTCACTTAGTCATCTCATCAACAAACATGGTCCAATGGCCAGCTGGAATGGAGATTTATTCGATCACATTACAGCTTATAAATTAAACAAAGTTAGTCTTTGGGCGGACGATATTTACAGGTGTCCTTTATGTGGTGCAAGGTTGTATGATGAAGAACGTGATAGAAAAAAATGGTGCTGTGGAGATGGAGCTTACAATGTCCTTCGATTGCCTCCCCTTCAAGCAGCATTCTATTCTAACCGTCGATTTCTTGAACGGGCAAGGGCTTACAACGACCTATTCGCTTTCTGTGCTCTTGAGGTGCCCGGTGGATACCGGCATCCAAGTGGTCTCGCTTTCTTCAAAATTGAAGGTCGTATGTACCATCATGTATACAATTTGTCCGCTCCGGGTCAGAAGTTCGTTACTAAGTCTCGGCATATCCAGTTAGTCAATCGTTCTCGACTGTACATAGATGACGGCATATATTATAGATTCAGGATATAGAAGAAAAACGTTTGAATTACTGAAATAGCAAATAACATTCAAATCAATAAGCGAAAACAAGAATTGAATAACATGAAAACAAAATCATAGGAAATAATAAAAACGGGGAAGATCCGCAAAAAACCCCTACTATTACAAACTACTAAACTATACTTTTAAACAAATTTCAACTTATTTTGCAGCTCATAAAATACAACCTATTTCAATGAAAATTCATAACTCTTATTCCACTCCCATTCTTTCCTCAGCGCCTTAATTAAAGTTATATACCACTAGAACTTTAACAAAAGCCACAACAATAACTAGAACATTTATTTAATAACTTTATTTAATAACTATTATTTCACAACTCTCAATTTCATATTTTAACAAACAGTAAAATGTTTTCTAATAGTAGGGGTCTTTCGCGGATCCACCCCGTTTTTATTATTTTCCTTTAATTTTGTTTTCATGTTATTTAATTATTGTTTTCGCTCATTGATTTAAATTTTATTCGTTGTTTCTTTGATTTAAACCTTTGTAATCTATTTCCTGAAGTTTTTAATTTCTCATTTGAGTTGGGTGAGGCATGGGATTATGTCACTTCTTCCACGATTGCAACTCCAAAACTGGCTAAGTAACAGAGAAACATTTATTATTGTAATTACCACTACTAATTATATTCATAGCAACAACCACAACTACATTTAAACTCTTTGTTTTAAACTTCTTTTCATTAAACACAGCAACAATCATCTTGACTTAAATTACATTTTTGTACTTACAAATATGTTTCTTTTGCCTTTTTTAGTACAACCTACTTAAATTGAAGCTGAAATATTTATTTCACTTCTTTTTTTCATGATACGTCAATTAATTCAGTCATATTCGTATAAAAAAATTTTCTACAATACCGATATTGAGCATAATACCTAGATTATTTACATAGTTAATTATTATTTCACAACTATCAATTATATTTTTTACGAATTAAGATGAATTAGGAAGGGGGTTTAAAAACCGTAGACGATTTTTAAAGCGTTTTATTATTATTGATTGTGAGTAGTGTGTATAAGACACTTTTGTTACTGTCTTGGCTAACCCGTTCTTCGGTTGGAACTAACCTGTTTAACGACTTGACTTCTTATTAATTTACGAATTTAGGGCAACCCCTAAGGGGCATGGGGCGAAGCCCCATCGAGCCGTAGGCGAGTCTATATTATATACAGCCCCATGTGGAACTCACTCACTCATCCATACAAATTATAGACCACTTGGGGGTGAGCTGGAAACGTGATTTTGGCATGCGGGTGGCTGAGGGTCTGATACCCCCGGGAAAAGTATGAAAACCGACAATTTTTCATTTCAACCCCCCCAAAAAAATAACGAAGGGTGGAAACCGGTAAACCGGAAATGTAAGGTTTTACTATTTTCGCTGTAACTTTTGAACGAGTGGTCCTATCTTGAATCTGAGACAAAATCGTTAGTTTGGAATTAAACGCCCTACAAGTTAGGTCCTATGACATTTTACCGTATCTCATCCCCTTCACCCTTAAAAAGGGGCGTACTTCCAAAATTTCAAAATTCATCAACGAAAATTGCACTATTTTAATATTTTTCCTTTACTATTATGGCACATCGATGAGTGAAGTTTTGTTCATATTTTTCCCTAATATAGATCTAACTACAGTAGCATTCATTCAACAATTTAAACCTAACTTTTGTCAAAAAAAATCGTAAACAAACGAAATCCTTAACATGTTTTCATGTATTGTGTTTGTAATTTACTTTTACCTGGTAAATATACTGCTATATCGATACATGTTTTGCCAGTATTGAATTATATTGTAGATGCTCTACAAGTTTGGTCCTTTGATATTTTATTGTATCTCATCCCCTTCACCCTTAAAAAGTGACGTACTCAAAAAATTTCAAAACTCACAAAAAATTGCACTATTTTAATATTTTTCATTTACTATTATGGCACATCGATGCATGAAATTTCGTACATATTATGCCCTAATATATGTCTACCTATAGTTGCATTCATTAACCAATTTCAACCTAAGTTTAGTCCAAAAAATCGTAAAACACGAAATCCTTATCATTTTTTCATGTATAGTGTTTGTTTGTAATTTACTTTAACCTGCAAAAATATATATACATACATCGTATGGCTGTCATAACCAGCTACCATCTTAAAAATAATAATAATAAAATAAATAAAAGATGTTCTGCAGTGCAAAGCACCTGCGTCAATACAATACCTGGTAAATATACCGCTATATCTATGAATGTTTTTCGAGTATTGTATTCTATTTTAGATGCTCTACAAGTTTGGTCCTTTGACATTTGTCCGTATCTCAACCCGTTCACAGTTAAAAAGAAACGTATTTTGAAATTTAACAATTCTTTGAAGAAAATAGTTATTTTAATATATTTTATTTACTATTTTGGCACATCAATGCGTGAAATTTAATACATATGACCTCATCCATATCTTACTATAGTAGTAACGATTGGCCAATTTCAATCTAATTTTAGTCCTAAAAAATCGTAAAAACATGAAACTCAACATTTTCTCATGTATAGTGCTTGTAATTCAGTTTAGACTGGTAAATATACTACTATATCGAAATATGTTTTTCCAGTAATGTATTCTAATTAAGATGCCTTACAGCTTTAGTCCTGTAACATTTGTCCGTATCTCACCCCCTTCACCCTTAAAAATGAACGTACTTTTAAAATTTTACAATTGTTATAAAAATTTGTTAACCGCTTGATTACTCTTAGAAGCCCTGGACAATACTCTTTACGTTTTCTTTTGTTGAGGGGTTGCCGCTTCGTGTTCATTATCTACAGTTTCCTCTGATGTTGGCCTACGCTATAATCGGAAACGACAATTAAAACTAATCAATCACCTCTATTATAAATTTAAGAGCTTCAATAAAACTACCTCTCCATTTACACGCTATATTTAATTTAAAACATTTTTTATTTTAACCAATTCAAGGATACCATCAAGGGGCATGGGGGCGGAGCCCCCATCGAGCCGTAGGCGAGTCTATAATATATACAGCCCCATGTGTAACTGACTCACTGATGATAGTAAAGTCCTGAAGCGACCGTTTAAGATAGAGACTTGAAATTTGGCATGGACATTCTTTGAGATGTTTCAATTTAGGGAAAATCATAAAACTACAACTTTTTTACTCTTAAACTATAAAAAACGGAAAAAATTTAGATTTGTCGGTAACGTAGTTCAACCGTATCAGCGTAAATCACCATGTGGTCGTGGTATCGTAGATCATAATGCAGGTTTAGTTCTCGCTCGTGTTTAAATGATCTCTTTCAATTACACCCGTGTTTGATACAAATTTTTATTGAATATAAACATGAACGTCTTGTTTAGGCGACGGTATTTTGATGTATTGAGAGCGGGTTATCTCACTAGGATTAAACCTCGCTTTGATTTATACAGTATCAATGCCGAATAACTTCAAATTTTCAACTTTCAATTATAAAAAAAAAAATCTAAAAAGACGAGGTGTCAGA
The DNA here is from genome assembly GCA_030545055.2 of Neoaliturus tenellus. Lineage (NCBI taxonomy): Eukaryota > Metazoa > Arthropoda > Insecta > Hemiptera > Cicadellidae > Neoaliturus > Neoaliturus tenellus. The sequence goes on from CM061531.1 coordinate 211,374,174, forward strand.
AAGGTAGTATGTTGGTTTTAAAGATGTGGCTTGGAGCGCTATTACAGTCGCTGAGTTCTCGCTTGTATTTAAATGATGTCTTTTAACTACACCTCTTCCCGATTAATATCCTCAATTGGGCGCAAAGTTGTTTGCGTATGGTATTCCTTCTGATTGCTGTGTTATTATTGAAAATGAAGTTTACTGAAGCGTATATATACATTCGGGTGATGTCCGCTTTGATTTCCATAGTAACTTAAAGTTAATGTCGCTTAGTTCTCGGTTGTATTTAAATTATGTCATTTAACCATACCTGTTCCTGATGATTTTTTCGCAACAGTTTGCAGAGCAGTGATCTTAAACGTTGTATATAAACTACGTTAGTGCAAATTTCAGTTTACAGTATATTGTAATATAGCTGTAACTGTAATATTACATTTAACAGATGGTGGATTTTGTTTTCAGGATGGTGAAATAAATTTAATGCACGTACAATAAAGTAATACGAAAATGTTGATTGAAATGTGAGGTTCTCGTTTCGTTTTATTTAAATTCATTTGTTCATATTGGATATTGCTATTACTCTAGCCTTTTGAGAGACGATTGAGCGTAGTGCTGGAATACTTTGTTATAATTTTATATTATTAATTTTATCATTACTATGGTGAGCTCTACGAAGCTTGTGCGAATACTTTAAACATTATTTTATTACTGCATATTTTTTGCTGCAGTAACGCCCGTAAAGTAAATGATTAATTGCTAAAAATATTTTAGGTCTTATTACATTTATAGACTTTAGTTTTCTCATGCTGGAAAATTTCTTGTAGGTTTTCGCACAAAAAATTACCTAATACAGTAATTATAACTTAATTTTCTACTATTTGTATGCTGTCTCTCTATATGAATCCCCTGATTGAATATAGCACTTCAGTTGATAGTTCTGGTACAGTTTTACTTTGAAGAGTTGAACGTGTCCCAACACATTTGACATCCGGTCTTTGACCTATTTGCTGCTGTCCAATCAGGCTTAGATTTTAGTTTGGGAAACGATTGAACATATTAAGTTATAGAACGATTGAACTTTCCATTCTTACCTTCGCTAACGTTTACCTACTTCCGACGTTTTTTAAGACCATCTACATATCTGATGACCCATCAGGCTGAGAAATATTATAATAACCAATTGAATTAAACTCAATAGTAATTTTTCTCGCTGCCACTTAGTCCGTCAAACTTCCTCAATGCAGTGCTCTCACCTAAAGTCTCGATTAACCCTCTTATTGTTGTAATTTAAAACTATTCTATGCTTATCAATTATTGTAACTCTTTCAGTATATTTTAATTTAACCAATAATCCTTTTTTGGCTATTATTTCACAATTGGTTTTTTTTACTACCATTGGTTGAAAATGCATAATGTACGCCGATTTTATGGTTCTTAAGTTGCAACTTTCTTCATTTTAAGACTATATAAAAACTTTAAGACTTCATGATTATTGTACCTAATGCCCTGTGCTCTATTACATACTACTAGGGCTCTATATTTATTAATTTTCTGAACTAATATATATAAAACATTTAAAATTGTTAAATTAATAATTGCTGATTTTGAATGATAAAATTGTTATCGTTTCTCTATATGGTACATATATGATTCCTGCGTTTCTTGGCCACTCCGTGGCGGAACTGAAGCATCTTAGCCTACACCATTTTTTTAAATTTCAAATATCTTTATTTTGTCCCTTTTTTCTTCTATTACATACAACGATCCTCCATATAAACTTATAATTTTATTCCATTTTTATCTTTTCAGAATACAGCTATTACCTCAATCATGTGCAATCATAATCGTATCTCCTAATTTTTACACAACAACTTTTGAGCATGACTATTTACATATTTCATTAATATTTCACAACTCCATTATATTTTTAACGATTAAGGGAAGCTAGGGAGTGGGATTAAACCATGAGCCGTGGGCAAATTTAAAAGCTTATTACTGTATTATTTATTGTGAGGAGTGTGTATTGGCGGCTTCTGTTACTGTCGTTGGAGTTGAGCCCTCAACTAGCCTGTTCATTGTATGAGATTTTGACAGTAATTTACGGAATTGCGGCAACCAATTATTGGGTTGGACCCTCCATCAAGCATAACACCTAGAATATTTACATAAATAATATTTATTTCACAGCTCAATTTTAGACTATTTACTAAGGAGGGGTATTAAAACCTACTAATAGGAGATTATTAAAGCTTTTTTACTATTGATTGTGAATTTAGAGAATTAGATGGTTTTGTTACTGTCTTGGCTGTCCAGATCTTATGTGGAACTAAACTATTTCAAACTTGACTTTTTATTAATTCAAACTTTGGCCGACTAATTTTTTATTATTGTTTTTTTTACTTTCAATCTCCAAGGATATCTTATTAGTACTATGTATCCCCCCAGATTAACACTAAGGTGTTATGAAATCTTGAACTTTGAGCTCTGGCATTCAAATTATAACGTCATTAGATATATCTATGACTAAACGACAACTCTAATTTGGGCTATAACTACTCAGGGGATTAGTTCTATGTATCCCCCCAAATTAACACTAAGTTGTTATGAAATCGTGAACTTTGAGCTCTGGCATTCAAATTATTACGTCAACGACTATGACTAAACGACAACTCTAGTTTGGGCTTTAACTTCTCAGGGGCAACCCCTAAGGGGGCATGGGGGCGAAGCCCCCATCGAGCCGTAGGCGAGTCTATAATATATACAGCCGCATGTGTAACTGACTGACTGACTCACTCACTGATGATATTAAATTCCTGAAGCGACCGTTTAAGATAGAGACTTGAAATTTGGCATGGACATTCTTTGAGATGTTTCAATTTAGGGAAAATCATAAAACTACAACTTTTTTTACTTTTAAACTATAAAAAAGGTAAAAGATATAGGTTTGTCGGTAACGTAGTTCAGCCGTATCAGCGTATAACGTCGCGTGGTATCGTAGATCACTTAGCATTTTTAGTTCTCGCTCGTGTTTAATAGATGTCTTTTAACTACACCTCTTACTGATGAAATCCTCGTGAGTGTGTTCTGTTATTGGCGACTTTAGTATTTTGTTTTTCATTAGTTGGAATGTCTACTAAATTTTATTGTATTGAAAGCGGATCTTTTCATCAAGGTGATATCCTCTTCGATTCCTACAGCAATAATGCGCAATGTGTTGCCAATGCAGCATGTGCGCTTGCTTGGAATTACCTACATGGTGAATTCTCTTCACCTACTATTGATGGAATTCTCATGGCGGGTGACAGTTTATACAGACAGTCTCGTCGTGTGAATTGCATCAGTAATAGGTATCTGTTTCCCGAAGACCTAGTTAGAGATGTTATTATTATGGGCGAAAAAATCCAAATTGCTGACATATCGTACGTATGCAATGGTCTTTATCCACTATCTGCGAATGAGTTGTCTAACTCGGCCCGTCATTTGTCAAACATTTTGGAAGGCATTTTATCTACTGATTCGATCGGCGGTTTTCTGTTTACGGGACAGATGAATACAGTAGCCTTTTGGCGTGATGATGGCATGTTGTTTGTTTTTGACTCTCATGGAGTAGACGAGGAGCGTCGTCACAGCTCAAACGATTGTGAAAACCGTGCACGTCTCTTTGTCTGCGAAAACTATTTATCACTCGCTTCTCTGCTACTTGCTAATTCTGCACTAGGTGGAATTGAAAGCCAGTATAATATTACTAAACTTACATTCCAAAGATCTATCGAGCGGACTGATTCAAAAACACATGCAGTTCTTCAATCGGAAGATATTCCAGTTGACCACCCAGTCGTTAAAAGGGGACCAGGGCGACCTAAGAAAACTAAGCGTGGGCGGCCTAAAGTTCTCTCGACCACCCTTGAAGAACAATTGGAGCAGGCAAAGAAAAGATATGTCGAGAAAAATCGTGAGAAGCGTAGGGATGCGGTCCAGAAATACAGTCAACAACACCCTGAAGTTAACAGGGCTGCTGTTGAACGGTATTCACAACGGAATCCCGATGTAAACAGGGCTGCTGTTGAACGGTATTCACAACGGAATCCCGATGTACACAGGGCTGCTGTTGAACGCTATTCTCAACGGCATCCCGATGTACACAGGGCTGCTGTTAGTCTCTACACTCAACAGCATCCTGAAGTACATCGGGATTCTGTGAAGCGATATGACCAGCTCCACCCCGAAGCTTCGCGTCAGAGAGTTCAGATTTTTCGATTGAAAAATCCATTAGTCAAAGAGCTTAGACATTTGCCTGCTTCACTTAGTCATCTCATCAACAAACATGGTCCAATGGCCAGCTGGAATGGAGATTTATTCGATCACATTACAGCTTATAAATTAAACAAAGTTAGTCTTTGGGCGGACGATATTTACAGGTGTCCTTTATGTGGTGCAAGGTTGTTTGATGAAGAACGTGATAGAAAAAAATGGTGCTGTGGAGATGGAGCTTACAATGTCCTTCGATTGCCTCCCCTTCAAGCAGCATTCTATTCTAACCGTCGATTTCTTGAACGGGCAAGGGCTTACAACGACCTATTCGCTTTCTGTGCTCTTGAGGTGCCCGGTGGATACCGGCATCCAAGTGGTCTCGCTTTCTTCAAAATTGAAGGTCGTATGTACCATCATGTATACAATTTGTCCGCTCCGGGTCAGAAGTTCGTTACTAAGTCTCGGCATATCCAGTTAGTCAATCGTTCTCGACTGTACATAGATGACGGCGAGGAACGTAAAAATATTGCTATGGGTAGGTCTCTCGATGGCGAAGTGATCGATGAGATTACCAGTTTCCTAGATTCTTGTAATCCATTCGTCCAAGATTTTCGTCGATTAGCCAATGAGCCGTCTGTCTCTGCTCATTTTGATTTCGAACTGACCACCCGAGGGACGATTTTTAAAGCGTTTTATTATTATTGATTGTGAGTAGTGTGTATAAGACACTTTTGTTACTGTCTTGGCTGACCCGTTCTTCGGTTGGAACTAACCTGTTTAACGACTTGACTTCTTATTAATTTACGAATTTAGGGCAACCCCTAAGGGGCATGGGGCGAAGCCCCATCGAGCCGTAGGCGAGTTTTTATATATATTTTTGCAGTATGATGAAAAACATCGTTCATCACTTGGACGGAAAGAGCTTTTTCTGTGCTTAATCACTCTTTCCGAGATTTTGCACAGAAAAACCCCCACTTTCCGTCATAGTGATGAAAACTTATAACTACTATTTAATTTTCTATCAAACCATTCAAGCTAAGTTAGTGAATCAATATACGAAATTGTTTTGTTTTTGAAGTTATTTTAAATGGGTTGAATTAAAATAGTCAAATTTTAAAAGTTAAAAAAAGATGACAAAAATCACATATTTTACGAAAAATTATCCCGAGCTTATGTTTTATTGCGACCTTAATACATTAGCGATTTTCCTAGGGAGAAATTCGCTAATAATATTTTTGCAAATTACTGGCAACAACAAATAAGAGATTTAAAAATTTTACATATCAAAAACTGGATTGTTTTTGCGATATTTATATAAAATAATACTGTATTTGAGATTGATTGAACCATCCTGCCAAAATAACGCATTTTATCCGTGTTATTGATAATTATAGATTAAGTTATTGTATAACAACAAATATTTAAATACAATAAATCTCTAACATAAATCAAGTTCGAAGTTTACCTGGCTTTAACACATGACTTGCAGGAATGTAGTTAAACATAACAGGAATAACAATGGCATAAAGGAGCAGAAACATGAAACTGTTCTAACAAGGTAATTCAAACTCACGTTCCCTCGTTCCTGGCTTAGTATTTCAGTGTAGGTGGTAATGAGGATGTTGTCCTTCACTTGGCTCTAGCCCCGCGTAGTTCGCGGTGGTAATGAGGATGTTGTCCTTCACTTGGCTCTAGCCCCGCGTAGTTCGCGGCTTGGCGAGTAGAGAGCGCGCCGGTCGGAGTGGCGATTACATACAACTTGACGGGTCATCTACAGATTGAAGTTTAACTTGTCATTTATAGGAGAGCGCGTGAGAGAGACAGAAATAGCTGTGGAAGGGTAGTGTTTTCTCAGTTTTTGCAGGACCGAGAATTTTTCGGGGTAAACTTAACATTGCAATTATAATTCTTTTTTAGTAATCTACCCAAGTTATAAATCAAAGAACTAGTATGTTCTTCTCAGAATGTTTTAATATATGTCTTAGGGTCACCTTGTTGAACGGTGGAGCCAAATTTTGAAACTAAAACTCGTTTGTTTTTCTTTGTATAGGCCTACTATCATCGTCATCATCATCATCAGCTATTTTTATCATTATAAATGTTTCTTTTGTGTTCACTTACACTAAATGAGATTTCACTAAACTTTACAATTGTTTTATTCTTTTACTTTATTGCTATAGACCATAGATAAGTTATTAATTTCTCCGGAAAAAATTCAGTAGTTTCTCGCGTGGTGGCGGTGGCAAAGGTTGGGTGCATATTTTGGAGGATTTGTCACAAAGCCCGCGCTCCTTCTCTCTCTCAGCTCTGTTTATGTTTTTAATTATTCGCACTCACGCAAGCTGTGACCGCTGAGAATTCTACTTTTTCCCCTATCTTTGAAGTCACTTTCGCTTGCCTTCTTGCCTCCTTCTTTTAAAATTAATAAAACATATAACCCTCATATTTTATGAACTGTGGTTTTGATCCTTTCTTTCTTCCTCGCTATTAAATTTTTATAAACCTTATCATTAACTTTAATTTTTATGGTTATGTTTAATTTTTATGGCTATTTTTAGCTATAAAATAATATATAAGATAACCAATTTCACAATCGAGTTTTCAAAGCAACTATAAAAATTGTATCGATTGTAAACCTTCGACAGATTATGAAATACTATTTGTTTTATAAAATTTATTCTTAAATTCTTTTTTACTTTATTCATAGCACAAGTTATTTCGTAAAAGTAAATAGTTTCAAATTAGCAGAATTCAGGGTTTAAGTGCACAAATCAACTACAGTATAACATATTCGTATTTAGTTATTTCACTGCGTCTTCTGCAAGACCTCTTTTTCATTAAGAATGACCACATGCACAATCACATGCGTTAAAATATCAAGAAATGATAAAAACCTTATCTCGTCCTTGAATTTAATTAGAACCATCCCTATCGAGGAGGACGATCTTAAAACTAATTTGCGTCAAATTAATTTCCAGACACAGTCAGGCGACCGAATACAATGCAATACAATACAATACAATACAGCGCTGTACCGTCGCCGTGTCGGGCGGCCCGATCGGAGGGTGGGAGGAGTGTCGGAAAGGTTTGGGGTTGGAGAGGGGGGGGCGAACTGCAGTGCTCCAGTTAGGGGCGGCGAGACGTTGTGAACTATCGATATATCGCATTTTCGATAAATTGCAACCGAAATATCGATATACACATATCGTAAGCGATATACCGATATTTTCGATAGATATATGGGAAGGTCAAAGGCATAAAATAATATGTAGTTTTTAAGAGCAAATTTTTTTATAAAAAATGGAACTTAATTAAATTAATTACACAAATTAATAGGCCTACAGTATTTTTCATAAATATAATTCATTACAAATTGAAGATTTAAATATACCTCAATAAATAAGAATACCCTAAACATTTACGTATAGTTTAAGCTCGTCGTAGGGGGCCGTCCATAAATTACGTCATCTGAAAATAGGGGGGGAGGGTCCAGATTGAAAATGACGGTAAGGTGATGTGCAAGGGGGGGAGTCGGCTTTGATATGACGTCATTTTAAATATGATGTTTTAAATCAAATTTTAACAGTAAAACAATGATAAATTCTAACACAACTCAACTATCATAAAATAATTATCTACAAAATACATTAGACTATTTTAAGGCGTTGTTTTATAGTTTATTTTTCCATTGAGAAAGTCATGTTGGCTTTATTTCTGAAGGTAAATTCAGGTTTGATTGGTCAATTTTTTTTAGTTTATCATGTAGCGTTCAACAAGAATTATTTTTACTTAAATTATTTTTACTTAAACAAACGGAGGTTTGTTAAAAATGACGTCATTTTTCCGAGAGGGGGGGGGGGTCAGACAAATTATTATGGTAGGATGATTTTAGGGAGGAGGGGGTCCAAAAATGGCCAAAAAGCGATGACGTAATTTATGGACGGCCCCTAGGGAAGAGTAAGCGGAGCAAACGAGCCTGTCTTGAAAAAAATCTTTTCTTGGGCTTGGCATCAGCGCACTGTCTGTGACTGACATTACAACTGTACTAACGAAGAATTCTATGAGTTTGTTGAGAATATGCTTGGCCCTCTAGGTACTATGTTATTATTCATAACAGGAATTAATAAATCACAATTGTTTTAGTTAAATGCTTTCAATAACAAAACATTTAAGTGGTCAATTATTATTTTCAGTATAAACAAGGTGGTTTCAATGAAAGTTTTCCATTTTGTTTATAAATTTTGTGATAAATACCTATTCCCTTTAATACATCGAAAGGATCAAAATATCGATATCTGAAAATATCGATGTATAGCAACCCAACTATCGATACACCGCCACCCCCCAGTTCCAGTGTTCCAGTGGTGTCGGTGTCGGTGTCGTCGCGTCACGCGCCAGTCGGTGTTCGATCGCGCCCGTGGCCGTCGCGTCGCGCCGCGGTCTGTGTTCAGGAGTTCATCTTGATCTGTCATGGTACGACATACCCCTACCCAGCCTCACTCCTTGCCCGTCAATCGCCAACCCTCAGACGTTGACCCCTAATCCGCACTACTCTCAGGACCACCCCACCTGCCTCGTGTGGACACCGCCTTGTAACCTCTAAATTATATTTTTATTTTCATTTATGAGTTTCGTGTCGTAGACTGTTAGATAGGGTAGCCAGATATTTTTAGGCTGATCGATTACATGTCCAATTTTAATTAAGGTCGATTAAATGACCTGATGATTATTATTCCATTGCAATATTAAGTAGCAGACTAACAATAAAAAAATGCTGTTTGAATGGGCAAATATTTCTTTCTAATCTTTGATTTTTATTTTGTATATGGATTTTTTTGTCACGAAGAATAGAATAGGTTGAACCCCCACGACTGAGAAAAATCTGGTTTTCCGTCATACATCCCTCCAGAATTCCCATATTATTCTTTTTAAATTTATTTATTTTTTGTAAAAATATCTTAAATCCAAATTAAAAAAAAAAAAAAAATTATCACTAAATTCAAATTAAATTCAAACCGGAGTGCTGCGCCTTTTGGCACTGTGAGTGAACGAAGCGAACGAGCTCGTCTTACAAGATATACAAGTTTCCGAGAGAATGCTCTCCCCTCCCCTCCTGGCCACCGGCACTAGTTATAAAAATGGCAGGCCTAATTTAAATTTAGTTAAGGTATAAAGTTACAATTATTTTATAAAAAACAATTAACAAATAAGTTCTTAAATCCAGTTCGCGATCATTAAATATATTACACATTAGGTCGTGAATCTGAGACAAGTAAAAATATTCCATCAGACTTAATGTCACCGAAAATACATCATCGATTCAAATGCGTAGTCCTAGTACTATTTGTAGATCTAGACTTTTTGTATTTTATCTCAAGAAATGTAAGATAAAAAGACGGAATTTACAAAAATATTCTATTACTTCCTTGTTTTTAAATATAAAAAACAATTAAGCCTATTCCTTACATGAAAGGGATAGTCTTACAAATAGAATCTGGTTTCTTAAGTCTTGGTTCAATTGTTAAAATTCACCTTTAGCTCAGAAAATATATTAATGTACATACAAAAGGATTTTAACTCTCGATTGGTATTAATTTTTTAGATTAATAATATTTAATTGCAAAAACCCTGGACAAGTAGCAACCGAGGGGCCTGCCGCCGTAACCTCAACGCCCGGCCGTCTAGTAGCCCTCCTGTTACATTAAACCATTACTTGATAATGATCATAATTACTATTGTCTACAAAACTATGGAAATTAATTGTTTCATAGACCGTCTGTTTGAGCGCTAAACGCATGCCGATATTATTTACAACCCATTATGCGAGACTTGACGAACGGAAGCTTTGCCCATGATTTACTAAGGTTGTGAAACAACTCACAATTTGCATAGGTATTAAAGTTTATGGCTCGCCCATGAGAGGCTTATGAAAAGTAGTTAGCTCTAAATGTTAAACCGTATTCTGCACGTAGGCCTGCAAAATGATTTTTATTTTGTCTCAGTTATAAAATGTATTAAAAACTTATAGGACCCATTTCGTCCTGAGGTGATACCCTGTAACTGTAGATTAAAATGTATACTATGATTGAATTTGATCTCCCTCAAGGATTTAATTAAACACGTCAATTGTCTACTTTTTCAAAGTGAAACTACACGTTTGGTTTTTGGTTTGTAAGAACAGTATATGGGTTCTGCTGACACCTTTATGATGACGTTAAATTTAACATTGAACTGCATATTAATTTATATATATATATATATATATATATATATATATAAATATATATATATAAATATATATATAAATATATAAAAATATATAAATATATATATATATATATATATATATATATATATATATATATATATATATATAATCAGAATGTATTTTAACATACCATAAATCTCCTACTGGTCGAAATTTGTCGACAATTTCAGTTGTTCGGGACTTAATTCGTAAAAAACGCAATATGGTATTTTATAACTGAAACATTCTTGATTTGCTTGCATTTGTTATTACACTAGCTACATAATTGATTATATCAGTTACCCTTCTTCCATAAGATTTTACTTTGAAACTTTGAAAGGGATTCCGCTAATCTACAGGACACCAACTTTTTACCTTTTAGTAGCCTATGTGCAGATTTATCCTACTATATGCACACAAACTGAAGAAAAAGGAGAAAAAGAATCAGCATGCTTGTCTATTAATGGGACTGCATAGATTGTTATCGTCATTCGTCACTCGATTAATTTATTTCTTAAAACTCACGTACTGTATGGTATTGCAATTTTTGTAATGTGATGAAATACAGTAAGGTACAGTAATTTAAACAATCGATTGAGGTCACAGTCAATTGCATTTGTAAATGAAAGGAAGACGCTCGTCGCTTATTTAAAGAAAAACATAAACCACGTTCAAAATGAAACTGGCGTAAATACAGCAAAAATAACAAAGTAGATACTTAAACTATTTTAGCTTCAAAATCTATTGGCATGAAGAAAATTAAGTATAGTAGAAATCTGCAACGATTTATTTCAAATAAAGTTTAGTTCAGCTGAACATTACTTAAAATCTAAGCTATGGAATTAAAAATGTATAGTTTTTAGTACACCATAAGGCCTATAATGTCTAAATAAATGTTTCATTGCATAAAATTAAATTAATATTAATTTTTAAGCACTAAGAAAGCGTATATTTTAGTGATGGCATTATAACTGATTTTTAATACAGTACGTACTTCAAATAGTATAGGCTACCTAAAGCCTTTTTAACACGATTATCAAATGCAAAACTAAATCGTATAACAAAAATTAAGTGTGTGCATACGACAACTATGTAGACGCATATTGAAAACTATTTGAATAATAGCCTACTGTACATGTTTAAACACTATTGATTCTACCTTCATAACCACGTCAATGTGCCTCACTTAAAACTTTTTTGCTCGCCCCATCCCAAAATATGAAGCTCCCGTGAAAATTACAATCTGGAAAGTGAAGCCGGAATCTGAGATGGTTAATTAATTAGTTAGAGGGTCGGTTTACCGTGGATGGGGGGGGGGGCTGGAACGATCCGGAAAAGTTATCAACGCACAACGGGGATGAGTGTCGTAGTGTTGGGATAACTAAGTGGATCTTTCAATTCGATTATTTTAAGAGTCGATAAAACATTGATTGCGCGAATTGAGATTTGTTATTAGTTTTCTGGAACGAATTTAATTTGTCATTAAGTTGATGTTAGTTTCTTTGCTTGTTTTAAGCCCCGTTTACACGCTACGATATCAGCGCAAACCTGGTTTGCACATACCAAGTTTGTGCAAACCAGGTTTGAGTTGGCGCGACCGTTTAGACGTTACGATATTTAACTCAAACCTCCCTTCCGATTTGCAAACTCAGTACCTGCTGTGATCGCCATCATGGAGGAGGTGCTGGTGTGGTCTGTGTATGCTATTTGTTTAGCAAGAGTAGTGACCCTGAAAGACGAAAACCGAGGAGTAAATGGTGTAGGTCTTGGCTTCTGAAACGAAGCAAGTTTTCCCACGTGAGGCTCTTAAGAGAATTGCGCGATGAACCAAATGATTGGCGAAATTACTTGAGGATGACTGAAGATTGTTATGTGGAACTTCTGAAACTTAGTTAGAACGTGGTTAGAACTCTTAAAAATTCACGAGACTCGGCCATGACGCTTGGTAGGGTATAACAGCGCACACTGCACTCATTCGTGGGAACACTGATTTTAGGTTAAGGTTTGAGCAAAATGGCATGAACGACCGTTTACACGTTCCAACCTGTCGCTCCAACTCTTCCAATCTGATCGCAAGGTTGATGAAAATTTCCACAAACCTTCCAACCTCGCTCCAATCCAATCATTTGCGCAAATCTGCCGTACACGCTACGATATCTGCGCAAATTTGGTTTGCGCAAAACCAGGTTTGCGCAGATAAATTGGAGCGTGTAAACGGGGCTTTAGGCCTATACCTATTTATATCAATTGAGAATACTATACTTTTTGAACTAAAAAAAATTCTCGTGGTATTATAATAATTTACTTTATTAATGTATAATAATAACAAAGTAAATTAAGTAAAGAAACCGATATAAAGTAGTTTAATAGTTTAAATGTTTAGACTGTATTCATTTTCGTGAATAAAAAAATCTTGATTTACTGTAGGCCTACGCATTAAGAGTCATCTTCAAAAATCTCTTTTGGGCAAAACATGTGGACAGTATTTTATTCCCTTGTTTTGGGCTCCGATTTTCTCGAAACTAATAATAATTAAGTTATTTCGTTGTGAAAATAAAACTGTAATTTATGGTAAAAAAATAGTTACATTGTCTCTCACTTTTTAGATTTTTTGTACTAATACACAATTTTATGTTTACTTGTAAATCAGTGTATGGACGGTATGGAGGGTCTAGATTTAACCTCATTCTGTACAAGGAGGCATACCGTATTTTTTAACTACATATAAAAAAGCCGTCCGAAACAGGGGGATGAGTAGGCATAATTTTCAGTGCTTTTAGATATGGATGAAGATGACTCTTAAGTTTATATGGAATCAGATCAGAAAACATCCAGATATGTAATGTATAGGTGCGGCGTGGCGGCCCGCGGCAAGGTCGGGGTCGACGTCCGTCAGATCGCTCCACGGTCACCGTGTAGTAGCGACTGTGCGTGTGCGTGTGCGTGTGTAGCGTCGCACGCACGCGCCGCCGCCCGCGGCCACGTCATCGATTCCGTCCCGCTCCCGTGGGGAGGCTCCTCATCTCCGTCCTCCAGCTCACCGTCTGTGTAGTCCGTACCTGTACCACGTAATGTGGAGCATCTCTGTCTAATCGTACAGTTTTGCAGGTGTTAAAGTTGTCTACGCCTTTTTTAAAACACCAAAACATGTCCTTATTCCTCTGTTTTGGACGGTATTATTGAATATTTCTTAATATAAAATGTTCTTGTATATTAATGTTGGATCTATTGTCCTCCATAGCTGATACGAGTGAAAATTAATTGTATTAGTGCAAAAAAATCTTGAAAGTAAGGATAATATAGTTGTTTTTAACCGTGCTGAAAATTAAATGTACACACCTTCAAACTTTTAAGGTTTAAGAGCTAAAATGTAATTATATAACCGAAGCAGAAGCATAATCTCAAGAAACTGTGTTGAAAAACGGTTAAAACAGGATTGTGAAATACCATGTTTTTTTCAACAGCCGAACATTGCTTATACTGCGCTACTAGCCCAAAGAAAGGCAAGAAAAATATGTATAAGCTGTACAAACATGACAAAACATAACAGCCGTTGAGAGGACCCTAGTTGTTTTTCACCAATTAACATCTTTTTTTATTTAACTGAAATATCTGTAAACTCAGTTTGGGCAACAACTTACACCCTTTCTTAATTTGTCCCAAAGTTGTTAAAATATATAGACACCTTGTCTTGACAAAAACTATGGTAACTTATTCATTGCTTTAACGACAAAGAGGATGAAAGCACCACAATATTACCCTATTCATTAAACTTGAAACGACTTCTAATACTTCAGTTTGTCCAATGGATTCCTAGTAAAAGTATTAGTATCTACTCAATAAGACGTTCCACTAAGAGATATTTACTTCGGTCTTTGATATTAGAAAACCTCCCGATCCCAAGCTTGTGAGCAAGCGTTTAGTGTTAGGTTGCAGTCTTTTACCTTCAGTAGAGCAGAAACACGACAACATGTACTGCAAATGGATTCCTCCCATCCCCTCGCCTTGAAGGTGGCTTTGCTTCTTCTAATGCACTTCTCTTGTGTTTTCTTATATTTTAAAGCGACATTTATTATTGTACGGTACAATTTTCATTCTGATAACGCGCAAACAGTAGGAAACAAATTAGTACTAAAAAATAATCTCAGGATATAGGCTAGGGTTTGGGTTCTACAAATAATTTTTGCCCTCTTATTGTTAATTAAATCGATTACCAGCAACTATCTTATGGTTAAAAGTGCGCATTGCGTCCACATTGCGTTATATGAATATTTTGATCTTTCGTTTCATTTGTACAAAGCGCATATTTCAAGTTGATTAACCTTAAGTAATTTTTATGCTTCTCTCGGACATGATTCCCTCCTTTTGGTTTAGGCTCGGAGAAAGGATCCTCCGATCGTCTGCTCGTGTAGTTTCAGTTTGTCTGTTTCTTTGGAATTTGGGTTACTGTATTTTCAAAGTTCTTTCAAGAAAAATCGTCCATAAAAATCAGATCACTTTTTTTTCAAAACTTGAAACACAGATTTATACACGGATAACTTAACAGATCCTACTTGTTTAGTAGGATGTTGTAATTCATTTTTTGTGCATAGTTATAGTTGTGAGGACTCTCAGAGGTGCCCAGTTTGGTCACTACAACTACAAACATGGAACTAAGTTAAACTTTAACTATAAATTTTGTTGTACAAAAATATGACTTTTCTTTGTTGACTAAGAATAAGGAGTGAAATGCAATGTAATTGGATTCTTTGCATCGATTTAAGGTGCTTTCTAATTAATTGTTCATGGTTTACCCATATATGGTAGTCCTATGGGAGTGTTTGGTCTTCACCCACTTTCACCCAAGCCACCCCTCCCCCCCCGGGTCCCATCCGTCAAGCGTGGAACCGGTCACCGACGACCGTGTTGTTAAATTAAACAAGCCCATTTCCTGTTGAGCAGACTCGTCGCCACTATTTCCGGTTCTCTCCCCACGTTATTTTTGTCCCACAAAACCCCTCAACCCCCTCGCTTGGGTATCGGGTTTGAAATTTCGAAAAGTGCCTCTTTTCATTTCGCCCGCTTCTCATTTTTCGTAAGAGAAATAAATACCTAGGGTAGTGGGTGTTTAGTTTTCCATACAGTTAAGACCCTTAGGGAATTTTATTTTTATGATAAGTATAAGCTGTTGCAGTATCTTTTGGGAGGATGCGGTGGAGAGGGAGGGCGCGGTCCATTGATTTAAATGGGAACCATCGCGCGCGTTCAGGGCGAATTACGCTCTCGGAACGGTGTACGAAGCAAAACTTACCCTGCCACACTACCGTACATCGGACCTTACACCGGACCCGATCTTTTTTAATTGATGTTTTGCCAGAAACCGTCCCCAGAGCGCTCGGCTCGACGTTCGGTACGGTACTCGCTCCGGCATCTGGTATAGTGTACGGAACCATGACACACTACCGGACTTGCACTTTTCGTCCGGTATGATGCTCGGTCCGGGGAAAAGTCCGGTAGTGTGTGTCCGGCCTTAATCATAGCTAATATAAACTTAGTTTTTATCTTTAAGAAAAAAGTAAATCGTTAAATCTAATAAAATAATAGTAATACAGTAAAGACGTTTTTATCATTCTGCACGAAATCAGCCTGTTTTTTGTTCTCTCAATAGTACCAAAACCGTTTCTTTATTGTTCTAGGACTGAAAAATCATCTGGCAGAATTTTTTAGGTCCTAGTACTGAAAAGTCAGAGCTGTTTGCTAAGTATATTATTATTGATTTTATTAATGTTGAGGAGCAGAATTTCGAAACTTCCAAACGTTATAAAGAGCATTGTTTGTAAATAACAGAACTGTAAACACTGCATATTACTCACTTTGTAAATATAACCTCGAAAATACAACTTAATAGTTAATATTTTTTAACGATCAAAAGATATATATTTTGCATTATGATAAAAAACGTTGTTCATCACTCGGAGCAAAAAGTGTCTTTTTGATGCTTAATCGTTAGCCGAGTTTTAAAAACACAACTTGCGCAACCAAAAAGACCCACTTTTGCTCCTAGTGATGAAAACTACTATTTTACACATTACTTTATGTGTTATTTACATCTAAACACCTTTTGTTATGAATGTACAAGCGAACGTAAAATGTAAAATTAACGGGGAATTAAAATTTGACTTAAAACTGACAGGGATGAAGAAATCAGTAACTCACTCTATGGAGCAATTTACAGTACAGTATTTGACAACGTTATAATAATGAAGGATTTGTACAAGTCACTTCTTCAGATTAAAGTGATAACATTAAATGCACTCTTTACCTCGTTTTAAACTTTTTTTAAGAACTGGTTATTTTATTCAAACTGTCAGCGGTTAAAATATTTATCAGTTTAGCTGCGAATCAGCTGGTGTTTGTCAGTAACAAAGCCAATTATCATATTCGTCACGCTGACTTGTCAATCGTCAACCGTATTCACCTTAAACATATGCACGATTGCGTCTGACGGAGTCTCAAAGGAGAATTAAATCACCTTACTCCACTGCAGGTGAATCTGGAGGGGACGGAGTTATAAATAGCTCAGCTCCGTCCTATATCTAATTTTCTGCCCCAACAGAGGTTCAGTTGAACCAATTTCTGTCTCCCTCCAGGCACGACTTCACGACTGGCTGGCTACAGCTCAATACTCGATAGCGAGGCGGCGCGGCGCGGCGCGGCAGCGAACGGGAACCTGGATTGAGTGGGCGGATTGATGACTATTTCAATTAATATTTACGAGTTTTCCACTTTCTCGATGATATTATATGGTTAAATTATTCAGTGTTTAAACCGTAAATGGCGAAGGTAAAATTAAATTTCAGTACTTCGTAAATCTAACCTTTGGATACCGTAAGGTACAGACTTTTTAAATATCGTGAAAAAGTCAAATTTTAGTAAGTGTAGGCCTACCTACGTAAATTACGATGTCTTAATTTTTACGCCTATTCTCTGTCTAAAATGATAGTTCCCGATAAAAAATATTTTTTGAATAAAATTTTATTTACTGGATTTCGTATAGGGTATTCCAAAAATTATGGATGGTTATCCCTTTTAGGCCGAAACAAACAACGTTCAGTCATATCTTGCTTAGTGTTTTGTCTGACTGTTGTATGTTTTGTTTACGAATATTTTATTATCTCTGATGAACGATACTCAACACGATACGAGTCGTAGGCCCTAGGCCCTTCCTACAATACAAATCGTCTGTCTTTGCCTAAACCAAAATATGACATAAAACCGGAGTCACGGCCACGATATCCCACGTATATCGCGGAAGACCGCAGAGCAAAGGCATTGTTTCTTTTTGTGTTTCGAGTTAGTCTCCACAGCTCTTGCAAAAACGAGAACTCCAGCCTCCAGCCCCTCGGCCCAGAATGTGTTTTGAGTAGAACAAAAGTATCCTCAAAAGCGGTGAAGAGTGCAGAGGAGTGTAGAGCCACGCACTTAGTAGGTGAAGGGCTGGCTTCCCCTTTTCAAATTCGAGTGCCCTTAGGTGCGTGAGCCCGCAATCAACAACAAAGGTGCAAAATGAAAACCAGCTGGGTGACGGATTGTTGGAATACGCAATCTTACTATAAAAAACCTTTCCATTGTCCTATACTGGGTATAACGTGGTATAACGTCTTAGAGCTCTTTAAATATACTTTTAATAAAACTATTTTCTAATAAAATAATTATTAGTACAGTACGTAAAATAATATAATAAAATAAAAATGATAAAATGATAAAATAATTAGCATGGTAAATAATTTAATAACTATTGGTGTATCACCCTGTAGACCCTCTACAGGGTGACACAACCATATTGAGACACATGAATGTTTATTTGCTTTTTATATTATCCTGGCCAGATCAACAATGCTGCATGGATTCAATTTGATTTTATGTCAGTACAGTATAAGAATAAACTTAGCTAATTGGGAATGTGGTTTTTTAGGGAATAAGTGATACCTAAAAGGTATTTACACTCGATTATTAAATGCACCCGTTTTGAGTGCTGAAAGAAGCTACAATACCTAACAAAAACGATATGTTTGATGTTTCAATCTTGAAAATTGCTTTGTTAGTTATCTTTTTGTTTAGTAAAATAAATTAATTAGCATATCCAACTAGCCTGCTGTCGCATAAAACATTAAAATTGCCATTATCTCACAAAATTTAAATTATGATTTTATTTAATACATTCAGCTTTGATTCTAACTATTTCTCCACAACTTCTGAAAACTTTTCCTAGTTTTAACGATATAAACTTGTATAGAAGTGGAAGTAGGTTGAGTGCATTTATTCCTCAGCATTCAGAGATGTCTTGCATTTATGACTAAAACGAGTTTAGTTCATTAAAAAAGTTGCTGAAAAGGCCAAACTATTCAAAATGCAAGTATAATAATTTAATTTTTACTGACATTCCAAATTTTTTTTTTATTGGGACAGGGAAAAACTTAAATTTGGGCTAATTTTTTTCTATCTTCCCACATGTGGGAGTAATCACGTGGGGAGTGGGTTGTAATCACGGATTTGGTTCGGTTTTGTCGAGAATGTTTTAGTTTTTTGTTTTTTACAGATTTAAAATTAGATGGCTTAATTCTTGGACTTAAAAAATATTTGGTGTATTATACACCGTTTAGAAGCTCTTAGACAATATATTAGAGAAAAAGAATTTGGATATTTGATCCAATTCATAACCATTTTCATTTATATACAAAATTATAGAATACTTCAAAAAAAGCTCTGTAGGCCTAACTTTTAATCATTGCAAAAAAAAAAAAAAAGAATCTTGGTTCAACATTGTTAGGCTAATTTGAATTAAGTAAGCTTCCCTACAATATGTCATAATGCAGTATTTTTTTTATAAATTAAACAAAGAAATTTTAGAAAAATTTTGTAAACAAAATTACAAAAATATAGTCTAATTGCTCAGAAAAATAGTTGGTATTTTTTTAGGTATTAGCGAATTTCCCTATAGGGAATACGCTATTACGGTAGTAGTCATGGTAAGACCTAAGCCCGGGACCATGATACTTTTTCATTTTGAGGTACCTAGAAGCCAAAAACAACGGTCGTTCAAATTGATATATATGTATATATATCTAAATAACTATACACCCGCATGTGTAACTCACTCACTCACAAGAATCAAAAGTATTGACCACTTCTAATTGAGCTAGAAACTTGACATTTGGCATATACGTGTCTTTTGGCCTGAAACCACCAGGAAAAAGATGAAAACCGACAATTTTCCATTTTAACCTCCCCAAAAAAATAAAAAAGGGTGGAAATGAGAAACCTGAATATGTAAGGATTTTTTATTTTCGCTATAACTTTTGAACGGGAGGTCCTACCTCAAATCTGAGGGAAAATCGTTAGTTAGGAATTGAATGCTCTACAAGTTAGGTCCCATGACATTTTACTGTATTTCACCCCCTTCACCCTTAAAAAGGGGCGTACTTCCAGAATTTCAAAATTCGTTCACAAATATTGCGCCATTTAAATATTTTTATTTACTATTAAGTCAAATGGATGTCTGAAACTTAGTACACATTATGACCTCATATAGGTTTAACTATAATAGTATTCATTGGCCAATTTAAACCTAAGTTTAGTCCAAATAATATCGTATTATCACGAAATCCTTGAATTTTTTTCATGTATAGTGTCTGTAATTTACTAAAATCTGGTAAATGTATTGCTATATTGATATACGTTTTCAATTATTGTATTATATTTTAGACGGTCTACAAGTTTGGTCCTCTCACATTTTTCCGTATCTAACCCTCTTCACTCTTAAAAAGGGGCATACTTTCAAAATTTCTAATTTTTTCACAAAAATTGCGCTATTTTGATATTTTTATTTACTATTATGGCACATGGATGCATGAAATTCTGTACATATTATGATCCCAAACAGTTCTTTCTATAGTAGTAGCTATTTGTCAATTTCAATCAAATTTTAGTAAAAAAAGTGTAAAATCACAAATGTTTTACCATTTTTTTTATGTAAAGTGTTTGGAATTCACTTTAACCCGGTAAATGTACTGCCATATCGTGATATGTTTTTCACTTATTATATTCTTTTATAGACGCTCTACAAGTTTTGTCCTGTGAAATCTTTTCGTATCTTACCCCCTTAACCCTTAAAAGGGGCTTACTATCAAAATTTCTAAAAAACTTTCAAGTGACTTGGAAATTTGATTTTTGGCATGCGGGTGGCTTTCGGCCTGTTACCTCCGAAAAAGTCTGAAAACCGACAACTTTTAATTTTAACCCCCCCCCCCCCCAAAAAAAAAAAAAAAGAACGAAGGGTGGATATAGGTCAGTCGAATTTGTAAGGTTTTACTATTTTCGCTGTATTTTTTGAACGAGAGGTCCTATTTGAAATATAAGAGAAAATTCATGGCAGAAATTGGACGTTCTACAAGTTTGGTCATATAAAGTTTTGCCGTATATACAAAACTAAGTAAGTTGCCCCCTTCACCCTTAAAAAGCGGCGTACTTTCCAAATTTCTAAAAGTTTTCGCAAAAATTGCGCTATTTTGATATTTTTATTTACTATGAACATGTATGCATGGATTTCTATTTCTATTATAACCTCAACAGGTTCTTTCGAATAACTGACGTAGTAGCTATTTGAAAATTTCAATAAAAGTTTAGTTAAAAAAATTTTAAAAACACAAAAGTTTAAACATTTTTTCATGTAAAGTGTTTATAATTCAATTTAACCTGGTAAATATACTGTTATATCGATATATACTTTGCCATTACTATATTCTATTATATACGCTCTACAAGTTTAACCTTGTGACATTTTGGTGTATCCCACCCCCTTCACCCTTAAAAGGGGCATTATTTCAAAATTTCTAATTTCTTTCACACAAAAATATTTATTTTAAAATTTTTGTTTACCATTATGGCACACAGATGCCTGAAACTTAGTACATATTATAGACCCAATTAGTTCTTACTATGATATCAGCCATTGGTCAATTTCAATCAAAGTTAAGTCCAAAAAAATTAAAAAAAAAAAACACGAAATTATTAACATTTTTTCATGTGAAGTGTTTGTAAATTACTTTATTCTGCCAAATATACTGCAATGGATGTATGTTTTGCCAGTATTATGTTCTTTTTTAGACGCTCTACAAGTTCAGTCTAATGCAAATTTTGCCGTCTCTCACCCTCTTTACCCGTAAAAGGCGCATTGTTTCAAAATATCGAAATTCTTTCGCAAAAATGCGTTATTTAACATTTAATAATTATTAACCTTTTTCATGTTTAGTTTTTTGTGATTTTGTTTAACCCGGTAAAAATACTGCCATACCGATACATGTTTTGTCAGTGTTATATTCTTTTTAGTTGCTCTATAAGCTAGGGCCTTTGATATTTTGGGCATTTCACTCCCTTCGCCCAAAAAGGGGTGTACTAACAAAATTTTAAAATTCTTTTACAACAGTTGAGTTATTTAATATATTTAATTTACTGTTATGAAACTAAAATGCCTGAAATTTAGCTACACGCACATACCCTGAGTATTTAATAAAAAATATAAATAAAGACAAAAGTATCAATTTAAACTTAAAATATCAAGACAATACCTTAAATGTTTTAGACTTCCCAAACTATTAGAAACTACGTCAGCGAAGACAAGGTTAGCGTTGGGATGGATGCCCCAACTATCCTGTCCATTACTTAAGACCTAGAGCAATTAACAATTCGGTGCAACCCCCTAAGGGGGCATGGGGGCGGAGCCCCCATCGAGCCGTAGGCGAGTATAATATTATATATCTGTATGTGTCCGTGAACACGATAACTTTTGAACGGAACCTCCGATTTTGATGAAATTTGGTACATTGGTGTAAGCAGCATCTACTTGATTGAGTTCGCAAACCAGAATGATCGGACCATGGGAACAGGGTTTATGGGATTTTAATAGGGTTAAAATTAGGTTTTTGGCTTTTTTATTTTTATTTATAAAATTCAACAATTTTAACTTAAGCCATTTAAAAGAGCTTAAAAAAACAAACAATCTAGTATTTTGAATTTTTTACCTAACTTAAATGGTTATGGAGAAAATCCAAAAAACTGTTATTTTTATAAAGGGTCTGTACGGCGTCTGGTCCGGGGATACTACTTGTCTAAAATTTTTTAGATTTTTGCAAACTTATAAATTTTAATAAAAATACATAAACAAACACAATAGTGTTAACAGAAATCATGAGTTCAATCTACGATTGATTTTCCTCGTAGTTTCCAAGCAGTTATAGAAAATGGCGTTTTCTGCCGCTGCAAGGTAATATAAAGATATTTACATGTTTTTTTGTTTTTAAGATTTTTAGTGATTCACAGAGGTGAAAAGTTATAAAGGAAAACATACTAATAAGATCCCTTCCTTCCCCAGAAATGTAAGTCCTATTGAAGATTTTAGTATTATCCCGCGACATATCTTTTACCTTTTAGATCCTCTATACCACTTATCATTTTAACATATTGCTCTTTCTGGTAATTAATAAATGAATACTAAAACTGGTCTACAGCATTTGATCGCCTTCACTATGTAAACCTATTATAAAATTACAATGAATGAATGAATTGTTTTCAAATAAATTAAAAAATTATTCCTTCTTTCTGACTCCTACCTTTTAAGAGGGGAAAATTTGTGGGGTTGTGAATGTCCCAAAAGATATATGGTTACCGTATTGAGGGAGGTGGCGGCGTAGTGTAGAGTGTGCGTGTCGTGCCGCTAGGTGTACACCATGGGCTGCGAGGAGGAGCCGAGATGCTCCGCCGCTCCGATCCTACCCATCTCCTACTGCTCCATGTTCACTTGCTTCTGGCACTTCTGGTCGTGGTGAGAGTTATAACAATTTGTCTTGTTGTTCATCCAAGTAGGCCCTCTAGTATTCCTAGTAGTAGGCCTCAAGTTTTCCTCTAGTGTAATAGTTTTAATAATAGTTTTAGTGTCACCATTTCTATTGTTTATTACAAATTTATTGGTTGTATTAATTGTGTTAAGCATGAAATTTTACTTTTAATAGTAAGTCAATTTTTACAGCATGTTATTTTTAAAATTTGCTTATTATAAAAATTAACTTCTAGGCCTATGTCAATATTCTAGTAATTCGCATGTCACTGGAGAGCTAGGGATGTCTCAATGTAAAGTTAAAAAAAAATCACATGTTAGAGTGTATTTCTGTAATAATTGTTGGTAGTTTAAGGTTTTCACCTCTGCCGTGTATCCTGTACTATAATACGAGGAATGTCTGAAGGAATTTGTGTTCTACCATCTCGAAATCTAGCGGATAGATTTTGCTTAAACTTTGCATTTAAGAATGTTTTGGCCCAAAAATAAGTTTACAAAAGGCCTCAATCCCAGGAAAAATCAAATTTTGCCTAATTTAAGTTTTAAAATAGTAATTTTTAACATAGGTCTTATGGGTTGCTATTTTGGTAACGAAATAACAACGAAAGGTATACAAAAATAAAGGAACACTAATGTTAAGCAGACTTTTTGAAACAGCTGTTAACTGTGAAGATATAGTTATTGTCCGGAGATGACTTGTTGGCCAGTGAGGGGGTTGCGGGGTGAGGGGGAAGCTGAAGCATGCCACTGGCCAAAACAATTTGCTTTTTTTTTTGGTTTTTTTTATTCCACCATATGTTAAGCTATCAACAAAACCAAAAACATACAGCTTCCCTACGATGTTTTCTTTTATTTTGCAATCAGCTGTCTTTCACTACATTGAATTAGGTTAGCTGGTTTGTCAACAAAGATAATTGTTTACTTTTTTTAGCAAAATTTTTTCATGTAGAATAGTACAATCTAAGTTTGTTTCATTCCTTAGTTAACCAAATGACCGGTAGCACAGAGTAAGGAACCTTTAAAGGTTTCTTACTCTGTGCCGGTAGGTTTCGAATGTAAATTTCCCCTCGCCCCCCAACCCCCTCAGTGGCCAACAAGTCATCTCCCGACAGTAATTGTCGGGGGAAATTTAATAGCTCTATTATCGTGACACTATATCAAAACAGATAAAAATTCGACGAGCAATGCTCGGTTAACCTGGTACTTGATATCTATTTCATGTGAACATTTTATTAGCTAAATGTCAAGGCACTGTACATCCTCATACAGTATAGGCTATTAAAATTAATCAGTTTTCATCACAGCAAAAGTTTAAAAGAAAATGGGAGTCTTAAAATAATTTACCTTGCTAAGTTGTTATGAAATTGCTTTAGCTACGACTAGGTGCTGCTACCTGCTACCTATTGGAGCAGAACTGAGCTGACCAAAGCAGCCGTCAGCTTCACCGACACTAGTGGGCAATCAGAAACGCTTTTTTATTTTATATTTCTTCTATTTTTACTTGATACTTGTCTCTCAAATACCACCTGAAATGCTCTCGCGTGCCACCAGTGAGAAACACTGTACTACAAAGTCGACTTAAGTTCTAATAAAAAAAAACCTTCAATGTGTATATAATTATTTTTATAAATATTGTACGGTACTGCAGTGCTTGAGAAAGACATCAATTGTATGAAAATATTAATATTATTAGAAATCAGTTGGAAGTTTTTTGTTATAAATAAAAAAATAAAAATAAAACTTGTAACTACACTTTTAATACAATTTTTCTAACAAATCAAAACCGTTTTTTTTATATAAAAATTTTATATGATTTGTTTTTAGTACAGTATTGACACCAAGAATGTTGTGATATTTTACATTACGTTCTACTGTACTGTATATAAATGGAGAGTTTTGTTTGGAATAAAGGGACATATCTCTGGAGAGCAGCACATTCAGTGTTATCGGTTTCCTAAATAAACAGATTCCGAGGTTGGTTTGGATCGGGGCTATAACTATAACCAATAGAAAGAACATTATTGTTGTCGTAAAGCCCAGGAATTATTTTTATCTGCAGTTCAAGTATTTTGTACCAATTTTGTACCACTGAAATTCGTCCCAGTCAATATAAAAACTGATATATTTTATTCTATTTACACATTATAAGATGGGGGAAAACCACTAATTAGTAACCACAAAAATAAGAATAATTTCCTTCCATAGCATAAAAATAATCTAGACCTTTTCTAGAACAAAAGACAAAGCTCGAGTCTGTTACACAATGTGCATTCTTGGTGGAATTTCATTAAGAAATAGTTTCACCTGACACCGTCACTAGCGACTTCCGAGTTTGTCAGCTAGAGTATCAGCATCGCTGGGGCGACAAAGGCAAACTCAAATGCTCCAGGGTTATTAAACAGTGCTGCTGAATCCACAGCTCCTTGCTGTTTGGGGATGAAAAGCTTCCAATGACTTACTGCCAACGGTGGTATTTAAAGATTTTTTCTAATGTTACAGTTGTCACATACTGAAAGGCTTGTTTATCTCACGCTTGTGATGTAGTATACAATGCAAACCACATGTGTTTTTATTCGACTATTTTCTTTTCTCCGCAGTCCTGGAAAATACTTAGACAACTGTATCAGCTGTTCTTTTTTCATTTCTTACTGCGTAATACTAATGTTAAAAATGTTATATTTTAAATTTAGAAATGAGATTTTTTATGAGGTTTGCTATATTAGTTGGGCATAGAGATTTGTATAAATATTGTTTGTACCTCATCAAAACTTATTTTGGAATTTAGAGAAAATGTTTGGAACTGTTTTTTATATTATTGCACAACCATGCCAACAAACAGACCTTTTCATATTAGAGTGAGATTATGAAAGCCGATCAAGATTACGGCGATACGTCAAGAGCAATGATTGTCGATGGCACAACGGCGGCGGCGTGTCCACTTGATACCGCTTAGAAGCCCTCCAAGGATCTACCCTTGAGCCCCAATTGCACTCACAGGCAGATAGTATTGCCTCATCTTAATCCGTTCCTGTAATGGGCTAGTTGTTTAAATGTCATTGCTGATTTGGTTGCATGTTTTTTAATGGTTTGATTTCATCACATCATGGTTATGGCTTAGTGATGTCTGCACGATGGTGTGATCTGGCTGCTTTTAAAATACAGATTTAAAAACTGTGTTAAATTATTTTTAAATGCACATAGATTATTTTAAGGCTCATAATAAGAAATTTTTAATTTTAGTACATATTTACAACACATTACATATTAAGTTAATCTGTATAAGGGTCCCAAACAATAAAAATTTATGAGTCTCTTTTCATACAGTTTTTAGGTTAATGGTTTATGATGCATTAATACATTTCACAGTAGATGGGCAACGCTCGACCTCATGATAAAATCTTTGAAACACGATAAGTACAATGAAAGGCCTCTTACACATGCAATAACTTTTTCCTGTAAGCGGTGGGCATCACACCCAAGACAATGAAAATAACCTTTTATCACTATTATTTCTTCTGTTATTTAAAAGTTATTTTTTTACTCTTTGTTACTCTACACTCAGTCCATGGAGTTATTTGATGAAATTTAGTAAAAGCCATTACAACACCCATGCCGCAATATAAATCAAGCTTTGATTTGAAATTAAAGGAAATATCTGGATGGCAGAACACACTATAGTGTTATCAGATTGCTAAATAAACAGATCCTAAAGTTGGTTCGGTTCGGACAGTTAACGGTACAAAACCAATAGAATAGAATTGCTGTCGTAAAACCTCGGAAATACTTTTATCTCCAGTTTTTGCCAGTTTAAATGTGTATTGACACCAAAATCCACGACTTTTGGCTCAAGGCCCAACAGGTTGAAACAGTCATCCAATTGTATTTGTTTTTAGGCAGCATAATCGAAGCAGGGATACATAATAATGTTCTTAAATTACATCATAAATAAAAAAAAAAAAAAATTATAGTAGGTGTACTGAATTATATTAAAAAGTAACTTTTAAAAACAATTATGTCATCAAGGATTGATTACCACTTTTAGGAAAAACTTGCATAACTATAAATTAACTAGGTATACAATGCAGTTGTCTGCTTGTAATATTGAGCGGAGCGACTGTTTTTTAATCAATATAATAGCAAATATTTTATAGGTACTTCAAGTGAGCTCGTTCACTACGCTCACTCGCCTTTTGGGTCAGCTCGTTCGCTACGCCCACTCGCCATCAGGGTTTAGCTCGTTCGCTGCGCTCACTCGCCATCAATTTAGTTTGTTCGCTACGCTCACTCACCTTTTGGGTCAGCTCATTCGCTGCACACACTCGTCGCCAGATTTAGGTTGTTCGCTGCGCTTACTCGCCACAAATCTGTAATACTCTA
Organism: Neoaliturus tenellus; assembly: GCA_030545055.2. Taxonomy (NCBI): domain Eukaryota; kingdom Metazoa; phylum Arthropoda; class Insecta; order Hemiptera; family Cicadellidae; genus Neoaliturus; species Neoaliturus tenellus. The sequence continues at coordinate 211,401,902 of CM061531.1, forward strand.
ATAATTTTTTACTACGCAGATTTGCTGCGAAGGGGTATTATATGTTTAAAAGATATTATAATGGTGCGTCGTCCAAGATTTGTACCTCCTCTCCGTAAACGTGGCATTTCATTCTCGTACTAAAATAAATAAACCACTAAAATAAACAAAGCAACAATTTCACATAAAACTACTGTATTCACAAACAGCTGATAGTAAAAGTCTGCAGTTAAATTTGATCCTTATAACAGCTGTATAATCAACACACTGTTAACAAACCAAATAAAATATTTCTCCTATTAAAATAACATGGTAACTTTAAAGGGCCGTAGGGCAGAACCCTTATTCCCGATTTGGACCATTTCAGATTTATACCTTCCCATAGATGCTTACTATGACCGAGCAAAATTTCGTGAGGATCGCTCCAGCCGTTCAGGAGGAGTACTTGTAAATAAAAAGCCAGAGTGTAGTTTAGGAGCTTCGCTCGCTTCGCTCGCTCCGCTCAAATAGCTGTTAAAATGAGACCATGATCATCTGTCTATTCTGTATTTAGGCAGAATGGCAGGGTCATCAGTGTTAACTATTTTTACAAACAATGTATATCCTAGGTACTGCTTTAGTTGTGTTTTGTTGGCGGCGGGCTAGAGCCCCTGGTATCACTTGTGATTCTTTGTGTGTTCACTATGCATTCTTCTACTGTACTGGTTGTGTTTTTTTGTCTCTAGCTGGAGCCTCCAATCTCAATTTTGTGGTTCTGGTTCTGTGTATGTTCACTATACACTCTACTGGTTGTGTTTTGTTGGCTATAGCTGGAGCCTCCCCCATGTCAATGTTGTGATTTTGTGTATGTTCAGTATTCTCTACTGAACTGGTTGTGTTTTGTTGGCAGGGTAGAGCCCCAGTGTCACTGTTGTGTTATATTTCTACACGTGGTCCCTGTGCACCATACTGTACTGGTTGTGTTTTGTTGGCAGGCTGGAGCCCCCGGTGACAGCTCCCCTCGCCAGCCCCGCTGCCTTCACCATGACCTCTTTGAAAAAGGTATATATTATAAATTTCTTGCTAATAAAATATTTTCCATTTAATTCTTAAATATTTATGCTGTAGGTATAAAATAATTGGTAGCCTATATAATAAAAATTATAAATGATTGTAATTCTTAATTTTTATGTCTGAATGTACACTCTGTTATAATAATCAATATTAAAGGTTTTTTGTCAGAAGTATTAGGCTTATAAGTCTACTTCACAAGATTACTGTATTTTGAATTATTGTTAAATAAATTGAATATCTTGAAACCATTGAGAAATCATTACAATCTCAAACCAAAAACATTTCTTAGTACATATCTTAATAGGTCATGTAATCTACACTTTTTAATGCTTACTGGTCATTCTTTTATAACTGTCAATGATTCCCATTTTTCACGTTTTAGAGAAATTGTGAGTTTTATGTGTTTCATAACCAGAAATATATTTTATACAATTCAAATATTTTGGTGCCTTTAAAATTTTACAAGCCATGAGTAAGTTTTAAAGTATTATATTATAGAAATAGGTAATTTCTTGCACCTAAAGCAGAAAGTTAATCTATTTCACTATACCCTGTTCAAAATAAATGTGCCGTCAAAACGCAGATTTTAATTCTCCATTTTCCAAAAATCCAACCAAAATTTGGGTGTTTACTTGTTCCTAACACGGCCAAGAATCCAACCAATCACAATCATTGAGAATTACTCCAGCTGTTCAATATCTCATATCCCTTTATGCCAATGTTTTGCTTTTTCGTAAAAAAATAATCTAATTTTGACGTTTGAGATGGAACAAAAGCTCTTCCAACATCAAGTAAGGGGTGTAACACGATCATTAGGGTATTGTATACTCTGAATTTTAAGGGCAAAATTAAAATAAAATCTGATTGTGAAGAAAATTTTAGGACTCAGGAAGGTATTGAGGGAATTTTCCTTGTGGTGGGAAATTAAATTCTGTCTTTTGACCACATATTTATTTTGAATGGGGTATAAAGGTATCCTTACTTTCTTTAACATATGCTAATAAAGTTAGTACAGTTGATCTTTTTTAACTAGAAGCGGAAAATATTAAGTCCATCTGTCTGAACGTCTTAGAGATGGACGTTCGTGTGCGTTGCAACATTTAATAACCAGGGGAGGGATTTTTCCTCCGTCCGTCTGTTGCTGTGTGTGCCGGCCTTAGGTGGACTATCTTTGACCATATACTTCTTTTGTAGGTAGTATAATCATGTGTTTCTACTTGTCAAATGTTGAGGTTCAATCAAAACAAAACAAACTGGTCAATGTACAGTTGTTCATATACTGTTACGCTACGCTCCTTTCACACATCACGTTTTTGGCCGTGCGGGAAAAAAACGCATGATTTAAAAACCGTCCGTCACACCATACAAGTAATTGGCAGCTGATTAAAAACCGTTGCCGTGCCAGTGTGAAAGGTCTCATAAGATTCTATTGGAATGTCCACCGTGCGATTTTTAATCATACGGGCAAAACCGTGATGTGTGAAAGGAGCGTTATTTTGCTGATAAAAGAAGTATACCTATTACATGATTGACAGGACACACATTAAAGATATCCTTATTCTTCAAAAGAAAGCAATTAGGGTAATATCAAAAGTTGGACCTTTGGAACACTGCAAACCTTTATTTATTCAATTAAAAATTATGACAGTAACAAATCTATACATTTTTGATTCCGTTTCTTTTGTCTTTAAAAATCTTCAATCTCTAGTCCTCAGTAAGTGAGGTACATAGTTATAATACTAGAAACAAAAATAAAATTGCAATAGAGCATTGTAGGCTAACTAAAACACAACACAGTCATATAGTTACTTCTCAGCAGATTTTTAATAAGTTAATTAATTTGTCAAGGAAATATTCTGAGAAGATTTTTCTAAAAAGGTTTTATGATTGGCTTATAGAGAACCCATTTTATGTACTCTCAGAATTTTTAGACTTACCTGAAAGACAAATCTGTTTTTAGTTTTACTATAGCTTTACTTCAGTTGGTTTTATCTTGTATACTTATAAATTCCTGTAGCCCATTGTTTCAAAATCACAAAATTTTAACACTTCCTTCTCTTTACATATTACAGTCTGCTTGTTTTATTCACAATAATATATCAAAATTTAAACAAAGAATGGAAACTCACAATTACGACACAAGAACCAAGAAATTTATAAACACCCCTATGTGCAACACAACTTTTTACCAAAAGGGGCCAAGCTATATGATGGTAAAAATTTATAATAAACTGCCAGAAAAACTCAGAGAAATTGAGAGCAATAAAACTTTTAAGAAGACTTTAAAAGAAGACCTGATACAAAATTGCTATTACAGAATTGAAGATTTTTTTGAAAGAAGATGAAGATTTTTTATTATATTAAGTTAGTTTTAATTATAAATTTTAAATTGTTTATATTGTATATTTGATATGATCTAACCATATAAATCAATTTATATGGCAATTAGATCTTAAATAAATAAATAAATAAATATTAAGCCTTTTATTTGACATTATCTTTTATTATTAGATATAGTTCTTGAATTTGTCAATGCATTATTGTAAAATGACAATAAAACATTCTCATTCTCTCATAATTACACTAAAAATTATAGAGGTTCTGTGTCAAAGATGGTCCACATAATATTTACTGCTTTTAGCTAAAGAAAATTCACCTGTAAGTGCTGTATATATACATGCAAGCAACAAAGTTTAAATTATTCAATTTTAATTTGTTGGATAAAAGAAACAAGAAGACCTCAACCGATGGTGGGTTGCTGGAATAGGATAGTCCTAGGTCTAAACTTCTTCCCCTGACAAGTTACACTTTTATACTGGCACACAAGTCACATAAAGTTTTCTAATTTATCATGCCACTCACTATGTTCTGAGGTCTGCACAAGACCTTTCACAACCCATTATGCAGTTGGTTCGTTCACGGTAGAATCTCCCTCACTGATTTATTCTACAAGCTTCTAATCACAAGGTAAAATCGTGATCAGAAACATTTCAAGGTAATGAAAGGGACATTCTTCTTCAACAACCTTGGACATTTTCCACACATATGTTCTATAGTGTCGCGATGCTTGAATATGAATTGTTTAAGGTTCTATGAATCACTTTACAAAGGCTATTGCAGTCAACTTGTATTGGTGAAGAAAGTTTTAACCTTTTTATTAGCCATTTAAAAATATATTCAGTTCAGTATAGATCTGGGGACCCAATAGAATTTTATTCTTTCTTTTTTTAATTGTTTAAGGTTCTATGAATCACTTTACAACGCTATTGCAGTCAACTTGTATTGGTGAAGAAAGTTTTAACCTTATTATTAGCTATTTGAAAATATAGGCTATTCAGTTCAGTATAGATCTGGGGACCTAATAGAATTTTATTCTTTCAAATTGAATCGTACACTGTTGTTAGTCAAGAAAATCAGAAAATAAAACAATTTAAACTCTTTGGCTGCATGATGATTCCATGTACAAAACAATATTTTCAGTATCGGGGATTCTGTATTGACAAATTTATGACAACAGTTTACCCACATTCAAGAATGTATACTTGTACTAACCATTCATCACACAAAAACATGTAGAGAGTGCTGTCGGATAGCCCCTGCGACTTTTAGCGAGGACCAAAGAATTATGTGTAGTAAGATGAACAGTTGGAGGACACCATGTAAATGTAACGCAACGGATCAAGTCGTTGTTCAAGACGACAAGTCTGGAATAATCGAGCGGAGCATTGTCACTCAAGGAGATGGGTGGGGGATGGGGAGGGGGCATTCCATCCCCAATCCCCCGCTACTTTGTTCAGAGAAAAGCTACATTTGTACAACACGTGCTTATGTTGAAAGTCTTGCTCTGAATGAAAAAATACTCTCCCTAAAATTTAAAATTCCAAAGGCATTTGATTTGTCATGTGGGAACAACTTGCATGTGAAATTACCAAAAACAGTTGATGCATACTTAAAAAAAAAAATATATATTGTTTGGATGCCATAAGGCACATTACAATATTAAAAAATACAACCAATTTCTAATTCTAATACTTAAATATATAAAATCAATTAAATTAAATTTTAAAAAATTCATCAATGCAGTAGGGTACTTACTTACAAATTCTGTAAGTAATTCTTCACTTAAAATAATCTTCAGTTTTTCTTGAATTATTTCAAATCTAGAGATATTTATACATTAGTTTCCATTGGATAATTTTAACAGCAAGTTAGTATGAAGATTTTTGTATATAGCTAACTCAGAATGGTTTAATCTTTAATAAGGTAATCAACATATTTAAAATGAATTAATCCTTATAATGTGTTAAAACTACAGTTTACAAGGATTTTTATATTTATTATTTCCATTTTACATATACCCAATTACCTATAGCAGTTTAAACTAAAATAATATAGATAATATTTAAGTATGGGACCTCTCTCATATTTTAACAACAGAATAAAATACCTACCAAACTCCATACATCAATATTGGTGACTGTTAACCTACATTTCTGTGTAATTATCGACCGGGTTGATCCTTTTGAGGAACAGCAGTATTGAGTCAGCAGTAAATATAAAATTTAGGTGTAGCTTGATGTGTTTATCAAATTAAATATCTCGTGTAGTTGAGAACGATACCTCAAACCTGACCTCCAAAGGATGACTGAGGCAAAAACAACAGACGATCAAACTTAAATATTGCCTAGAATTCAAAGGTCTTTACAATTAATGTGTGATGACATAGGTCAAAGAAGTCTTCTCTGAAACTTCAAATGCCTAAGGGACTTAACTAAAATTACAATAAAAATTAGGTCTGCAACATCAATGTATACAGAACCAAATAAGTAGGAACATCCATGTTAAAAAATTTAATTTTGGCCTCGAAAACCAGAGGGAATTAAAGTGCTGATGCTAGGATTACTTCTCCTTACAGTCACGGGAAGCGCTCTTTCTACCTTTTAAATGTCAAAATTAACATATTTGTTTACAAAGAATCAAAACAATAACAAAGTTCTGTAAAATTATTCTAGTCATCTGTTTCCATTCCACCAATCAGAATAATCCTTACCATCTTTGTGGTACTATCTGTGTTTCGGGGGCGGCGTTCTCACTTCCAGATAAGGATGACCCTACCTATGATGCCTTGGTTCTGTATTCATTGGCAACATCATGTAAGAAAGCCATTTTCTCTTTATTGAAAAACCTTTGTTGTCTGTAAACTGATTTGGATTTTGGTTTGTTCACAGTGTTGATAGGTACTCAGTATGTTAATTGAAAAAAACCACAAAACTCTTGGGCTCGTAATTAACGTCGAATTATAATCATGTCACAATGTTAACTGTAATCTTTTCTTGGGGCATTGCGATTAGTGATTAAATATTTTGTTGTTGTTTTTTTTTCAATCTACATTATTTACCTTGGCTTTAAACTTGGTAAATGGTTCAGTTTAGAATGAGATGCAGGTGCGATGAGATGGATGGAGATCCCAATGAATAAAAGATCAAAGAACTGCGCCAGTAGTTGGGGCCTCTCAAACAGTTATACAGCGATTCACCCGATGTTTTTGCTTTAAGGCAGGTAGCTACATAAAGGCAGGGCGTTAAAAACCTGATTCTAGATTTTCTTTCTGGAAACTGTCAAGTTTAAAAGAGAACCTGCGTCTAGATTTTTCCTAAAAGAAAATACTAAAATTTGATAGACGTGAAGGAGTTTAAAATTTAATTTGTAATAGTTGAAATTCTTACAAATCAACAATATAATTTGCAAGCCGAAGTAGGGTAAGTTGGGCCTACGAATAGGGTAAGAATAAAACTATTATACCTTTGACTAAATCGTCGCTTAACAAACTGACATTTTAGCCAAATTTACTAACTGATACCAGGGTCTTCTGCTAGATTTCTTTCATTAACCTGACAACTAGTAGACCTAATTTCGTTGAAAAATCAGATAATAAACGATGGAAGCTTGAACATTAACTGTTGCCAGTGTAAAATCAGGATGACTTTCTTCTATTCTAGATATAGGGACATCGTTGCCATGTTTTAAATGCACTATTGCTAGATCGTCAGTTGTTTTCATAAGTTTACTTTGCCTCCCAAGGGAGATGAACCCTCTCATTACAAGGCCTAAGGTTTATAATAGAAAGCTGAGTAAAACAAAGTAATTAACTACTGCTGGAGGATACAAAAAGTGTTTAATTCTGTGTGATTGGTTTTGCAGGGGTACGGGGGTCGCAGTGGACAGCTGAGGTCGCCCATTGTCAAGCGGCCGCCCTCCGCCCCTGTCACACTACAGGGCTGGCTGTACAAGCAGGGCAGCGAGGGACTCATGCTGTGGAAGAAGCGATGGTTCGTCCTCTCCGAGTACTGCCTCTTCTACTACAAAAGTAAGTCTACAGTAGACTAGGTTACTTTTCCAGTTGGAAAAGTGTTCATATAAAGTTTAGACTTTTCCGATAGAGATAAAAATAAACTATGAATGTTCATTATATAATAACTGGTATTTTTTTTATCACAAAAGGAATGTCTTCTCTTATGAATATATTTTGATAAAGTAATAGAGTACAGTAAAACCCCATGACCACAACATTACAGGGTATTTACAGTCTCTACATTTTATTCGTCGAGGCTGCAAACTCTTTTCTGCACTATGAATGTTGTTGACAGCAGAAAGTGTAATTTCCGATCGGCTTTTTCAGCATTTTAACATGGTTCTTATGGTAGGCCTAATGACCATTTTCTGAGGTCCAATCACAATTGAAAACAAATATTACATTGTCTGAACGAGTAAACGACGGGAGTAAAATCCACTCTGGAAAACTGAACTTTTACCAAACTCATCCATATTAGTCTACAAGGGTCAAGTTTGTGGGGCTCTACTGTAGGAAATGTAAATTATTTCTTCTGGTTTTACATGAGCTTCAATAAACTTATACCCATAATATTTGTGATGCATATCTTGTGAGTACTGGGCAATCCTGGCTTTGCTGTGTAAACGGTAAATAAATTTAAAATCCAATCATAAATATCTTTTTAAAAGTTCTACACTCTATGAGATTTAATAAACTTTAAAAACTTGACTAACTCTTAGTAATTAAAAATAATCCTTATTGTAACAATAATTATCATAGAATGCCCACTCACAAAAATCCAGTTCGGTTATAATAGAGAGTTTTTGCAACACATGGTAAACATTACGATAAACGCTAAACACTAGATAAACGCTAAACACTATTTTTATATCGGCAAATTTATGAATAATTAGCATTTCACAGTGGTGGAGCCTGATAAATAATGTATAACGTTTACCGCAGATCACTTTTCAACAAGTTTTCCATGGCTTCAAGCAGTAATGATGGTAAATCAACCAGAAATGAAATAGCGTTTAGCGTTTACCGTATTCATTTACCGTATGTGCAAAAACTCTCTAATGTAAACTAAAGTTAATCCTATTATATTAAATGAGAAAGGTTTGTAATGGGGTTTGTGGTTGGAAGTAATTTCCCAAAGTACAAGCAAAACCAGAGGGTGAATAACTAATCTTGGGCACTAAATAATGGCAGTTTAATCCATCAAAACAGTCCGACTATCTCTTAAAATCGTTAATCAAAGTAATTTTTCTCCATTGGAGTGACTATAAAACTGTCTTTGAAATGTAAGTCTCATGTTTTAACCATGTAGCCAGGTTGTGCGTTGAAAACGAGGAAGGTTCATAATAGTTGTTTTGAGGTTGAACATTATTTTCAAAAGTACATTTTGGAAATCAGCATAGAGGGTGAAAAACTATTCTTGGCTGTAAAATAATTGTAGTTTAACTCATCAAAACATTAAAAATACTCAAATTATTTCATAAAATTGTTAATAAAATTAATTTTATACTTTAATAAAAGCATTTTAGCAATCAGAAGTTCTTAAGAACTGTCTTAAAAATTTAAGTCCTTTTAACCATGTAGCCAGTTTGTGCCTTGAATAAGGAAGCTTTATAGTTGGGTTTTTGGCTAGAAATTAATTCCAAAAGGACTAGCTGTAAAGTGATATGGAAGGTGAATAACTACCGCATTCTTGGGTATAAATAACGATGGTTCAATTCATTAAAAAATTGAAACGCTTAGATTATCTTGTAAAATATAAATAAAACACATTTTTTGCAGTAAGAAAAGAATTTGAGCAGTCAGATGTTTTGAAAACTGTCTTCAACAGTTTCTTTTTTTTACAACTCAATCCAGAAACAAAAAGAAAAGACTGGAGTGAATTTATTTTGGAAGTCAGATGAAAATTACGTGTGCGGGTGGTGGAAAAGTCATAGTCATTGTAGTCATAGACTAGAAGTCATAGTCCACATTACAGGAGTTTGGACTTATGTGTTGGAAGAGGGCGGCACACTCTCAGACACAGAGGAGATAGCTATGAGACTGTGATAGTCTCCAGTTAAAACACTCCGTCTCGCTTGATTTTCATCGGATTTTTTATTGTAAAGAGATCTCAATAACTTACATCAATATTCATTACAGGTTTGGTTTTATCAAGATTTATTCTGAATTAAAAATTAAACCCACAGTTTTCAAATTAAACATTTTTACAAATTAGATCTTTGAGTCATGATCTCTAAACGATATTGGGTTTTTGGGTCCAATTTGGGTCAAAAGAGCCCATGCCCATATAGTGGAATTCAGGTATACTGTATACAATATTAACTGATGAGACAACAAATTGAGCCATATCTCAATAAAAAACTTTCGAGATATTTTGGTAAATTAATAAAGAAAATATGTTGTGTTGTTTACATTATTTGATATAATATGATACTAGAATAAAATTAAAATAAAATAAAATTTTCTTTACTGCCGGAGCCAATACAAGTATTGTATAGTATGCGTCAAACATATGCAGTGTAGTATATTAAATATACGAGTACATTGAGAGGTAAAAAATACTATAGTTATCATTTAATTGAAACAATAATAAGTATAAAAAAGTCACATCCAAAACTTAAGAAACTTAAAAAAGTTTTGTAAAAGAAATGTTTATAAGAAGCTGATATTTTATTTCTTGGTATATTGAATTTGAAAGGATCATTAGTTATAACTTATTTTCATTGGATCATTAATTGTTATTGTTAGTACCGGTACGCATAGTCTTCAATATGAAATTAATGAATTGGAATATTTTTCTTTAAACTAAAACATGTTGCAATTACTATTCCTAGAGCAGAGCTCAGATCCCTCTGGTACTTTCAATTTAAATAAAAAACATGTTGAATTAAAATCTAAAAAAATTACAATGCAATACAGTATTATGAAATTGAAATAGGTATAAAAAGTGATTGCAATAAATCCATACATATTATACATACATACTTCTAACAGTCCTTGGCAAACTTAGTAGGCTTGGTAAAAAATATCTGGAAGAGACCCTCAAAGTTAAAAAATTCTCGGTTCTCAAATTAACCAAGAACTAATTATAATCTGTTCTCTTGTAGCTGCTGTCAAGTTTGATTAGCTTTTGAATATGTAATGTCCTTTCAGGACATCAGACCTTCGCATGAGCTCAGTAGTGGAAAGACTTTTCTCGTTTTTTAAAATACGAGTACAAATGTTGTTAAAGAAAAGCGCTGGAAAATTTTCAAACTTTATAATCTTTTGACTAATACATTATCAAGACTTGATAATTCACAATTCTAAACATGGTTCCAAACGTCTTTAGTGACATCTGGTTTTTTATATTGTATACTGTATTTTGCATTTGAATGCGTTCGAAGTTTAGTTAAAGCAAAGCAGTAGTGGTTGGGCTAAATTTGAGTTATCTACACTAGCTGTACACCTGTGCTTCACCACTGGTAGATAAATGGGAAAACATTACATTTAAGAGTGATACAGGAATTAGCTTGTTTGCTACATTGTCTCAAACCCGGAATCAGCTCATTTGCTGCCTCTCTCTCAGAATGAGTCAGTTTGATGTCAGGAAAGTTGGCTACAATACAAAATTGAAATATTTGGGACAAACATTTGTATTACATTTATAGAGATATAACTTTTCTTTATTATATGTCGGACATCTGAGTTAGTTTATAATAATCTTTTAATTTAACAAAAAATCTCTTCATAGATTATTACAAAGAGATTAACAACAAGTAGTTTGTTTCCTTAATTTAAAAAAGATACCCTTTTTAAGATGATGCAAAATAAACTCTGCAATCAAACTGCCCATTTGAATTTGAAGGTGTCGACAATTCAATAACCCCTTCTTAACTGCATATTTAGTTATAGGTCTACGAGATAGGGGTCGTTTTTAGTGATAAGTTGTGTTCCTTCCACTGATATCAGATTGTATTTAAGATTTAATGAGTTTAATAAAGCATAAAGGGTGAAAAATGTCCTCAATGCAAATTAAAAGCCAAGAAAAAGTATAAAACTAGAATGGAATAACAAAAAGGTTTAAAACCTTTTTAATATTCTAGCTTAATACACACATGTAACCCCTGCAATATTATATAAATCTAGTAAAAACACTAATTATTGTTTAGTTATTGTTTTTGTAGTAAAATTGTTATCTATTGAAGATTTTATACTGAAAGATCTCTTTAAATTTGTAAATACAGTCTCACATCAGCGTGCTGCGTGTTATACTTTTTTTTATACTTAACGTTAATCAAACCATTTAACCAAAGGAAACAATCACTTTTCTTCTCCTTATTGCTTGTAGTGCAGTAAGCTATGTTACCCATACGGCTTTTGGGAAAACATGATGTTCTATTCCCCTGTTTCAGACTATGTTTTTCAACTGATTTTCTTGGAACTTGGTAATCATCTAGTTGAATAGTTTACATAATGAGTCGTAGAACTTAAAGGTTTAGAACTGTGAAAATATAATTCTTGTTGACGTTAAAGTTTCCCAAATTTTGTTCCTTTTACTATGTTTTTATTACCTGTAATAATAATTGTACGTTTTTTTACTATCAGGAGACAGACCCATGAATAGTGATGGCAAAATAAAATAGATTTTTCGGAAAAATCGATTTTTACCATTCGATACATCGATTTTTTGACATCGATTTTTTCAAGACGATATTTTTTGGAAATCGATTTTTCCTACCAAAAATATCGATTTTAAAATCGGTCGGGTAAAAGATAAATAATTGTGTTTTTTACTCCTCTAAAACAATATTTTAAGATCCTAACCTTAGTTTGGCTTTAAATTTACAAAATTTGTTGCATTAGAGCCAAATATCATGTATATCGTATTAGTGCAAGGCCATTTCTAGTAGAGTTTAAAAGAGAATAGAGATGGCCGTGATGCTATGCATCGGCCAAAATATCGTGTAAAGTATATGTATACTCTATCATACCTTTTTATACAAAACAGTTAAAAATAGGGTTCATCCTTTGATTTTGTTTAAATTTGCTATTATAAAAATTTAATTGAAAAAATAGAGACTTGGTTACCGAAGATTAAACTGTTACGGTTCTGTTTAAGATCGGCTACAAACGATAATAAAATAATTTTACTGTAAAATAAAATATTTTAATAGTCCTTGAATGACGTTAAAACATGTATAAATTCCCGACTCCATTGACCTTATATGAATTTGTATTTATCTAGCTTTCCAATACATGTTCCAATTCTATAGCTTAAAACAAAAACAGTGTTTATTCCAGTCTTGCGATGTTATACGCAATTTAGCTCTTACAGCATTTGAAGTACGGCAATTAAAATCATTTTCTTTTAGTCTACGATCTAATATATCTTCTCAATAAACAAATAATGGTTTATTTTCATAACTCTATTTTATTTCAAACCAAATAATGTAGTGTATTCCTTACATGCGTAGAGGATATATAAGTTAATCATTGATTTTACCTACAAAATCAATGATATAATCAAAGGTGTGACCATTGACTACAAATACTGTCATATTAATAGTATTAAAGAAATATTTGTTGGTTATATTTTTACTTCCTGGTATAACTTATAGTCAATATAAAAGCGTCGATAAAAAAATCGATTTTCTTAAAACATCGATTTTTTGTCCACGATTTTTTATCGAAATCGATTTTACTCTTTCGATACATCAATATATCGAAAAATCAATTTTTCAAGAAATTTTGCCATCACTACCCATGAATCAAACATTTTTTACAATAAAACATTTTATCTAAATAAAAAAAGCACTGACAGAAACAGGGAAATACTGAGGTATGGTTTTGGTGTTTTTTACCAAATGGAAGAAGCAGCTAAACTAGTTGATTATTGTGGTTTGTTGTGCGCAGCGTCGGAAGAGGAGAAGCTGCTGGGCTCCATCCTGCTGCCGTCTTACAAGGTGTCGCCGTGTGGAGCCGATGACAGGGTGTACCGCAAGTTCGCATTCAAGGCTGAGCATGCCAACATGCGGACGTACTACTTTGCCGCCGACTCCCAGCCTCTCATGGCCAAGTGGATGAACGCCCTCAGCCTAGCCTCCATACTGCAGGACAACAACTCCGGGTGAGCCAATCGATGCATCGACTCTCTTGTTAGGATTGATCAATTGATTCTCATTCAAAAGAGATCTAGTACCCAAGACACCTCCACTCCATTTGAAAGATCTCCTTACTACAATGGTTTAAGACCCTACAACAATCTACCTGCAAAAGTAAAAGAAATAGATGATATCTCTAATCTAAAATAAAATTGAAATTGTATCTTCTTGAAAAAAATACTATTTTAGAATGAATAGTTGTACGATAATGTTCCCTGCTGAGCTTAAGGAAAATAGTGTAACATAATTTCTATCCTAAGGCCGGCCGCACATCGAAACGGACGCGACGAGACGCGACAAGACAAAGCATATTACGACTTCGCGAACAAAGATAAAAACATATTATTAAATGGAATACCCATACACTATAAAAACATATGTTATTGTCTTCACATGCAAAGTCGTAATATGCGTTGTCTTGTCGCGACACGTCGCGTCCGTTTCGGTGTGCGGCCGGCCTAAGACACTCAATTTAGTATATTGTTTTGACAATATCATCTGTTTTACCAGCTTAGCTGGATGTACCCGCTTGTAAAATGTCATGTGACTTTTCATTTCATCTTATGAAAATAGTCTGTGTTTTTATATATGTTCCATTTCTTACATTGAACTACCCACTCATTGATTTGGTAGGTAAGGCTATCCTCTTTTTTCTCATTGTTACTATTCCATTACAAATAAAAATTAAAAAATCGACATCTATCTAATCTGCTTTGTTTCCCAAATTTTTATGCTGTTTCTAAAAAAGAAATACAAAATACACCACTATATACAAAGTGGTAAAATTAATTCTCAAAACTGTACTGGAATCTATGATACTTTTTCAATAAGTATTGAGTTTGTAAAGGCCTCTTTTAATGAACTATGTTTTATAATTTCTCATTTGTTGTGTGTCGCAGCTGGGAGGAGCACAAGCCACAGACGTCGCGGCAGCGGCCGGCCAGTGCGGATGACAGTGACTCCGGTTTCCACGGCCACTGCAACGGCTCCGACACAAACACCTGGCGGCCGCCCTCGCAAGGTGAGCAGATGGGATTGGTCTTTGAAATCCCACAATTTTTAACCGATTTCTAAGTTTTTTATGTCCTTGGATAGGGCTTGATCTGTAGTTGTACCCGCCAACAAATTATGAGAATAAGACTTAAAATAAAAGCGCTATCCATTATTAAAATTTGAAATTTTCCCATTTAAATATCATTGGGCTTGAGTTTAGTTTTTAGCGAATTTCCCATCGGGAGGAAGCTATTACCGTAGGTCTCATGGTAAGACCTAAGCCCGGGACCATGTTACTTTTTTGTTTTGAGGTGCCCAGAGACCAAAAATAATATTCATTAAAATTTTTATGTATACTTATGTATGTATGTATTTTTAAATGTATGTACCGTATGTACATCTAAAATATCCCTAGACGTGATAACTCTTGTAAAAGCGGTCCGATCAAGACCAAATTTGGTAGAGATTTGTAATCCTACCTTTATTTGGATGAGATTGTAAACCAGGTATATCAACCTAACGGAAGGGGTGGTTTTGGGGGGTTTTGTACCCCAAAAATGTAGTTTTTGCATTTTTAATATGTAATTTTTTTTATTTTAAATTTTCATTTTCAATACTGAATTAGCTCAAAAAAACACTCAATTTACTATTTTGAAACTTTGCTCCATCTCCATTGGTACTGAGATATTAAAAAGTCTAAAGAGAGTAAATTGTATTTTGTGGCTCCAATGTTTATCTTATGGAGAATAAGGCTGTGTTAATATTTCACTTATTAACTATAATAATAATAATACCCCCGTCGCAGCAGACCTGCGTACTCAGCGAATTTCCAATGCAATTTCAGATTATTTACTTTCCCCATAAAGAACACCATAGGATCGAGTATGTAGGTTTGCTGCCATTGGGTGTTGTTAGAAAATCTAAGTTAATCAATAATTGGTGAATGTAAACAAAAAATTGTATCAAACTCTGGGAATTTTTTATTTTTCCCATAAACCCCATGGGGGTGAGTATGTAGGTTTGACGCCATATGGGTTTTGTAAGCAAGTATAAGTTAAACCTTATATAGATAATGTATCTACCAAATTTGATTATGTCAATAAATAAGCAAGATACAGGGTTTTCTTGATTTCCCATAAGAATAACATGGAAAACTCATTTTTTGGATTTTTCCCGTAACCAGTTATGCTATGATAAAAATTCAAAATACCAAATTGTTTGTTTTTAAGCTATTTTAAATGGTTTCAGTTAAAATTGATGAATTTTAAAAATTAAGGTCCAAAAATTCCAAAAACCCATTTTTGACCCCTTTGAAGCCCCATAAAACCCCGTTCCCATGGTCCGATCATTCTGGTTCGCGAACTCAACCTAGTAGGCGCTGGCTTACACCCCTGTACCAAATTTCATCAAAATCGGAGGTTCCGTTCAAAAGTTATCGTGTTCACGGACACATAGATATATATATATATATATATATATATATATATATATATATATATATATATATATATATATATATATATATATATATATATATATATACATATATATCAATTTGAACGAACGGTGTTTTTGGCTTCTAGGGACCTCAAAACGAAAAAGTATCATGGTCCCGGGCTTAGGTCTTACCGTGACTACTACCGTAATAGCGTATTCCCTATAGGGAAATTCGCTAATAGAAAACAAAAAAGTGCAGGCATTTCAGGCGAGGAGAACTATCAGTTAATTGCTGATCTCCCTCCACTAAGAGTCATACGATTATTATTATTACTTATTAACTGATATTTTTGGATGAAACTTGGTATTTAGCTTCATTTGGTTGAGATTCATCCATTTATAGTAACAAATCTTGGTTTTTGTACTTATCATGGCAGCAAACCTGCATAATCTTTTCTGATGTTAGTCATATGGAGCATAGGCAAACTCCTTTATTTATGGACAGATATTAATGAAAGTATATGGCTTCATGTGGTCGAAATAAATTTTTATGCTAAAAACCCACTTTTAGTGCTCCCCATGGCAGCATATTTGCATACTCTTTCCGTATATTTACCATAAGGAGAATAGACATTTATCTCCCTATTTATAAGCACGTGATGAAATTTTGTTTACAGGTTCATCTGGTCAAAATTAATCTTATACTCTAAAACAAGCAATGTTTGTACGGGAAACAATTTTTTTTCTCTCCAAGGATTGTTGATTGGTTTGTTGAATATGGGGGTTGGCCACGAGGAATCGATTGGCGTTGGCCTCATGGCTGGGAAAAATCGGATTTTTGTGCTAGAGCCCTTCAAAGTCCCCATGTTATCCTTATGGAGATTTTTCAATTGAACAAAAATAAGCTGATAACTGTAGATATAAACCAATGTGTTATATATGGGTAAAGATATATGTGTTATATAAAAAATCTTTACATCTTTAACCTGTAGTTCAGGAAAATTATACCAAAGTGCAGCACCCTTCGGCCTGACGAGTGAGCGAAGAGAATGGGCTTGTTTTAAAAAGGAAGAGGGCGAGTGAGTGGAGCGAACGAGCTGTGAGTGAAAAGGAAGTAATAATTTTACCGAGATTAAGCTCGGTCCCCTGGTACTATTTACTAATTTGGAAATTCGCTGAGTACGCAGGTCTGTTGTGATGGGGGGTATTTAAACATCTGTTAATGTTGGCCTACAGCTGTTAATAGGTGTATTTTAGGCGATGAGGTACTGATAACAATATTGGATTGGTGTTATTTATTTCAAAGTAAATATAACATTTTTAGCAATTTCATGGGATAGTCCAGATTAAATTGCTCGATTTTGAGCAGCACTTCTACTAGTTTACCTTAAATTGTGATATGAAGGTGCAACATGTATAAATATTGTCTCAAAATGTAAACAGTCAATGCTGACCAGGCTGTATAATGTCACTGCAATATGTGTTGTACTCAATCCAGGGTCCCAATTTTTCAATCAAGTGCCAAAATTAGCACTGTTGCATATTACACGTTGCTTCCCTCCCCCCATACACTCCACTCATGATGCTGATCTCAAAACACAGATGGAATCACCACGATAAACTTTTTGACAAAGGTTTTTAGCTGATAGGTCAAACAAAAACATCTGACCAGAATAACTTTGTAAACTTTGTAATTGTTTACTTTGTTGTTATTTTTATATATCAGTACCAGGGGGACCGAGCTTATGCTTGGTAATAGCTATTTGTGTATTAAGAGCGCAAATAAGTCATTGCCGCTCGAGAATGTAGTTGGCCGCACGAAGCGTCAGCTGAGTGCGGCCAAACATTTCAAGAGCGGCAATGACTATTTGTGCTCGTAATACACACAATATTTTTCCTACCACCATAATTACAACCGATTAAATGTATTTAATAAACGTACACAATTATATCAACTTTAAATTTAACTTCATTAACTTTCATTAACTTAATTGAGCGGAGCGAGCGAAGCTCCTATACTACACTCTGGCTTTTTATTTACAAGTACTCCTCCTGAACGGCTGGAGTGATCCTCACGAAATTTTGCTCGGTCATAGTAACCATCTATGGGAAGGTATAAATCTGAAATGGTCCAAATCGGACATTAGGGTTCTGTCCTACGGCCCTTTAAAGTTACCATGTTATTTTAATAGGAGAAATATTTTATTTGGTTTGTTTACTGTGTGTTGATTATACAGCTGTTATAAGGATCAAATTTAACTGCAGACTTTTACTATCAGCTGTTTGTGAATACAGTAGTTTTATGTGAAATTGTTGCTTTGTTTATTTTAGTGGTTTATTTATTTTAGTACGAGAATGAAATGCCATGTTTACGGAGAGGAGGGGCAAATTTTGGACGACGCACCATTTAATATCTTGTAAACATATAATACCCCGTCGCAGCAAACCTGCGTAATCAAAAATTATTAGAGTACCTATTGCAGACTTGTGGCGAGTAAGTGCAGCGAACAACCTAAATCTGGCGACGATTGTGTGCCGCGAATGAGCCGACAAAAAAGGTGAGTGAGCGCAGCGAACGAACTAAATTGACGGCGAGTGAGCGTAGCGAACGAGCTGACCCAAATGGCGAGTGAGCGCAGCGAATGAGCTAAACTTTGACGGCGAGTGAGCGTAGCGAACGAGCTCCTATGAATTACGTATACAACATTTGCTATTATTGATCTAAAAAATAGTCGCTCCGCTCAATATTGCAAGCAGACAACTGCATTGTATACCTAGTAACTGTAATAAATCGTAATCACTTGCATAGATGTGTAACCGGAAGTTAGTGTTGTCAAAATACTGACCGTGAAATCAGCTGATTCAGCTGATTCAAAGCAACTACAATTAATTTGTAATAATTATGGTGATTGTCATGTGGTTTCTGACCCATAGAAACTAGTCTGTGTTGTGACGTCACCTTCTTTACCGTTCTAACCTATTGTAGATTTAAAATAACCTTGATTTAGCGTGCGCCAATGTTCCATTACCGCTCTAGAGCGGAAAAGGACCGGAAAACGGAAATGAACTGTTTTGCGTAGGATTACAGCTGTGGCAATGTGATTATTTCCATGCAGTGGTAGGAAAAATTATTATTTTTATTTCTCACACAAAGCTCGTTCGCTCCGCTCACTCACCCTCTCCCTTTTTAAGACAAGCTCGTTCGCTTCGCTCACTCGCCAGACTGAAGGATGCTGCAATTTGGTATAATTTTCCTAAACCGCAGGTTAAAGATGTAACACATTGGTTTATATCATCTATAGTTATCAGCTGATTTTTGTTCAATTTAAAAATCTCCATAAGGAAAACATGGGATCTTTGAAGTGCTCTAGCGCTAAAACCGGATTTTTCCCAGCTATGGGACCAGCTCCAATCGATTTCTGGTGGCCAAAACCCCCATATTGAATCAAAAAATCAAAAATCCTTGAAGCGAAAAAAAACTTTGCCCGTACAAACAGAGCTTGTTTTAGAGTATAAGATAAGCAATGTTAATTAATTGTTTGAGTGGTAAAAATAACTGCTTGCACAGGCAATTAGGAGAAGTAACTCTAACGTAGCTCTATTGTACAATGATTTTTAAGGCAGATATTAAAAATATTGTTCAAATAGAATGTCCCTACTCTCTTTATACTTTGGTTTTGTGCACGGAGTACTTAACGAATGGGTGTGGTTCTAGGTTACCATCAGCCACTGTACGCCAACGCGCCCCCCAAGCCGAGAAGACTGAACGACGCATCGCCGGAGAGGTCCCCGGAGCGGACAACAGATGACCGAGCGTACAACTATACGGCGCAGCACTGGCACCGGCCGGCCCTAACACTACCACCAGCGCAACAGCCGCAGGAGCGACGCACGCCGGACACCTATGGACGATCTCTCTCGGCCACACCACAAACCGCGCACGTCAAGCTCCGCCCACGCACACTAGACTACGAAGACGTCTACCAGACAAACCCAGACCTCGTCAGCTCAATGTACGCACAAAATACAATGTACACCGAACGACCTGTGCAGCGGCCTAACCGAAGGGATGATGTCATGTCTCACAGCATGCCTGCGGAAGGGCGGAAACGGTTCCCTCCAAGGCCACATAGTGCGGACTTTTTAGAATATGATACCAGGAGAGTCTACCAATCGCCTACACCGCAGAGTAGTGATTCGAGCAGTCAAATGTATTATCGGAGGACCGCTTCCCAACCAAGAAGACCAAAGTCTAGTTTGGACATTGTTCATTCAGAACCGGCTGTTGATGGTGTGCACTGGTCTGAAGAAAGCTATGCGAGAAAAATGCGACAGTCGGCCTCTTATGTTTCACCCCAGTTTCATAACCCTTCCAATTCCTCCAGAGCCACGACGCCTTCCGTGAGGCAAATTCCAATCATGTCGCCAGGTTATTATAATGGACCTGTCAATGGAGAACTGGCTAGGTAAGTTGCTCTTTCTAACATCTAGTCTAGTGCACAATAAACTTTATATATAAAGTGGTTTTTGGTTTTTGTATTACCAGTCCAGATTTGGAGGATCTGAATATAATCCAGAGGTAACAGTGTTCTAGGCTTACCTTATGATCCAAAATCAGTCTTTTGTATACTGTGAGCTAAGCTGCGCTTACCATTTCTCATGGGTTTTATTCAACTAAATAAAATATACAGTTGAAAACATCTATAAAAAACTTTTAGAGCTAAAATAGGGGCAAACATGTACGCTGATTGGCATAACTTGGAAGCTGGTTGCTAATGCTAATTTAACCTCAAACTTTTTGAACCAGATTCAGATTATGTGGCCGATATTCATTAAATAAAGGTGGTGCTATTTCATATGTTTTAGCAATGCAATACTAAAATATTGGAACACTGAATCACAAGAATGTTTGCTGGGAGCGCCACTAAATGCATTGTTGATTGACAGCCAATGCGATATAATCCAGAGGTTTCAACAATCTATAACTCTGATTCGATTCCCCCCATTGATTTTAACAACAGTGATCAATGTAATTGTTATGCAATGTGTTGTTGATCAAGTAAACCTAACCCACACTGCTGTTTAAACAATCAATAGTTGCCATAAGGGGGGATGAGGACTCCCGACAAGAGTACCTTTTTCCCGCTGTCATTGCTACTCTATGCTATGCATACTGACACACACTGTTAGCAACTATGTAATATCACCCAACCTCTACAGAAGGTACCTCATGTCACCAAAGATTAAAACAGTCATGGTTAGCTTCTGTCTGTGATTAAGTACTGTAATGTAACATGAATGTATTGTTGTAATCGCAGTGTGACAATGAGGCAGCACTCAGAGGCCATCCACGCGCAGGAGCGGCGGTGGAGCGAGTATGTGGATCGCACGAGTGGACAGTTTGTACGTTCGGCATCTGCACGACTGCCGCGTCACGCCAACGAGGATCGTGCAGAGGACGACGGCTCCGACAAGAGCTACCAGGCGGCGTTCCGCAGGAGAAACAGCACGGACAACCGAGACCCCTCCGTCAGAACACAACAGGTTGAGAATGTTGTCAGATTTAAAGTCTGCTGTTTTTTAAATTTATTTATTTATGTTTTTAATTAATTTATCTCACTTCTGGAATATTTTCTGTATAACATAAAATATTCGGTTTTAACAAGTAATATGCAAATTACACTAGCCGTCACGAGAGAAGTCCATTGAGGGCGGGGCTTAGCGGTCACGTGATTTTGGACCAACGAATGAGATTCAAGCGATGTTGCCGTTATTCACCTAGCCTAATTGAATAAATCACATGTTGTAAATAATAACATTTCCAAATGTAAACAATATATTTGTAAACAACCCGAAATACAATGTCTTTTTAAACCCTTATTTTTTAAGAGTAAGTGTTGAATGTTAAGTATCATATTCGTTTAGTGTAAATTTTGTGGTTGTTTCAATATGGATAAAAAAACACCTCCCGCATCACTTGCTATTAAAGAAGGAAAAACGGTTAACAGTGCAGAACGGAACATAGTGTACAACGTTTATTGTTGTTTTGGAACAGCTCGTTCTCCTTTCCGTCATTTCTGAGTGTGTTAATTGTAATCAAACTGGAAAATAATGCGCTATTGCTTGCAAGATTAGTAAAAAAAAAAAAAAAACAGTTAAATAAGTAGGCAATATTGTCAGTTTTTGAAGAGTCGCCAACACCAACTTTTTCAACACCGGGAAAATCAAGAAAACGAAAGTCTCCAGTCATTAACTGGATAAACTCTGAAACTCTCCTCCTAAAACCGATCAAAATATTGCTATTAAAATATCAGAAAAGTTAAACAATTATTGGAAATCTCCGGACAGTAATACAACTGGATAAACTGTTGGAAAATGAACAGCAAAAACAGGGCCACCGCCACAGGAGAGAGGCACTCCTTGGCTGAGCAGACAACACGGCAAGTCCAGCAACGATGTTCTGATTCCAAGAATTCAACCATCAATACATTGTGTAAAATAATGAATAAAGGATCAAATAGTCGACAATATTAAATCCACAAAATTATGTTTCTGTTTTTTGTTGTTGTTTTTTTTTGTTACTTTTATTTTATTACTGTTATTGTGTTATTTAATGTTCCTGTTATGTTATTGTTTTTGTCAAATAATTTTTAACTGTTAGGCCCTAGCCTATATTTAGCTCAGTAAGCCGGCAGTTGTTTATTTCCTAATTATGTAGGTCTACCACTTGTTATTTGTTCATTTGTTATCTTTCTAGAAATTTTGGTGAAGTCTTAGTTTGTATGAATCACGGTAGAAATAAGATCATTCAAATCATGAAACTATAGGGTATTCTGTCCAAGTAAAATGCTGTAGGCAACCAGAAAGCTAGCCTACTAACACTCCCTGACGATCTGCACCTTCCGCTGCATTGCAAAAAGTTGGGCGAGCGAATTTTAGGAAGTTTTTAAGCTGCCATGCCTGCTATACGGCCACCTGCGGTGCGCGTACCCTCCGGTCGACGATACGGGTTTGTCGTTCTTACGTGAAAACGACTTTACAAAGATGAGTATATTTAAATTGATAGTTTTAATGGATAATACCACAACATTATGAGGCATTTAGAGTACTTGAATCCTCTCGCAATAATAGGCCTGCAAACATAATGGAAGTATTGTTTTTATCTTATT
This sequence comes from Neoaliturus tenellus, assembly GCA_030545055.2. Classification (NCBI taxonomy): domain Eukaryota; kingdom Metazoa; phylum Arthropoda; class Insecta; order Hemiptera; family Cicadellidae; genus Neoaliturus; species Neoaliturus tenellus. Next base: position 211,425,028 of record CM061531.1, read on the forward strand.
CTTTCTCTTGAAAAAATTTAACTTATGACCATAATTTTTTTGGCCACATGATGTTACTTAGCTAACTCTCCTTTGATAATCTCTTTTGATGGAGCGTGCGAATGTTCAGGACGATGTAAAGAAAAGAAGGATATCCGCCAGTGCCGTGCCCTTCCGCCCGCCCGTACCGAACCGCCCCAATGAGCACGTAACTTTAACAGAAGTAGTGTAGGAACTTCTTGGCACATTTTTATCTAAAGGGGCACCTACATCCAAATGAAGGCACCGGCCATCTAGGATGGCGCTCAAGTCTTTTAAGGGGGGGGAAGGTCTTTCGCTTAGACTATATCTAAACGAGAGTTTCAAAATTAGACAAGACACTTGATCTGCACTCTTGCCTCATCAAGATAAATAATTTGATGAAAAATGATCCTTTTAACTATAAAACTGCTGTTTTTTTGTTTCATTTGGTTTTCCAAGCAGCAGCCATCCTTTGACTTTCGCCTCCCGGTCCCGCCACCAGGGGCGCGGCGCTTCCGTGCAAACGCACGGGCCACGAGCCGCTACTGTAAAAAGTTGTCTTATTACGACAGAAGACAGTACCCACATAGGTTTTCAAGATAACTCAAGACATGAAAAAAAGATAAATTATGACAAGCTATTCACCCTCAATATTTTTCAAATTGTAGTTTTGTAAATGCATGATGATGTCCAAACATAAACACATGAACTACGAACCTTTCTTGTTTTCAATGTACAATAGGCTACATGTTTAAAACACGAGATGTACACATTAGAGACCGTTTTATAATCAGGTGATCGCTTCAATGATTTACGTTTATATTGGTAACCGGCGTTCAATGTGGCAACACCGCGCTTGATTCCTATTGGTTACAGCTCAACGGACTTCTCTCGTGACGGCTGGTATAGTGCATAATGGCTATTTTATAAGGTAATTTTGATAAACTGGATAATTTGATAGTCCGGATGGGATCCGGTTTAAACTAATCCGGACTATCAATGTTCTACTGTAGTATTAATGAAGGGTTATTAACAAGCGGTTATCTGATATATTAATTTCTGTTAACGATTTATAATACCTGAAACAATATATCAAGAACATCAAATATGTAGATTTTGTTTTTCATGTAGAATATTTTATAATTTAATATAATCATTAAAAGTAGTTCAAACAATGATTATTTTACTTCTACTTTAAAAATTGTTTGGAATCTACAAAAACTACAGATTATAATCTGTTCAGTACTAGCATAAAAATTATCTAAAACTATACTGTAGCCCACATTGTTCATATGAAAGGTGTTCATTTTTCTCAATATGACAAATGCTCAGTGGTTCACATATTTGCCAGCAATATGTTTGTCTTTTTAATGAGATGTGATATATTTGTACTGACCACTCAATATTTTAACAACAGTGTCAGCCCCCCACCTACCATGTAAAGTCATATTTTAACCCTTGTTTTGAATGTGTTGTGGGAGTAAAGTTCTTGTTCTCTATCAAGAAAATTGTCTACGATGATTTCGCTTGGGGAGACAAGTTTGAATTTCCCACCCTCAATACACAAATGGTTCGGAAGTCACATTAAGCCGTTGGTCCACCTGCATAGAAAAAAAAAGTGCAGGCATTTCAGGAGAGGAGAACTATCAGTTAATTGCTGATCTCCCTCCGCTAAAAACCATACGATAATTATTATTATTATTAATATACAAATAACTCTTAATGACTTTTCATTATTTCACTACTTTTCGTCTGCAGATGAATTTCACACCATGATTTTTGACTAACACTCTATTATTGTGACTATGCCCAGAGGGAGGAGTCTATGAAGCGCCTGCTGGAGTGGAAGCAGCGTATGCTGCAGTCTCCTCTGACCCGCAAAGCCAACGGCTCCGGCCCCCGCGGCTCCGCACAGAGCCAGCTCAACCCTGCCGGCCCCACGCCCATGCACGAGCAGAGGTCAGTCGGTGTGTGTGGGTTATCCGGAAAGTAAAGAACGTTTGCGAGTCGGCGCCAATCCACCTGCACCGCAACTGTGTCTGCGTCAGTTAGCTACATCTATGTGAGCTACATCTATATGAGCTACATCTATCAGTCTGAGAGAAGTTCCATAATTGGACAATCATGTATCTTTGCTCTGAAACATTCCAAAATGGTGGCGCCCATTGAAACTCCCACCAAATGTAAAGTGTAATGTGCCAATCATATCTGTTAGGTTAATACATGTTTGTTTTATCATATATGTAACATAACATATATGATTCTGCTCAAGCTCTTCTTATAAGAAATTAATTAATACATTTTAAATTAAGTCTTTAGATTTCTAATAATAATAATTTTTATTGTGTGAGGCCATTTGTTTTCAATGAAAACCATCATCATCCACTCAGAGGTTATTCCAAGGGGAGAAACAAGTCAGATACTTGTTTCGAAACCATTCAAAGACTAAAACTTGTGATACAAAACGAAATGAAGTGGTATTTTATCATTAAAGATATTTATGAAATTCTTGTTAAAATCGTGCCAATGCAAGGGGTCGAGGGTTGTCTCAAATCAGAATAACACTAGCCAATAAAATGCCATGTCTTTTGCTTGTTTCAGCCCATAAAGGGTTTGTGATAGGCATAGTTTTGGTTCTCCCCTTTGCTTAATGTCAACGGGGAATAAACACTCTAGGTACAAAAAATCAGGTCCGACAATGCACCTTACATTTACTGGCAGTTTCAATGGGCGCCCATTTTGAAATTTTACACAACTAAGGGACGTAATCGTACAAGAATGAAACTTTGCTCAGATTGACATGATAGATAGTGCTAACTGACGTGCACACAGTCTCAGTGTTGGTCGATCAGTTACGAGTGTGATTCACCAATATTTATAACTTTTTGGATGGAATAGAGTATCAGTAAAACTTGTGTAATGTTTCAAATTATTCTCTAAAACTATTATTACTTTACAGACCCTTTGACTCATGTAAACCATGTTGGAAAAGAAAGAAACATACCTGATAATACATCTGAATAGAGGACACATAATACCTAATAAAAAAATGGTGTATAGTAAACTGTATAATATACCTACTCGCCTATGGCTCAATGGGGGTTAGGCCCAATTGAGTAAACTATTTCTACATAATTCAATGTCCAATTGATGTCCAATGGCCCAATTGAGTAGTTACTGAGAACATAGCGTCTCAATTGTATAACTTACTAGCTGTTTCCCGTCACGGCTTCGCCCGTGATTGAATTTATTTTTTAGGTAATAAAATCTTTAAAAGAGCAACAAAATCTTCTTCCTTAAGAATGACATTGAAACAACAAAGTACTGTGTGTTGAGCTCTGAAGGAATTTTGCAAAACATTTTCTTAATGAGAACCATTGAGCAAAAAAGAACAACCATGTCAAATTTCCACCCCGTAGGCCCTAGAGTCATTTTAAAATCATGTAGGGCGGAGCCCTTAAGAACATAAAAAACTATATTTCTAAAACTGTTTCTTAGTAAACACCTATTAGCAAAACGGAACATAAACGTTAAATTTCAACACCGTAGGATTTATGGTAATTTTGAGGATTTGTGGGGGGAAGCCCCTGGATTAGTTTTGAAGTCCTTTGGGGCGGAGCCCTAATAGAGCTTCGAAAACTATATTTGCAAAACCGTTTCTAAGTGAGCACCTATTTGAAAAACGGAGTATCCACGTTAGATTTTAATCCCTTAGCATATGTGGTAATTTTGAGGTTCTGTGGGGTGGAGCCCTAAAGTAAATTTGCTAAATTGTTTCTTGGTGAGCAACTATGAGCAAAGAGGAACGTCCATGTCAACTTTCAACCCCGCTGGCCCAGAGTAATTTTCAAGGATTGTGGGACGGAGCCCTAAAGAATTTCAAAATATATATTTGAAAAACCTTTTCTTAGTGAGTAACCCACCTATGAGCTAAGAGGAACGTCCATGTCAAATTTCAACCCCGGAGGCCCTAAAGTGTTTTTGAAGTCCTGTTGGGCAGAGCCCTAAAGAACTTCGAAAAATATATTTGCAAAACCGTTTCTTAGTAAGCACCCATGAGCAAAGAGGAATGTCCATGTCAAATTTCAACCCCTCGAAGGCCCTAATGTAATTGTGAAATCCAGTGGGGTAGAGCCCTAAAGTGCTTTAAAAAGTATATTTGCAAACCCTTTTCTTAGTGAGTACCCATTAGCAAAGAATCCTCCATCATATTTCAACCCCGTGGGCCCTAGAGTAATTTGAAAGTCCAGAGGGGTGGAGACCTAAAGGAACTTAAAACTATATTTGAAAAACGTTTCTTAGATTGGATAGATAGTACCTATGAGTAGTATCTTCCTTGTTAAATTTCAACACGTCATACAGTAATTGTCAACTTCTTTGAGGTAGAGCCCTAAACAATTTCGAAAACTATAATGGTAAAACAGCTTCTCAGTGAGCACCCATGAGCAAAGAGGAACGTCCATGTCAAAAATTTCAACCCCGCGAATGCCCTAAAGTAATTTTGAAATCCAGTGTGGCGGAGCCCTTAAGTGCTTCAAAAAATCCATTTGCAATACCGTTTGTTAGTACCTATGAACAGTAAAAAAGTATATAATAATAAAATAAGAAATAAAATAAACTGCACCTAATACAACCAAAGTACACCACACACAAAAATAGTACATCACTCCAATCTTGACAATGACAAACCTAAATAAACATTATATCTCACACCTGGTTACTTCTATGCTTATAAGCATTTTCTTGAATGAATCATCATGTGGCAGATATAAACAAACCTAATTTAATTTCCATAATCATATGTTAGAATACAAAAATGTTGCTTCCATAAGAATAACATGATAACTTTGAGGACGTCTAGGGCGTAGCCCTTTGTGAATATTAATATGAAAATAGTCAGACTTTCCTATTTTGAGCCTAAAGAATGAGTATACCAAATTTCAGCACTCTAGCTAGTCGGGAAGTTGGAGAATTAGTGATGAGTGAGTCAGTGAGTGAGGGCTTTGCCTTTTATAAATATAAATTAAGATATAGGCCTATAAATGTTTAAAAATGTACTTCAAGGCCAACATCCTAACCACTTTCGCAGTTTTTTTTTTTTTTTTTTTTTTTTTACAGATTGCTTAACTAATAACTTTAAACAGCCAAGCCTACATTTAAATAAATTTCTCATTATAAATAAAACATTACTCTTTAGTGAATAAGCGAAAAGCAAGAAAAATTTGTTAAGGGAAAAGTTTTAAAAAGCAGGATTTTAACCATTGCACCGTTTACAGGTTATCCAATCCGGACGCGTGGAGGCGCGACGGTTGGGACCGTGAGGTGTTGGACCAGGCGCGAGGCCGGCGTAAGCATTCTGACGCCGGCCGCAGCCGATCACAGGACGGCCGGCGCAGCTCCGCCTCTCACACCAGCCGGTACACGAGCTACTCCAGTGACGACGAAGGTAACTCCTTGCGTGGTGTCTAGCCATAGATGAGTTGGTTGTGTGTCATCCTGTAGTTGTTTGATCAATTGAGCTCAAAATTTGTCATAATTAATTTCATTTTGTTGCAGGTATCGTCAAAGATTTCTGCCCTTGACATACCACAGAGTTTGGTTACTAGCTATTGTGAATATGTTGTCTCAAATTTTCTTCAATAAGATAATACACTGCTATGATATAATATGACAAATGTGTTTTGAAAGACGATTTTAGTGGTTTCACAGCTCTCTGGTTGTGATAATAGTGCAATCTTGAGGGCTGAGATCTTTGACGATACATTTAAAAATGTCATTACGTGAATTATGTCCAAATAGTTTGTTAAATACTATTCAATAATTAAATAAATGGAACAGATAGCTGGAGACTTGCCAACAGATGCAATGAATTAGTAGAGTCCACTTTAAGAAATGTTTCACAAAAATAATACAAAATGAAGTATTGTTGACAAAATATTTTATATTATTTGGTGGTACAGTACACTCTCGTTCATCGGACTCGGCGACATCGGAACTCCGCTTCATCGGAACTGAAAATCTGGATATCATTAATTTTTTTTCTTACGAAATAAATAATTTTTTCGTTTTAGCACCTTCAATTTCCATTCGTTCTATCTGCACGACAGTGAAGTATCACATTTTGCATCAAACGTCATCAGGCGTTTTCCATAATCTATACCCATCGATGTAATTCACGAGGCTGTGGAGTATTCGCACAAAAATAGAATGGGGAAGGGGTAGGAAGTGAACATCCGGTCGACCGCTTCCCAAACTGTCATTCGGTCTGTCTCGCGTCGCGACTGCACCTGTGTTACATGGAAGTCAGTTGACTGCTGAGTTGATGAGTGGACTATGAATAAGGAATATGAGAATAAAGATTTTGGATCTTTATTTCCTGTGTTGTTTTTATTTCTATCTGTTCATTGTTACAATGTTTAAAGTTTGAGTGCCTTATTTTCATAAAATATCTTGTGTTATCTTAAAAACAAGAGTGAATACAATCACGATAGTTCACCGTACGGGCGGAAATGAAGACTCACGGTGGACTCCGCTTCATCGGAATTTTTTGACATCCGAACCGGCCGTCCGCCACATTAGTTCCGATAAACGAGAGTGTACTGTACTTTGATGTGTTCAGCCCATGTGAATGCACTGACCCGATTTATAGAAATTACGTGGAATAAAAATCAACGCTATAATATTGAATAATTCAGCACTGGAATGTACAAATCTAAAAACAAAATCGCATTCAACTCACGTGATTTCTTAGTCAGTAATCAGTTAAGATTAAAATAGCACTGGACGCTTTCCTGTAAGAGGGCGTTGGAGTGCCGCCATTTTGGATTTATTTCCCATAAGAGCAATGTTAAACTCATCCCTAGCATTTTTATAATATCTTTATTTTTTGTATGATTCGTTCAGAATAGAGTTTGATTCTCAATTAAATTCACCGTTCCTTTTGCGAGATCGATTCTTTGTCAATAAAATTCTGGGTAGGTACAAAATGTCACTGGCACTCAAAGGGTTAAATAACAATAATTTCTTTGGGTTTGTTCTTTTATATACTTTAACTAAAAATAAATAACGATTGAAGATCAAATATATTTAGAATAGGAACAATCCAACTCAGAATAAAACTTGATCCTTATGATATTGTTTTTAAAGTGCATTCTCCTGAGCCAGTTACTATATGGGACTTTTATGCTGATAAACTCTACTGATTCACTATTTTTTATGGTGATTTCTCAGGCTATCCCTTTCCTTCTTTTGTTAAAAAAAAATCCTGTCCCTGAGCCACTCTTATTATTCAATAGGAGAGTTATTTTCTATTCAAAGAACAATATGTGGATGAAATTTATTTAAATTTGAAACTATTTTATTCTGTTTTCCAAATGAAAAAGTGGGATTAAAATTAATCCAACGATTTTAAAACATTTTTAAAACTCTTTTGGCTTAATATCGGTTGAGAAAACTTTAAGATGAGCATGTGCATGAATGGTCCTGGTTAAGTTCTTCCTTCCTCTTTTCTTTCTAACTTTTATGGCTTCTTATAATCTCTTTACTATAGAGTATTTAAATGTCGACTTGCATTGAATCAGGTGTGGTTTATAATTTTGGTTGTTGATGAAAACATTGATTGCAAAATCAAAGGTAAGCTCTCGATCAATGATAAAATCGTTCTGTCTAAACTTTAACATGACTATATTTTGTTAGTTACTGTCCCGGCGATTTGACTGTCTTTTTTTGACTTCATGAATTTATTAAATGCTCAGATTCAAAAGTTAAATTTTTCATTTTCATGTTCTTTTTTACGTTGTCATGTTGTTTATGCTTAGTCGTGTAAGATGACAAAATCACTTGTTTGGATTTTTTTTAGAAATTAGTGTTTTGATGTAGTCATAAGTCTACTTATCAAACCAATTTTCTTTAAAGAAAGCCATGAGTCACAAAATCACACTTCTCTAACTTATTCCATTATTAAGGCTTATTATTAGTTTTTATTTTAACCAATATAGTTATGACAGCATATTTCCATCCGCCCAACTTGGTTTGCTTGAATACGGATGATAAGTAAAAAAATGAAGTAATGAAGTTGTGATGCGTTCTTAAGAATGGAATTTAATTTAATTAAATTAAATTTTTTCATAATAGATTTACTTGACAAAAGTGGTTCACTAATGTGATTACTATTGTAATCTCTATATTACTGTTTGTTTACTTACTTTAAATGAGCTTTTCAAACAAAGAGTAGAGACTTATAACCAACATGTTACAACAGTTTTAACAAACACTGCAACATTCTAAGACCCAGTTACATCTCTTGACAAGTAATTAATTTATAATATATTTTTATCAATTTCCTGGATAGGTTATAAGAATAAATCTGGATTCTAATTGCTAGATTTTGAGGTAATAGTCCTATCAATATCGTTATAAATTTTGCAGAAATAGAATGCTTATGGTTGTTTCAGTTATAGGATGCAATTTAGATTCAGTTTTAACATTGTTAACCTTTTTTTAAATTTTACACACTTATAATAGAAATATAAGTCGACAGACCCTTAGCTCAGTGCATGTATTCTATTAACAACATTTCTTTATAGCCGGTGTGCTTTCTTAGGTGTGGAATCTGTGGTATAATTATAATAATTATGTGTAAATCATTTATTTCTGGTTAATAAGAAGCATGTTTTTAAAGAAGGCCTAGTTACCATTTGGATTTGTAAACCAAGTGTAAATTTCATTGTTAAATGGAAGTCCTCATCTTATTCTACAATTCCACTTAACTTTCTTCGATATTAAGTCCCTTAGTGTTGTACGTCAAGCTTTTATACAACGGTTCTCTACCTTAAACGTTCTTGAAATTCTTCCTTTTTACCAAGTACATATTGCATGTTTTATATGGCATATAAAACTCAATAAAAATTATTTGTAAAGTTCAACTAAAAGAATTTAAAGATTAAAATATAACCTAAACAACACTGAATATATTCCAAGAATAAAAAAAATCAAGAAATAATAAATAAAATTTATTATATTATGAATCTAATACAGTTTGAGGATTTCAATAAGATCGTCCACACTTTATTCATCTTCTTCCATCTTTATAGTTTAAATTCACTTTCAAAAATTAAAAAATTACAGTCAATGTTATTGTCAATAAATATGATTGTTTAACTTCATGTTGAGTTCTTTTTCCGAATTACTTAGAAGAATATAAAATGTTAGATACCTCAGCAGTATGCCGAGTGATTCTCTGGTAGCAAAATCTTGAAGACTATGCATTTTGAACAACAAGCTATCAAAACTTAAGATAATTTAACACATACTTGATGGTCACGTCAAAGTTTTAAAAACAAACACAAAACGAACACAAATTACATTTAACATAAATCCATACACAGACGGGCGTTGTGCCGAGTCTCGACTGGAGGTTATGCTACTGTAATTTGTTCTACATTCCCAAATCCAATGTAGTTCATATATAACACATCGTATATAAACACAATATTTATGGCTTCTGCATTATTACAGATTTCCCAAAATTAATCAAATGAAAAATTATATTTTGAATTTGATTAGTTTATAAATGTTAATAACACCCCTTTTTTCCTTTTTCTTGTATGATGACCGAAGAAACAACTCATAAGCTTATGTCACTCAAAGTAATCTGAAAGTGCCCTGCCTTCTCTGTAGATCGTTGTGGTGTTGCCTTATAAAGGGGTTCTTAAGAGGATGCAATGGCATTTAATGTTAATATTTTGAAGTATATTGATTAAGACATAGCACTAAACTCGTATAAATGTTTTTTTTTTTAACATATTGGAAAATGAAATAAATATTTACCTCGACGATAATGTTGTCTAACAAGTTTTCCTTATAAATAGCATTTAATGTTATTCATGTTTATTCTGCTAAAAAAAACTTAACTAGAACTAACTTGCTTTTTGCCAAGTTAAGCCAAATTGTGATTGCTTGGCTAAAAAAAATTAAAATTAAATTAAAAAAAAACTTGCACATTACTGGTATGGTTGGGCATTACTCTTGGATGTATTTATTCAAACATAAAATTGTATTATGCTTTTGTGCAGTTTTTAACATCTTCCACATAGAAAAAATATTTTAAAACTACTTACTGTACAGGTTTATAACAACATTTCTGCTCCAACAACATTTCATATTCTGTTATCAGTCTATTCAATTATCTAACATAGTTTTGGTTCTGAGGTTGACGGTTAATAGAGGTTCAACACTATTTAACTTCTTCCTTGATTTTTCTGTTTTATCCTGCAATTTTTTATTACATGAATTGCTCTTGTTAAAGTTTCTACACAAATAAGTCTTCTAACAGTTCGAGAAGTCCATTATCTTGCTGTTCACAGCAAAAGAACTTTTTTATAATACAATTAGCTTCCCCTTCAAACACCATTACTCAATTCAGGTGTTTGAATCCAAAGGCTGTCGGTTCGACCGTAAGAAAAGTTAGTAGCTTTTTAAAGGTTCGATTCCGGACCCAGTTGCCATTTGTCATAGGGCTATTAATTAATAATGCTTTCTAACCACTTGTCCATGTTAGATAGTAAGACTGGGGTTTGGACTGTTCCCCGTCAAAACGTTAAAAAATGCCACTGGCGTGGATACACTCAGATACACTCAAAAAAGTTCATGTCTCCAACTTTATTGAAATGCGTCCACAATCAAGACGATTATTAAATACATACATATACAACCACAATTTACTTTCATCATTTAAGAAGTATAATGAAACATGTCAAATATAACCAAAATACACTCTGTTGATAATTTTTTAATTGTAAACAAAACTTATGCGATAGCTGATAATGAAATCCTCGATTCAGTTTAGACTCTGTCGTTCTTCAAATTCCTTGTTGAAAACAATTTTGTGTAACAAAATGTTAAAATAAAATTTTTGAATTCTCTAGTGATCTAAGAGGGTTTCAACTCCTGTCAGAATCAGGACACTTCTATCAGATGGCCTAGTACTCCATTTTAAGACAAATCTGATTTAATTTAATTGTTTTATAAAACTCCCTTTACCTGTATATGTTAATCTTGAATTTGAATAAGCCAAGAATCAGTTAAATGTCAATTAACCTTGAAATGTAATTAATATTTTATGGCTAAGATATCGTGTACATATATTTATCTAGTCGTAAGTCTCTTTGTAAATCTAATTTGGAAGGCTATGGTGGTGTACGGTGGTTGCCGAATCGGTAACGGTGGCTTACTAACCTCGGTGGGGTCTCTGCATGGATCATGGTTCGCGACTTCGCATGTCAGGAATACCGGGAGCATGTCTGCAAAGTCTCACACAACCTGTATTGTTCCTAGTTCTCTTAAACGCTTTGCCACTTCACTGTAGAACTTTGTCAACACGTTAGTGCTGTAATATGCACAGTTTTGATCGAAGGCATGGTAAAATGTGCTTTATTAGTTTTTTAAATTGTAGTTTGGATTCTGAAAATTGCACAATGTATCAATTGGTTACCTTCACTATTGTTATTAATAGTCTAAATGAATTCATATGAGATTTTAAAAAACTGGTTACTTTCACTCTAAAGAAATTAAACATTGTAACTAGGTCATTGATCTCCCTTCGCTTTCACCTAAAAAGATAAAAATGTTAAAACTTGTGAAATTTTAATTGATACTGAGTGAATAACATGTATATACATAGATAGGATCTTTAAGTTCCTTCACTGCACTAAATGTAAACATGTTTAGGGTGAGTTACTAAGAAATATATATTCATGTTCATAAATTCATTTTGGTGCAATTTCCCTGAAAGTGTAGTGTTTTTATATGACCGAATAAAATATTTAGACTATATAAAGCACTCATCATGGTGAGCTTTCTTATAAATATAAAATCATCTGTTAAAATGTTAGTAACAGTTTTTAAAGTAAAATGTATGGATTTTTCAACAGTTAAAAAAATTATATAAATATAATATGTATTATTAAGTATAAAAACAATACACAAGTTAGTATTGAACAGAAAATTATTTATTTTTAAAGTGAAATTCATCTATAAAATAAAAAGAGATTTGTCTAATATAAATATTTAATATTATGTTGTAATAACAAATATTGTATTTTTTTAATAGTTTTCCTTTTTTTGCCGACATTTATCTTGACAAATTTGGTCCATTTGAAAAACCCTACGATTCCAAGTAAACTCCAACAACTTTAATGCTTATCACTAAATTTTAATTCTTTTTGTTTTGATACAAGAGCAATTTTCATGGCTTGCTGCAGTACTTCGGTAAAAATCTTTATTTCAAATAAATTTTTATGGAATTAAAATATATTTCTTTCTTGTCAAATTTATAATGGCAAAGCATTTTAAAGAATTGGGAACATTTTTTATGTAACTTTTTCTGTAAGTAATATTTTGGGATGTCGTGTCAGAAACTGGGGGCACGAGAGAATGTCGGAAACGAGTTCGGAGACCTTCCAAAGAAGCAAGCAGATCAAGAGTCAACTCACTCGAGGGGAAGTCCACCAGAACCACTACTCCTGTAACTTTTCCAGACTATGAAAATATTAAATTGGCAGATAAATCTTCTAGCAAAGAGCGAACAGATTCAGTGAAAACTCCTACTCCTGCAAATAATATTGGACCTGATTCTAGCTATACAAACTCCTACAGTAAAACTTTAGAAGACAATAAAGTAGACAGAAACTTTATCAATAGAAGCCCTCATAGGAAGAAATCTTCAGAAGATTATGGCCCTGGGGAAAGCTTTGACAGTGGTAACACCTTGGCTGAATCAAGCATTTTAGGATATGAGGATAGGTTCACTACAAGTAGTAAACATTCTGATAGTGGATATGATACTTTACAAACTGGAGGAGTTCTCCCTGTTGATCCAGATGTCAGTGATTTGCTCAAATTTCGCTTTGACAAGCGAAAATCACCTCATGCTGTTATGGCATATCCTGTTCAAACTAAAATTGGGAAGACTTTTGAGAATTGGGGAGAGAAAATTGATGAGTCTAGATTGATCAAAGAATTTTCATACCAGTACATAAAATCAAATAAAAATGATGGTAAAAACATTGAAGAAGACAAAGATAAGAAAAGTTCAAAAGTACTCTTGACAAAACGTTTTGAAATACCCCCTCAAAATATTGTACAAAGTAGAATAAAAGTTTTTGAAACTTCCAAAGAAGATGATTCCTCTGTTTTAGCCCAAGGGAAGGACACCAAACTCAAAATGCAGGAGCCACTTAAAGTTGCTTCTGCATATCAACCTAATGAAGCTCATGTTTCCACAATAAAAACAGTTGAAGCAAAACGGGACTGCCTTAAAAAGACTGAAGAAGAATTATCTAATCTAAAACGGTCAAGGAGAACAAGTTTACATGGGTTTGCTCTGGGGGATGCAATATCCATGTTAGATGAAGAAGCTAAATATGCCAAAAGGGAATGTTTATCAAATAACAAAAATCCCAAGTCCGTGAAGGATTTGTTGGCTGATTTTGAACGCAAGTCCCAGATTTTGGCAGCTGCTGAAGAAAAAAACAATGATGATACGCCAGGCAAACGTCATGTGTTCAGTGATACTGAGACATTACTGTACGACACGTCCAGTGATCCTGAGAATAGCCATTGTGGCAATATTATATCTGGACTGTTGCGCTCTGAGGTTAACGTTAGCGATGATGATGAGGACAGAGATGAAGAAGTAGCAGCAGTTTTAGGACAAAAGGATAGTTTTATGAGTTCTTGTCGAGATTTAGGTAGAAAACAAGAATCAAAACCTAGGACATTGAGGTCAATGACAGTTAATAGTAATGGAGATCAAAATAATTTAGATAATCTATTTACTCATCCAGATTATATGAGACTGGGTATGTCTGAATCTTTAACTGCTGGTGAAGATTCAGGTTCGCATTCCGGCACACCACTTTTAGAAAAAAATAGACTATCTGAGCCAAAGTTATCTTGTAGTCCAGAGCAGCATTATATGCCAATGACACCATCAAAAAAAGCCATAATGAGTCCAATAACTGATGTATTCTCTCATACTAGAACTAGTTCAGCGTCTCAGAGTATTTCAAATGAAAATCCTGGGGAAGAAAGTTCATATGTTGAAATGACTAATGGCAATATTCGCTCTCTACTTGCTCCTGATTCATCTCAAGAGAAGAGTTCGTCAAGCACATTAACCGATTCACAAAACTATTGTGAAATCATGTCTGATAAAGATTCTACTCATTATGAGTTTTTATATAAAGCTTCAAGTACTACTACTGAACCTCTGTACATGGAAGTCAGTCCCTTGACAGATGATAATACAAATGACTCAAAAAATAAACCTAATGACAATGTACTATATACAAAACGGGAAGAAACAGAAGGTGCCGAACAGCCGCCAACCCCTCCCAGAGCTGCCCTTCCCGATATTTTGAGCCCCACATCAAATGGTAGTCAAAAACAGTCATCAATGAAGTCAGACAGTTCGGATGCCGATGATGAAGCTTCTAAAGATCTAGACTCTTTAGATGCTCCAAGACATCCTAGATTTAGTCTGTCAGATACTTTTAGGCCAGCTTCTTACTATCTTGGCGCTAGTATAGGGGAAAGAACTTTAATCGGAATGACAGCAGAGCATCCTGATTCTTCTGATAGTGATTTAGTTTCACCACCTCCAATTCCAACCAGCCCACCTCCACTTGATGATTTGGAAACAAGTTTAGAGTCTTCAAGTGATATGAAAAAACTGTCTCCGGTGCAGATGAAAAATGACTCTTGTAAGATTGATATGGAAGGGAAAGATAGCAGTGAAATGTTATGGAACCCTACTCCTCTTATTGGAAAAGATTTGAGAAGTTTACATGAACGGATGGAAAGTTTAAACTTATCACCAATACTCGATGACCCTTTAAGTTCAGAAACAGATTCCATAGACTCCAGTAAACGAGATAGACTATTAAAAAGACGTCCTGTTTCAGCAGATATTTTGAATAGCCTGCAAGATCCTGATTTTCTCCATTGTCCTTCTCTTAGTGGAAGGCAGTCCGGAGGAAGTGATTTAGATTCTGTTGGAAGTAGAAATGGACTAGCTATGAGTTTAGATGAAGGAGAGGGAATTGATTTTGATCAATACTTGGAAGGACTCCAAAATAACAATCAGTTAACACCAAAGCTACCTTCAGAAGATTTAAATGATAGCCGTAGTTATGATAAACAAAAATATGGTCAGCAAAGCACCCTTCCAGTTGTTAATATTCCAGAATCTCTATCTTATACCCCAGACGGGTCAAGTTCTAATGACCAGGAGTATAGAATGAAGTATAAAAAGCCAAATCCTCAGCCATCAAATAGAAATGACGAAGTACATTATGAGAATCTCCAAGGTCTTTTCCCTCCTCCTCCAACTGCTGAGTATCTTCAGGAGCTATCCTCTGAGAATGACACAGTAGTGAGATATTCTAGTCCCGAAGGTGGCCTTGCTAGATCTTCTCCAGTAAGAATAGTCGAAGGTCAAGGTCGAGATATTGCTGCTGGAGCCCCATATTATTACTCAGACCTATTAAAGGCAGAACAGGCAAACCAGGTGAACAATCGAAACATAAATATTTTAAGATCAATCAAAATGCAGCAACTCAATAATCAAAGAGAAGAGAATAACACATCAGAAGTAAACTTTCTCAATAAAAGAAATGATATCGGTCGACGGGTGAATGCTATAAATCAAATTTTACCCGGACAAATGATCAGCAGAGATGATGCAGCCAAATTAGCTGAAGAGCTAAGAACAACTTCAGTCCACTTTCTCGGCACTGCAGATAAATGCGGCCAAGTTGACAAACGCAATTTATATGAAGCCGATACCCTACAAAGACGCAAAGCTGTGGCCATGATGGAACAAAGGTATCGATCTCAAACACCGGATCTCAGGGGTAACACCAGAAATCTGTATCCACACGGAATTCGTG
Organism: Neoaliturus tenellus; assembly: GCA_030545055.2. Taxonomy (NCBI): domain Eukaryota; kingdom Metazoa; phylum Arthropoda; class Insecta; order Hemiptera; family Cicadellidae; genus Neoaliturus; species Neoaliturus tenellus. The sequence goes on from CM061531.1 coordinate 211,440,978, forward strand.
ATAAAAATGACTTAACTCAAGAAAGACAACCTAGAAGAAGATCTAGGTCATTAGAAGGTCTCTTGGATGAACCTGAATATTTAGATCCTGAACCTCGCCAAAACCGTGTTTGTCCTGGTAGTGCAATTTCAAGACTTCTTCAAACCACACAGCCTCAACCTCAAGGTTGTCGAAGCCCCATTTCACCGATACCAGTCTCAAATGGTCCGAGATCTTCTAGATCAAGTGCACCACCACCTCCACCAGACGTATGGGAAGAAGATGCACTTTGGAGAGAAAATTTAAGGCGGGTCAGTATCCGTCATACCAGGTCTTTAGATGACTTAGACAGAGACTCCCCCCGTGAAGTTACATCTCCTGAAAACAGGAAAGTCAGTCGTGAAGTTACCTATGTCAATGATAGTGTTACGAGAGCGAGATCGAATCATCGTGAGTACGAAGAAGATTATCGGGAAGGTCGCTCTCTAAGGCATCCTAGAACTGCTGCAGAAACTGATGTAGACGATGGTGTCCATTACGAACGTCTGGTACCGAGAGATTCTGAACTATTGGATAGGACGAGACGAGGACAAACCTATATAGAAGGTTACGTTTGGGACGAAGAACGAGAAATGTTTCACCGAGGGGAAAAATCTGTTTCGGGAAGAGACCCTCCACGGAAACCCACTCAGCCTTTTTTAGAACCGGGCCTGTACCCAACTCGACCACCTTCGTTCGAAATAGACCGAGAGAAGTTGCGGCAGTGGGACCTGATGTCGAGCGCGCCGGCCCCGGCCCCGGCCGGCGCATCAGGGAGGCGGGGCGTCGCATCGGCAGCGGGGCCACCAGCACAACAACCGGACACCACGCCTCCAAGTTCACCAGGTCAGTCACACACTACGGTACATTGAGAAAAGTAGATATGTTTAGCTTAGGCCTATGTATATTAATTTGTTAAAGAATATCGAACAAATTGAAGAATATTGCTTTGTGATGTGTTTTGGTAAATATTTATAGAGGTATAAATACTAGCGAGGAAGAGAAACTAATACGAAGTTTATCTTAATCAATAAGTTATTTAGTTTAGTAATGACGCAATTGAAAACCTTGTTGCTAAAATAATTCATGACAGTGTTTGCTCGGCAATTTGCGATGTAGTTGAAAGTAACTTGACACTTCCTATTTAAGGAAGGATTGTTTTGAACTGTTTAAGAATAAGGTTTATAACTGTGAGAATGCTACTAAAATAGTTACCTTTTTTCAGACCACTATTCCGATGCAAGTTTTTTATTTTACCTAGCATAGAATTATCATTAGATATACACTATTTCTAATTCAATAGGTTTAGAAACTAAGTAGCTTACAGTTATAAGTTCACTTATATTTAACACTTTGACCAAAACCCTGGTGTTACGGAACACTGGTAAAATTAATTTTCTTGCTAATAAGCTAGTCATTACAATAATTATATATTTTGTATTTTAGTACCTTTCAGCCTTCTTCTAATCTGTAAGAGTAAGTAGTTATCATTGATATTCAAGCACTTATGTTCTTGAAAAAGGAAAATGAATTTCTCGCAATTGGTGAGATTTAAGGTTTTGTGAGTGTCACATTAGTATTTGGTCTATGAAACTGGGGTTTTGAGTAATATTTGAAATAAATGTCTCAATTTTTGCGATAAGTAATACATTTTAGTTTTTTAAGTGAAGGCATGATGAGTAGTCATGTAAACAATAAAAAATATTATGAAAATGCACCTAACTTGAAAAATGTCTCACAAAACAAGGGTTTTGGTTGGTGTTAGTACGAATAGGGTTTTGATTGAAGTGTTAATTAAGAAGCTCTTACTGGAGACTGTAACATGTTGAGTAAAACCTTATTGAGATTTTAAACTGTTAAAAAAAAGTAAGAAGGCTAAACAAAAATGAAAAAAAATTATTGTATACCACAGGATATACTAGAACTATCAAATGTATACCTGACATATCATAGCAGCTTTAAAAATTATCTAAATTTGCTCCAAAGAGATTAATTGAAAAACCTTCAGTACCATTGAAATCAATATCAGTTATCCTAAAAATGAGCTTAACTTGTTAAGACTTAAAAAAACAGTAACCATGCATTAAAAAGATACATTCAAGTACACTGTAATAATTTAAAATGTTTTGTAGTTATAACAAATTATTGGGATGAAATAAGTTCAAATTTTAATATAGAACCATTGTAAGTTATAGCATCTATATTTCATATTTATTTGATTGATTGATTTAGAGAGCAAGCTCAGATTTGTTTGTTCCATAATAGTGGCTGTATTAATGGACGGAACTCCTACCATATATAGTTTTTCTTTGCACAATCACTCTTTTCACATAGAGCATGAATCACAAACAACACCTAATGCCACAGTTCTATTTGCACATGGGGATGGTCAATTTTTTTGGGATGGAGATAATTTTCTTAAAATAATTTGTAAAACCCCAGACAGTATCATTTTTTCAACATATGTATTATAAAGGTGGAAAGAACTTTATTACTTAAGTAAAAGAAATTAAGATAATGTTATTTTTGGCTGTGCGCGTAATCCCCAAATTACTGTAGTATAACAGTAAAAAGATGGTCTACTTTGCCCTCATTCAAACCCATATTACGTTTGGTCTTACCGGTCTATGGGACAACAACAACAACAACAAATATATATTACTGCTGCAAAAGAAAGCAATACAAATAAAGCTCAAATTAAAATCAGCTGAATCTGTAACAAAGTATTTTCTTGAAATAGAAATGTTGACAGTATACAGATTATATGGTACACTTTATAAACGATAAAATTTACAAAAGAGCACTTCTTTTCTAAAATTAAGCACAGTACTCACAGTCAAAATACAAGAAATAATCAATTCATTACCAAAACAATCTAAATTGTTACAGTAAATGCCACTGTAAAAAGCCTCATTCAAAAACTACCTAACGATATTAAATTTGAAGAAAAGAACAAATCATTGTACAAGAAGTTAAAATTGTTCCGCATTAATAAACGTGTATACCCTAGAAGAATACTTCCTTAAATATATAGAAGATTTTGAATGAATGTCCAATATCTAAGAAGTCCAAATTTATGTTGTGATTTTAGTTTTAAAGTTTAATTTCAGCCTACATATATATAAATATATATATATATATATATTTATATTTGTAACTTTCTTAATATCTTAAAAACGTACTAATGTATGTAGATGTTAAATATTAAATAGATGGATAAAAAAGGTGACCAGTTAAAGCAAGCAAGTTACGCTACCGACTGTGCCACAAATACATAAAAATAATACCTGTAAAGATTCGGAAAAGTTTTTTTATTATTCTTTTAGTGGTTTGAACCGGTTTTTCAAATTGTTTGTTTTAACCTTATTTAATTAATTCTGTCATCAAAATATAGATCGCACACATATATATTAAAATATGTTTCAAAGATTTTTAAAATAGATTTTTTATTATATAACTTCAACTATTTCTTCATATCTTAATTTAAAAATGTATTATTATTATTTTCTTATAAACATTAGCAAATTATCAATTTAAAAAAAGTTTACAGACCAAGCAATTTATTAGACAATAGACACTAGCGCTCCAATCTGGGGATCGTCTTGTACCCGGAGGTACCGGTGGTGCCGGGTGACACCTCAAGTGACCGAGTGTCATGACTCTCCCAAACATGAAAAAGAACAACGTAATCATACGTTGTCAAAAAATAAAAATTGTAATCACGACTCCTCTCTTATTCCTGGATTAATTTTAACGGTTGAGGTGTCTATAAATAAATTCGTCTCAATTCGTAGTTGTGCGACAAGGTTTTAGATTTTAGAACGCTTTAGTCTGAAGGGTACGGGCAGTCTAGGTTCGTTTTCCATTCATAAGGTAAATTAAACATGGGAAATATATTTTATTGAATCGCAAACTAGCTGTTGACAGTAAAACATGGTTTTACTTAACATATAAATTAGAACAGTACAGCAACCAAGCTGCTGAGTTATCATCAACCCAGTCTGATTAACGCTAGTACCTTGTATTAGTACCTTCTATCTTCTTATTTCTATAAGGGTTTCGTCTGTTACGTCCCTTTTTCTCTCGACCTACTGAACAGATTTTTAAGATTGAGGTGTTATTTTAAAGCTTAGGATATAGCGAGTGGACGAATCATAGTTAAAAAGGTCATATTGTTTCGGGCTTCGCCCCCCTCGCCTTTGATTTATTTCTAGAGGGCGCTTTAAAATGTTGACCAACTTTCATTGTACGATGTTTATAAATGTGAATTGTAACTTAACAGCTGATTACTTTCAGACTAATTTTTAAGTCAGATTGTAAACAAAAATAGATCGCTGCCACTTCATAACCAACATAAATGTACTTTAGGTTAGTTTCCGTCATGCAGAATCATAAAATGCGCAATTTGCGCACGGGCCACCTCGTAATTCTTTAGTTCCATATTGGACACGTTGCCGGTCGGGTTAAATGGCGGGAAATCTGCCCGCTAATCAGGTGATCGGTGACGCACGCGCATGCGCGTTCACTCGCTATCACTTCACACCTCTCCACCGCCACCGCGCGCTCCCTCAGTCCGTGGCCGGCAGCGGCAGCGGTCCCGTGTCCGTGTCCCGTGTCGCGTGCCGTGTCGCGATGGGCGGCAAGGTCGGCTTCCTCTGCGGCCCCGGATGTTTTTCCACATGCTCCCGGAGACCCGTGCCATGTGAGTCCCTGCTCCGCTCGCTCGGCCTCCTCTTCTGTCTGCGTCTGTATCGCTTTTTTATTTCTATCAATCACTTTATTCATAATTTAACCTTCATTTTTACAAAGTTCGCACTGACACAAATGTAGAATGGGGTTAGTTACAATATTGTTGCTTCTTAATAGTTTCGACGCTCTTATAGAAAATATTACAGTAGATTGGCGTGCGTTTACGAGCTTTTTGTTTATTGTTAGTTGGTTTTAGTCTTTGGCTATTTGCTTGTCTCATTACGGCTACCTCAAAGCGATGTATAACGGTTTAAAAAAAAATATTGTGTCTATTGTTTAACAAATGGAGTGTTTTTGCCATGATTTTTCAATTTATGTGGAAATATCCAAATAAACACTTCTAAAATATTTACTAGGTACTAAAAGTGGAAGGATTTAACATGCATTTTATTAAGGAGTTTGTGCGTAAACTGTAAAATGATACGATGAACTATAGGTATTTGATTACAGTATTGCAAATTTGTGTATTTTTAACGTTTTAACGTTAAGTTGATTAATATAATACAAACTAGTATACGTGTTGCTCGAAATCGAGCAATTTATTTTAATACAGTACAAAATGTTACTTTAGCTAGCTCTAAATCAATGACATCCAACCAATCCAATATTGTGAATATCAGTAATAACAAATAACTAGGTACACGCAAGGCCTAATTGCCTTGGGTACACGTATATTTACAGCTGGTTATTAACAGATGTTTTAAATGCTTTATTCAATCCCAATGTTATTTAGACGGGAAATGTTGAGATTTCAATGGTGGATAGCGCCTTTATTTTCAGTCCGATTCTAATCAGTTTTTGGCGGAAACAACTACAGACCAAGCCCTATCCAACGACACCAAAAAACTTGAAAAGCGGTTGAAAATTGTAGGAGGAGTTCACAACACAAAAAAAAACCCTTAGCGTATTAAATAAGTATAGATGTGATAATAATCTGGGTGCTTATACCGTTTGTTAAAAACTAGAAAAAGGAAACTATTTTATCTAAGAAAGTTTAATTTGAATTGTCCACATAACATCAAGTTCAACTCTACTGTTACGCCGATGATTTAACTGCCTTTCATTATTGATCTCTTTACCGTGTTCCTATTTTAATTCATCGGTTGCCCGGAGAGATCGATATTTTGGCCCCTCCTATAGTCTGGCATATCCGAGCAGGTTATGGGCTATGGGACCGACCCCGACTGCGAGATGTGGAATAACGCGTCTCGCACCCCTCGCCCCTCGGTCCCCCCATTACACCCCTATCCCCAGAACACGCGAACTCCACACGCCGCGCCGGGGCGAACAATATCCCGAAAATTACTGTTATGACTTTCTATAAACAGGTACAAAATTGTTCTGTGTATTTTAAGTCGCTCTGCCACAATTTATTAATTAAAAAAAACTCTAAATGGTCACATATTAAAAATCTTAGTACTCCAAAAGTTTACATATTAATTTTTTTTAACTAGAAGTGGTTCAGATCGGGTGGACTATCTTTGACGGTGAACTCTTTTGTTCGGTGTGTATGTGTTTCTACTTGTCAAATGCGGAGTCAAAACAAACTGTCAATGTATACTTGATTACTCGCCTACGGCTCGATGGGGGCTCCGCCCCCATGCCCCCTCAGGGGTTGCCCAGAAATTCGTTAATTGTTGTTTAAGTCGTATATAATGAACAGAATACATGTAAATATAAGAGTTTGCAAATGAGCAAAATAGCAAAATAAATGAGTTTGTCATTTATTTATAACATAAATTAACTCCCACGACTGCAGAAATAACCTAAATTTGAACTTATGCAACTAACTCAATCTAAGGAATGAAAATATATTCGAAAACGGCTCGTTTTCAGAGACTCTTTCCCCAAACACCCTTCCTAATTCCCCCTAATTCTATAAAGGTTAATGGAGTTGTGAATAAATTTATTATGTAGGTATTGTATAAGTATTTACTTAAAATTATAAAATACGTATAAATAAATATATGAAAAAATTAAATGGATAAACTGCATAAAAATGTTCAGTAGATCATCGAAAACAATGAAAAATTCCCATTAAAACAAAAAATAATTGGAAATCTTAACAAAGTGGATAAAACTTGCCAAAAACCCCTTTTATTTACAAAAATACTATTCAGTTACTATCCTTCAATTAGTTGTGTTGGAATTCTAGGGAATAACATAACGATCCAGTAATATTGAACATACAATGATAAATACATTAATCTAATATTGGCATTCATTACAATTCCTTCATTTCAGTTTTTAATGGTGTAAAACTTTTAAATTTACCTAATTTCCTAAAAAATTACTGTCAAGGCAAATAAAAAAAACTTTAAGCTTCTAAATACAATAATACAGTAGTTACTAACAAAAGTATGTTAAATAATGGTTAAAATATTAAAATTACCATACACATCAAAGGACGTATGTTTTAGCCGTAGGACCAGGTCAGTAAATAACAATCAAAGTAAAACAATCAGTTGCTTGATATAGCAATTCGTTCCGACTCACAGTCAAAAGAAGAATACGTGATATTGAAAATGAAAAATTATCATCATGATAATTTTTAAGTTTGATAATTTAATTGATATTGGTACTGTGCAAGATATGTCTATGTGCAAAGTGAAGGTTCTGAGTAAAATATTATAGTAGTTGTAAAATTACGTCTACATGGGGTAAAATTCCCCGCAAAAATAAATAAACATTTAATTATGTTAATTGTGTGGGCTGGGGGGCAAAAATTCATAGAACCAAACTTGTAGTAACTTGAAAGATGTTCGCGAGGATTGCCTCAGATGTTATAATTTGGCCGCTAGAGTAGAAAAAAATAATGTCATATTTATTTTGGGTAAAAATGTTTGGTCGTTAAATTTTTAAATCAGATAGTTTTCTGGGGCAGAAAATAAAAAAAACACATTTTTTATTTTAAATGAAAATACTGTACTGCCACCTTTTTAATTAAACATTAACTTAGTACGCACTAAAAGATAAATCAATTGTGTAATCTGCTATTTTAGATAAACTTTTTGTTGAATTGTAAAATTTAAATTAGCATGCTATCAGGTAAAGTCAATGATGTACTTCCTAATGAGTTCGTTAGAAATTAAGTGCCATCCCAAATAAAGAACCAATTTTTGGGAGGACTATCGTGCAAATATGATACTGTCTTACCGTGAGTCCCATACCAACCTTGCACCTCTTTTAAAATTGTACAAAAAAAAAAATAGTGTCGTTGTAGGTAAACATATTTTGCTCTGTTGATTGACACTGATTTCAATACAGAGGGGACCAGACGTAATTTTGAAGCAACTTTAAAATTTAATATTTAAAAACCCTAATCATACTGATTTAGGATAATAAATAGCATGACATTATTTTTTTTAATTGGGGAAAATTTAACATATATTATGTCTGAACATTTTACATATAACAGAACTTACCAAACATGTAAATGTCTAAGAACCTCATTTAAAATAACATACCATCATAAAACATCAATTATCACGTGATTAGTTTTACTAAACATTTAAATACATGTTCATTAATCTTCGTCATGTTGTAAATTTAATAAAAAAACATTTTGGACCAAACTGACAATTTTTGTTGGGAACGTATTTAAAAGAGTCTAAGACATTTTTGTGCCGAGACATTTTTGCTTAGCCTAAAATGCTCAGAGAAGAATGAGGAAAATCTAAATTTCAACCTCAAATATTCAATAAACTGCTAAAATTACGCGTACAAGATCAAATTGTAAAGTTTTCTTAAAAACCGTGTAAAACTAAAAAAAGTTATTTAAAGTGAGAGTTTGCAATTTACATCAGTGACTTCCGGTCTGGAGAGATAATTTCAGATACACCCTGTACATTGAAATTACTCTCGGTGGATAGACCGCTTTACCTATAAAGGCACAATTGGTTAATGTTATAAAATTTCTTAAAAAGGGTGTTTCGGTAATCCGCGACTTCCAGTATGTTGGCAATTTTCTCAGTAATACAGGTCGGTAAGTTTAGTTCTCGCTTGGGAATCACTGTGTAGTAAGTGATATATAGGAGATCTACTTTACCGACATTTGATGAATTTCTGATACCCCGATGAGTGAGTTACACATTCGGGAGTATATAATTTAGATATGTGTTGATGATAAATAAAGATATTTCAGTGATTAACAGGACACGCATGATTATGCTACAAATGAAAGAAGTTGAGCATCAAAGATAGTCCAACTAATCTTAACCGATTCTAGTTAAAATATTCAACTGTACGTTTTTTAATTAAGAAAATACAGTAAACTAATGTTTCCCATAGTTTAAGATTGCTGAAAAATAATTATAGTTTTTTTTTGTACACAAATTAAAAAAAGTTTATTTATTTATGTCTGTCGATTTCTTCTTTTGTTGTAGATTTTAACGGTTGAACTGTCAAAATTTGTCTCGTATATCTTTGATTTATTTTGATTAAAATGAATCAGCATCAATTTTGGAGGGGTTGGCCCATCACCCTCCTTGCTTCTCTCAAAGAATATGTACCTAAAGAAGTTCTATTAATTATATTAGTTCATGATAAAAAAATACCTTGATATTGCAACACGTCTATTCTACAATCAGCCCTTTCAATTAGATTTGTTCTAACTTGCAATGATTTCACATTATTCGTTTAAAACATCTATAAGTTCTATAAATAATATAGATTTGCAATCAATTTTGATTCGCTTCGACCATTTACCGCGGAATTACAGCAGAGTTATATTTCCTTTCCCGCAGACCTTTCACTCTTTAAGAATGTGAAGGTGTAAAAGGAAATCCATTTCACAGTGACAACCGGTAGTCTCCACGCTATCAGCTGTTGCATCGATAATCAGCTGTTCCGTCAACAATCAGCTGTTCCATCGACAATCAGCTGTTCAGGCGCAACAATCACCTTTGCGCGACACAGCCACGATAACAACGGCGTGGGCGCGGCGGCGATTCCAAATTTGACCGGTCATTTCCCTTTCCGTCCGTTTATCTACCAAGTCTCCCGCTTCTGTGGGAAAATTGTAATGATAAATCATGTTATTTTCTTCTAAAATAAGTATGAAGTGTATTTTTAAAGAATTATTTTTTTGCGGGGGATCGTTCTCCCGCAGTTTAGAAAGTATGATAGGTATTTCTATCCTTAAATGGGACGAGTAGCTCCGAAAGCTCGAATTTAATACAAAATATTAACGTGGGGAATAATTTTGATTGGGTTGCAAACTAAAACAGATGTTGATAGTATAGTTTTGAAACAGAACACATGTCACAAATGCCAAACAAATCTGATGCGCCTCATTGCTGTACTATATTTTGTGTCTGCGATTTGATGGAAGTTGTAACACCTTTGCCCCCCCCCTCACCCCCTCCCAATGTTGTCAACCTCCCCTTCAATGTTGTCATTTAGGCCTAACTTGACATCACAGATAACCTATCTACAGGTTATCTGTAGTAGTATACGATATGTTTCTGGGCAGTGGGTAGAGATTTGTCAACGATTTATCAACTCTCATTGGACAAATTTTTTGCGCTCTAGTCACTAAGAATGCTCGGTCGGTTGTTTTCCACCTTTTCCACTCTCTTTCTCACACACACTCTCTCCTCCTCCCCGCGCGGTCAAGTGTGCCTCAGCTCCACTCAGGGTCGGTCCAACTTGAGAGTTATTTCTGTGCTCCAGTCGCCAGTTTCGTTGTCGAGGTCCTAAACATTGTTAGGCCCGCCGCACATTGGAGCGAGGCGAGGCGCAGGCGAGGTGCAGGCGAGGTGCAGGCGGAAGCTAGGACTTTTGGCGTGTCACCGCACATTGAGGCGAGGAGTGGCAGAGGTTTCCTCGCTTGGCTCGCACAATGTCGCTAGTAGATTACGATTTGTTGGACCTTGAATCCGATTCAGATTGTGAATTTAATAATTTAGTTTTACTGTTTTCTCTTTCTAAAAAACGTAAGAAAAGTTTTTGGAAATCGGATTACATGAAAAAAAAAGAATAAGTCTTGGGGAGTATGTTTTAACAACTGAACTGCCAGATTGATCTTTTAGAGAATACTTTCGTGTGAACAAACAACAGTTTGATGAAATCCATAATTTGATTGAAAGTGACATTAGTGGAAAAGAATGCAATGCTCAACAACCTATATCATCCGAAGAGAAGCTAACAGTGTGTTTAATGGTAAGATTCGATTACTTAATAATGTATAATACCATAAAGGAAGAAATCAGAGTGGCAATCCAATGCAATTTTTTTCTGTCGTTTTTTCGCAAGGCTTTAAACTTGTTGGGCTGTTTTCAGACCAAATTGTAATTTTATCAAATTATAGGATATATTTTGTACTTAGGACCTAAAGATTTCACATTGGTATGATTTATTTTGTTACCAGTGCAATATGGACGGCAAAATGCCCTCGGTCGGTCGGTTCAATAAGTTTGAGCAACGCTAAAAAACGGGCATGAAATCTTCCATTGGGTTGCTATTCTGTATTAATTCTTAATCTGTGATAATACTCATTTAATATTAATACTAATAAAAACAGGACTTGCTTATTTCATAGGTAACCTGAATTAAAATCGGGTAGTAAGTAATATTAATCTTCTGAATAAAACAAATTGTTTATTATTTAAAAATTAATGATCTGCATCATTACTGTAATATGCAAAGGAAACTCGTAATTACATGAGTAGTTATTTAAAAAAAACAAATATTGAAAAAAATACCAAATTCATTAATTTAAAATTTACACTTACTGATGACAAACTTACTGATGACAAATATTTAAAAAGACAAATATTGAAAAAGTACAAAATGGATCAGTTTCAAAGTTCACATGTAAAACTTGATTAGTAGACATTTACTACAAATTATTTGGGTAATTCCCGAAGTCACTCCAGTATCTAGCCAGAGGCACATTTGACTGATCTTGGCCCGACGACACATTTGAGGGTGGCCCAGACCCATCCCACGACGTTTGTTCTACGGGAGGGGGAACGCAGGCGCTTGCGAGGTGCAGGAAAACTGTATCTCAACTACAAAGCCGCGGAGGCCCGCGCGAGGCTGCACAGAGGCTGCGCAGAGGCTGCGCGCAGCCTCTGCTCAATGTGCGGTACTCCATTTGAACACGTGTATTACAAAATCAGCGGCGCCTCGCCTGCACCTCGCCTGCACCTCGTCTGCGCCTCGCCTCGCTCCAATGTGCGGCGGGCCTTACGCTATATTCGGCTCTGACGCTAGTGACGGTACATTAGCCTACACACGGTCGTTGTCATAAGTTTAAAGATGCAAGTCGGCGAAGTCGCTAACCATGAATTAAAAGTCGCTGTAACACGAATTACACGGGGCCATGATATCACTCGAGTTACGAATAGTTTGACTTAGGAATAGTTCGAGTTAAGGAGGTAGTTTTCATTACTTTCGATTCGAAGGGGTAACGTACAACACTATGACAGTACACATACTTTAGACCGGTTGTGTCAACAATTCGTTGCAACTTTTGCATCGTGCTTTCGACTTGCAGAGATCTGTCGAGAAAACGACGAGGAATAGAGGTCAACTTCGAGTTATAAAGGTAATTTTTTATCTATTCGATTTTAAAATATCACCTAAAATGGTTTCGAGTTATGTACTGTTTTTGTGTGACTTAAGCCTAGGCAAGTTTTTACAGGGTACACATCTAAAATAATTCGAGTTACCGAGGATTCCGAGTTATCAGTTAATGAGATCATCAGTTAATCACTTAATCAGTTTATAAGACGCAGACGCTACCAGGGCACGGCGTATTTTAAGGAAAATATTAATGAAGGCTGAGTGTAGGATGGGTGTATCTTAAGTTTTGTTACTGTCTTAGATCTTTAGAAATTGTCATTAATTAATAGCCAAATAATCAAGGTTCGAGTTAGCGAGTTTAGGGGCTCGTCGTCAGTTTCGTTGGTTTCGCTACTATTTTAGCGAATTTCCCATAGGGAATAAGCTATTACCGTAGGTCTCATGGTAAGACCTAAGCCCGGGACCATGTTACTTTTTCGTTTTTAGGTGCCCAGAGACCAAAAATAATAGTCATTAAAAATTTTATATATATATATATATATGTATATATATATGTATATATGTATGTGTCCCTAGACACGATAACTCTCGTAAAAATGGTCCGATCGAGACCAAATTTGGTAGAGATGTGTAATCCTACGTTTATTCGGATGAGTTCGTAAACCAGACATATCGATCTACCGGAAGGGGTAGTTTTAGGGGGTTTTGTACCCCAAAAATGGGTTTTTCGCATTTTTCATATATAAATTTTAAAAATTTAAAATTTTTATTTTGATTATTGGATTTAGCCAAAAAAACACACAATTTAGTATCTTGAAGCTTTGCTCTATCTCCATTGGTTACCGAGATATTACAAAGTCTAAAGACAGTACATTGTATTTTGGAGCTCTAATGTTAATCTTATGGAGAATTGGGATGTGTTATATTTCACTTATTAACCAATATTTTTCGATGAAACTTGGAATTCAGCTTCATTTGATTGAGATTCATCCATTTATGGTAAAAAAATCTTGGTTTTTGTGCTTATCATGGCAGCAAACCTGCATACTCTTTTCCCATATTAATCATATGGAGAATAGGCAAACTTCTTTAGCAATGGACAGATATTGATGAAACTTAGTAAATGGCTTCATATGGTTGAAATAATTTTTTTTTGTGTTAAAAACCTACTTTTAGTGTTCCCCATGGCAGCATACCTGCATACTCTCCCTATATTTATCATAAGGAGAATAGACATTTATTTCCCTATTTATGAGCATGCGATTTTATTTAGTTTACGGTTTTATGTGGTCAAAATTAATATTACTAATTTGGAAATTCGCTGAGTACGCAGGTCTGCTGCGACGGGGGGTATTTTTATACGCTATGTTCGTCTCTGACGCTCCATTAACACACGGTAGCTGCCATATTATTTTTTTTATTTCAATAATTCACTTGCTTCATTCCTCCTTTATCTTGCCTACTATGTTATCTACGCTATCTATAGTTCTGACGCCAGAGCATAAACTCGTAGCTGATGCAATCTTGACAAATTAAAACTAAACTTTATGGCATGTAAAGTCGTTATAAAATGTAATATTTTTTTATTGACATAAACAACTACAAAGTTGTGTATCAATGTTAATTTTACAAAAATTTTAAAAAGGTTATTAAATGCAGAATATATTAACACATAACACCAACACATCCATTGAAATAACTCAAATTAATTTTACAATTTTTGTGAATAGGTTTAGACTTAATTATTAAATAGTATTATAACTAATTTTTAGGGTTCAATTTTGTCCTCAGGTCAGTGTTGGTGGTCCATAAACTCACTAAAAGTATAGAATGCACTATTCAATAAAAAGCTTTTCATTTTAGATTTAAATTTTTTCCTACTGGTTTCTATTTTGATATAGTGTGGTAATTTATTATATAATGATATTCCCGCCTGTGATGGAAGAGTAGAGGACAAATTTAGTCTGTGTTGTTGAGGTCTAAAATTTAATTTGTTTTTTGTGTCATAAGAATGAATTTCAACTCCTCGCGTTTGTTCACAGTTGAATTTTGAGAACATTATTGTTTCTAAAATGTACATACAAGGGAGTGTTAAAATTCCAAATTCCCTGAATGAGTTTTGACATGATTCACGATGGTCTAATTTTCCTATAATTCTTATTGCTTTTTTCTGTAGCACAAATAATCTTTGGAATTCTTTTTCAGCGCACTGACCCCAAAACATAATTCCATATTGTAAGTGGGGGTAAATTAGGCCGTAATACGCCATTTTTAATATTTTTTCAGTGCAAAATTTAGATAATTGTCTTAGGAGGTAAATGTTAGAAGAAACTTTAGTGCAAGTATTGTCAATTTGGAAAGTCCAACTTAGTCTAGAGTCTAAATGTAAACCAAGAAATTTAATTGTTGAAACTTCCTCAAGTATTGATTCATCTATCATAATTATCGGTGAGTTTTCATATCTCTCAACTTGACGGCAATTAAATTTGATGTAGTTTGTCTTTTGACAGTTAATCTTTAAATTTTGCTCTGAAAAATATTGAACGCAAGAATTTAGATCTTTATAAGCGCATACTTCCATTTCATTTTTTGATTTGTCATTAATGCAGAGAGTAGTATCATCTGCATATTGAATTATTTTTGAAAATTGGATAGAGCACTGACAATCGTTAATGTAAATTAGGAAGAACAGGGGGCCAAGTATTGAACCTTGAGGAACTCCGCATGTAATATTTAATTTATCAGACATTTTGTTTGAAATTTCTACTTGCTGGCATCTGTTATTTAAGTAAGATTGAATCCACTTATGAGGTATTCCTCGAATCCCATAATTGTATAATTTATTAAGTAGTAATTGATGATCAACGCAATCGAATGCTTTAGACAAATCAAGAAAGATGCCTATTGGTGTACAGTGCTCTTCTAAGCCTTTAACAATTGATTCAATTAAAATGTTGATTGCGTCCATTGTCGATTTACCTTGTCTAAACCCAAACTGATGTTTAGACAGTATATTGTGTTTGTCTAAATAAATAATTAATCTATCATAAAATATTTTTTCAAAAATTTTACTAATTGTTGGTAAAATTGAGATAGGTCTGTAATTAGTAGGTAATGTTGGATCATCTTTTTTTAAAATAGGTATGATTTTAGCACATTTCAGAGAATTTGGAAAATATCCACTTGCAAAAGAAAAGTTAATTAATAGTAGTGTCAAATTGTTGGTGCTGGCTCAGTTCAAGGTCACCTGAGGGATGACGTCATCGAGGTCAATGACCTCACCGATGACGTCATCGATGACGTCATCGATTGCGTCATCGATGACGTCATCACCAATGACGTCATTTCTATGACGTCACACCCATGACGTCACAGAAATGACGTGCTGATGACGTCATCACCCCTTACGTCATCAAAATGACGTCACCGACGCCACTGAGGTCAAGGTCACGCCGAAACTTAAAATTTTTTGGCACTTTTGCCGTTTCTCGCACTACGCTCCGAGTTTCAGTCAGAGTCCCCGTGACCTTGACCACTTGGAGCGAATTTTCGACGAGAAACGGCAAAAGTGCCAAGTTAAACTCGAGTTTCTGACATGACCCTGCCTAAATGGGCAATCGGTTATCCCTCAGGTGACCTTGAACCAGCACAACACCAACAATTTGATATTACTGTGACCTTGAAAACCTAACAACGGAGCGCCGACACCGATGCGCACCCCACGACAGCCACCGAGTGACTGACTATCAGGCTCTGTGTACTCTAGGTATATGGGGAAGTGGAGGGGGAAATCTCAAGGTCATCCAAATTGAGTTTTAAAAAAGTTGAAGAGTAGAAAGACTACTCTTGTGCTTCCTGGGCGACCTCATCAATTTCCAACGGATCTGTAAACCAATGCGATCTGTAGCGGCAGGAGTCTAGAAAACAGGTGCACCACCCATCAGGTTGTCCGTAGCACTTCCGACAATTGGTAAGATTGGAGAAGTGAAATTTAATACACCGCTGCGGACAACAAGTATAAAAGTATTTGGATTTGTAGATTTTGAAAGTTTGTAGTACCGGTGGTGGCAGCTGTTGGTTCTTGCATCTACACCTGCAACATCCGAAGCATTCACATTGCCGGCAGGCCAGCCCATCCACTTGCCACTTTGGTAAGAGGAAACACTTATCCTCACAGCAATAGGTTGTCCCCGTCTCTTCCTCCCAACGCTTCTTTGCACAATATGTGATGTCTTGTATCTCCAAACACCTATGCTCGCAACATGAGATGCGCTTACTTTCCATAGCTGATGTTGCTTTGACGAGGGAGCACGATGAAGTGATGCTGTGGTCAGTGGGAATGGGGTTTATATAAACTAAGGTGGGTGGAGGGGGAAAGGTCAAGGTCATCCAAATGGAGTTTTAAAAAAAGAAAAGAGTAGAAAGACTACTCTTGTGTATCTATAGCGATTTCATTGATAGTGAGTGCTTCTGTATGCCAAGTTGATCTGTACTGACAGGCTCCTAAATAATGTTTGCAAAAACCTGCAAAATGATTGTTGCACAATTTGCAGCCAGTTAGCTGTTTTAATGTGAATTCAATGCAACGTTCAGGGCAACAAGTGTACTTATGCCCTCTCATCTGGTACACATGGAATGTCTTCAACTCCGGTTTCGGCTTCTTCCAAGACTTGCACTTACACATGCATTGACCAAAAGCTTCACATTTTCTACACGCCAGGCCATCCGCAACATCAATGTCATTCGGCCATGAAAAACATTTCCGTTCGCAACAGTAGTTGAGTTGACTCTCCATGTTGCTGCGGTGAAGGTGCGCGATGAAATGATGCTGCAGTCATTGAGAGTGCACCTTAAATAAACTCAGTGGAGGGGGAAAGGTCAAGGCCATCCAAACGGAGTTTTAAAAAAGATAACTAGTCGTCCTCCTCCTCCTCATCCGTTGTACTTAGAGAGCTGTCAGACGAAGAGCCCCGTGCAGGTGCTCCCCAGATGAAAAACAAATCAATTTTAAAACGAAGACCAGGATCTTGCATCATCAATTCCTTTAATTTGTCACATACTAAGTCGACCTTGTGTAAGGTGTCAACAACAAGCTTCCAATTCGTTGGTTCAATATAACTTGTAGTAGAGTCTGCCTCGCTGATAACCACATCCTCCGGCCGTATTGGAGTGTAAAGATGTGTAAAGTTCTTTGGCTGTAGCTGAGGTTCAGGCTGGCTGGAAGTGGAAGGTTGAGTGTGGACCCCTGTCGCATCGAAATCCATAGTCATTCTACATTCAATGTTGGGGTTTTCGTTTAATACATACACCAATTTCTCATGCAACATATCCACTTCTGCCGAGTCTTGCAGATGAACATTCCAGGAAAATGGCCATTCTTCATCCGTAGTGGAGTCAACTCGAGAAAGAGTGCTGTCCGCCATGATAGCTAAGCAAGGAATGACGTGAGCTACAGACTGTGGTAACAGTATTGAAAAGTAGAGGGGGTAAACCAAAAGTACGTGGAGGGGGTATTTTCAAGGTCATTTAATTTGGGTTTTAAAAAAAGGAAATAGTGGAGGGGGAATTCTCAAGGTCATCCAATTTAGGTTTTAAAAAAAGGAATGAAGCTTACTCCTCTTCAGCCTCGTTGTCCCCTGCATCTTCATCAGCCTCATCTTCATCGACGTCAGACTCGCCGTAAGGATAGATCGGAGACATGGGCGAATATTGTGGAGATTGTTGACCGTTGTTGTCGTCCCCTTGCATTCTAACTTGGGACCAATCATAATTTAAATTCATTTGTATTATGATCCCAGGGTTGTCCCGCAGTATTTCCTTCATACGTTCGCAAATTGACTCCAAATAGTGTACACTATCGATCGACAGTGTCCAACCCGTACTTGTACCGACATCAGTAGTGGAGTCAGCTTGGCTGATGGTGTTGTTGTCTGCCATGGTTGCTTGTCGGACAAGGAATGACGGTTGATGTGATGCTCATGCAGGAACATGGTGAAGTGGTGGGGGGTGTGGTGGAGTAGTGGGGGAATTTTCAAGGTCATCCAAACGGAGTTTTAAAAAAAAGGAAAACTTACAAAGTAACATTGAAACTTTCCAATTGATGGTGGCGAGCGTTTTCTTCTGCAACCTTGCCGACACATGTGACTATGCCGTACAGTATGAAAAGTACAACCATAATAAGGCCGAACAATAAAAGATAGCCGTTGACTATCATGATATTTTCTGAGTGGATCTGTTTTCTTCTTATCGCCCTCTCCTGCATCCTCTTCTCCAACTCGTGGACGAAGTCACAACATGCGTGAGGACATCTTTCATCTGTTGGTAGGTTTGCCATTGTTGATGTTGTCGGTGTGGCTGTTAAAGATGGAATGAGGTTTCCAATTGCGATGTGCCATGTACACCAATAGTCAAGTGGTGGGGGTAACAAAGCAGTGGAGGGGGAAGTTTCAAGGTCATCCAAATTGTGTTTTAAAAAAACCTATCTTGTTACTGAGCTTATATGTCAGTAACAAGATAGGTGTTTTTGCTCTTTTACTTCTTTAATATAATGAAAAAATATACATATTCTACAATGGTTAGAACAAGAAATACAACTGCTAGTCAGCTGAAGTAGTCCAAGTTGTCTGGCTCGGTCTTCATGGACGCTGGTGAGGAAGCCGTCGAGGAGTGTCCAGGCTCTTCCTTTGACTGCCGGGTGTTCCGTATATTGCAAGCGTAAACTTGCACATTTATACGGTAGCCTCGTGCCACCATCAGCTGCAACTCCTTGTATAAGTCGTTTAGCTCCTGCTGAGTCTTGATGCTCACCTCCTCGTAACTTGCGCAACTAACGTTCAGAGACATCTTGATGTTGCTAGGTTGGCTGCTGGAGTAGAAATGAAGCCGAGGCACAGCGCTTGGAGGTACATGAAAAAGTGGTGGGGGTAATAGTGGTGGGGGTATAGAAAATCCAATTAAACAGTTCTAAACTTTTTCCATCGATACAATGGAATGGAACAAATAGCGCAGGTGTCCTTGTAATTTTCAAATCGAAACAGTGGCGCTAGAAATCCGAATTGTTTTATACCACCATCCTGTACGAATCGCCGAAGGTCTCTGACGGCGGCCTCGCCACAAGGCCTACAAAACTTTTCCCCGTCGTGGAACTTATACCAGGAGTATTCCGAATACCCTGTATTTTCCCTCCTGTAGCGTTTGACATCTTCTTTTATTGTTAGTGGGATATTGTCTTGTAAACATGTTGGGAACAAGTCCTTGTGAGTTATAACTCGTTGTATGCAAAGCTCGTACAAGGTGCTCATCGTTTGCTAGTTGGCAACAGACTGACCGTTTTTCGCATCCAAGCAGGTTTGAATCCTAGTGCGGTAGTGGGGGTAATTACAGTAGTGGGGGTAATTGTGAAATGCAAAGGTCAAAGGTCAAGGTCACCCGCGAAGTTTAAAAAAAAATGCAACATATCAATACGTGAAGTCTGTCACATATTGATATGTTGCATTTTTTGTTTTTTTTTTATTTTTTTTTTGTCTTTTATGATTCGTTTATTTATAAAACATTACAACAACAACATATGTACAACATTAAAACTTAAATCTAACACTGCTGCTTGTCAGCGATGTGGATGGTCAACTCTGTAGAATTGCTACCCGTGCAGCCGTGGGACACCAGGTATAGACACCCGGGTTGAATAGAGCGAAGATCCTCGTTTTGTAGAAGATGGACGAATCTCTTGGGCAGGTACACCTGGAACTTTGGTTCATCCCCCGGAGTAAACGGTGCCTCGCTGAGACTGCAGCAGATGGCCTCCCCAACTGTAGTCTCCATCTTCTTCATAGCATGGATTATGTAGTGCTTCTCGTCTTTTAGTTCCGAGCACTTCTTTACAGGTAATATTGTTGACTTGGAGTGAGCATTGAACTGCTCGACCAAAGTCTGAAGGAACTGGTGAGATGCCATGGTCAGGTTACAGATCGTCTTCTTGCTCGGAGATGTTGTCGTCTCGGAATCTCGAGTAATACTCATGCCAGGTCCCTGTCTGCTCCCCACTTATATACTCTCCGTTACCCCCACCACTCCCCAATTCCCCACTTTGAAGGTAAGAGGCGAGTTTATAGGCATTTTTCAAAGCGCAATGTCTATCTTTATCATGTTCTGGGCTTTTTGTACAAATACATATGGTTTCCAGCATGTATTGATAATTCTTATCCAATTCCACATCATTAACCGGAACATGAGTAAATCCTTCGATCCATCTTTTCTTTTCCAGCCCCTTTGTGTAAATATTGGTAAACTTGTCTGAAAAGTGATGCATAATGTGATACAAGTCCGTGTAACTTGTAAAACCATCATACCAATCGATATGATGGAAGTGTTTTGAAATCCATCTGTTGGTAGTAGCGGCTTTACTAGTTAAAGACGAATAAGAACATGGTGGTTTAAATAAAAACGAATAAGGAACACTTGTATTCATGTCCAAAAACACAAGTTCTTTTATAATGAATCTATCATCATTACCACGAAACGCTTGAAACTCAATAATACCAGGCTTGGACTTTACTTGTTGTTCTTCTCCCTTGTCCATTTTGAAGGTCACACGTCTGCTCATTACGAAGTCAGGAGGTCAACTGATTTCCACACCACGGTAGGTACTACTTTTATACCAGGCCGTACAGTTGTTGGCGCGTTGGTGTATATTTAACGTGGGCACCGTCCTCAATAGGCCTAACCCCACAAAATGTTGGTTATTGTTTAAAAAAACTAACCATTGTCATTTAAGTTTCCATCTTTATATTTTCCTTATTTTCATTTTCATCACTAACACTTGATTCTTCTCCTCCATCTTCCTCTTCTTCCTGTTTTACTGATTTCTTATGTAGTTGAGCGTACTTTTCCAATTGTCTCCACATCTGTACTTCATGAGGAACTCTATTAAATATAGAAGTATCCACAGGTCCGTATAATATAGGTGCGTCCGGTTGTTTGTCCAAAGTGTCTTCCAGATAATCTTTAATAATCGAACTTGAAAACACCAGTTGTCTCAAGTATCTTGTTATAGGTTCAGTAGCACAAGTTAAAATGAAAAACTCCTCTCGATTAAGTTGAATTTTGTTATCATGTCTTGTTGTGTCTCTAAACCGTAGCTGATGATCACCACGTTGTTTAATGATATCAATTTCCACATTTGAATCCAAAAGTCCTACCCTTGTCTTTCTTCCAAACATGTTACTACTTAAATAGCATTCTAGCAGATGCAAATGTTTCATAAACGATTCCCAAGCACTGTCCGTAAACAAAATCATTTTGGGTCCATGAGTTAAAATTACAGTAGGGGAATAATCTGTAGATTTCATAACACCGATTAAAACACTTTTATCCAAACTGGAAGAGATTGGGTAAAATATTCGCAAAAATACCTCACTCAATATGTTTGGAGAAATATTATCTTCAATATCCCTTTTTCTCTTTTGTATAGTCTTTCTTCTTTTACCTTTTTCTTCAACATTATTACTGGCGTGAAGTTGTCCGCAAACGTTTTGTTCACCTCCTTCCTGGTGACCTTGAGGATCTAAAAACTCAGATATCTCCTTCTCAATATCTACCACATTTTCAGGTGTACCACTAGGAGAAGCCATATTGAATACGATGCTACCCATACAACAGTAGGCAACAAACTGATGAGGAGCGGTCTGTACGCTCTGCTTTTATACTCGCGGAATGAAACAAAACCGGTTCTTACAATACATTTTTAACAATTCCAGTTAAAGGTGTGTATGTTACGATTTTATCATGTAGAATTAAACAGTATGCAGTTGTATTAGCCGGTATAGCATCGTTGAATTCCATTTCTATTTTTATATCCACACTTGAAGACTTTACTGATTCATTTTGTTTAGAACAATCGATTACAACTATTGGGTAGGCATCGAAATATTTGTCAGGTGGTAATAAAGGTGTATTTGTTTTACCGTAATATGAACTTTGGAATCTCGCGTACATATCGTACAATATACTGTATTTCTTCTTAGTGAATGACACATTTAAATTGTCGTATGGAAAGAATTGTGAATTTAAATAAACTTTAATATTTTTCAAGTCACAATGATCAAATTGTCCTGCATGTTTAGTAATGGCGTCTCTTCTACCTGTTTGTAAACCAAATATAATATACCTGGCTCGTTCTACATAATTCGATGTTTTAACAGTCCAAGTGTGTCGATCCGTAGTAGGTAAACTGGGATGCTCATGAAATTCCCAACTTCTAAATGGAATAACAATATCACGATCGGCTTTTAATTTTCTTAAAAGTAGCATTCTATGCTCGTCAGCCAATTTAACATGTGGAACTCTCCATACAATTTTGTCTAATTTTAATTTCCATTCTAAAGTCGCATCTGTAGTAGCATCTGCAGCTTTAATAATGTCTTTATCGTTAGAAGATCTCAACAAAACTAATTCTTGTTTAACGTTTAATATTATTTTCCTATAATCTTCAGCAAAACCAAGCAGCAAACGTAATGGAATATGAAAATCAAAATATCCATTTGGATTTGGAGTGATCGTGTCAATCGTAGGTAATACCCATCCGGCAGGTTTAAGTAAATTGGTTTCATTGGGTGTTATAGATGTTAATCCTTTTAAAGTTGTCGTAATACCTACTTTTTTAGTGGAATCAACTGTTACACCTGATATTTCATATCTAATTTCATCAAATAGGAAAGCCATAGGATTATTTATAAATGGAACTGTTGTACCAACAGTAGTACCGTCCTTTTTAGTAACTTGTCCTTCAATATACAAGTAACTTTCACATGGTAGTGTGTAAATGTCTTGATTTTGTATGGGAATACGAATTTCATCGTTATTGTTTAATTTCGATGAAGTGTAAGGGTTGTGGGTGTGATATTCTTTTTCCCATAGGGTTTCGTCGAATGTTGGACCCTGCGCTATATCCAGTATATCCATACTCGGTTAATTTTAATCCAATTCTCTCTAAGAAACGAATGTTCTCGCGTGTTAACTCCTCCACAGCTGAAGAGCTACTAATGCGGTTTCCCGTAGGTTGTTCGCTTTTAAATGTTAAACCCATGGTTTTGTATTAAAGTGTCGATTTTAAATGTAATCTAATCGTAATAGGCTCTTCTCTGAAGTCTACCAAGTTACCGTCTTGATCCAATACGCTCAACACGATGTCTGAAATGAAAGTGGTGTTCAACGGTAGATATACCAGGTTTTGTGGCTTTTCAACAATTTTAAATCCAGGTGGTACACTTGGGTAAAAAGTATGTATGATGTGGGTGTTAGCCCCATCCCTGTAAGCACCTTGTATAATGTTACAAGTTATGTCTATACTATTGACTTTTAATATTGTTACTGTTTTCTTACCGGAATGTGTTACATCTGGTTCTAAAACAGGCTCATCGTTGGAAAATCCTAATAAATCACCAATTGAGTTTGGTTGAGTGAAATCTATATAATATTTGGAAGTAATTTCTGCTTTCATCGTATTATTATTACCTTTTAATGTTATATTGTCTTTTCCCATTTTAGTTTGCAAAAATTCATTTATATGATCAATTTCATAAGAACCTGTGGGTAACCTGCACTCTTGTAAGTCTGTAAATTTTCCACTGGCATCCTTTCCCTTATAATAATGCAATACGTTATTTTTACCTTCCGTAACATTGGGGATAGAGTTGTAAGTTGTAAAATCCAATAGTGCCGCCTCCCAAAACCTTCCTTTTTGCAAGCGTAACGCTGGAAAAAGGATACTTCGTAAAGTGGACGATTTTCCTGTTAACGATACCGTATAGGAAGACATCTCAATAGTGACTGATACTTTTAGCTAGAAATTCCAAACATAAATGGCCGCATATTGAAGTATTATCAGGTTGTTCTCTTTTATAGTTATAATATATGTTTTTAGCAGATTTAAAGTAATTTTGAAGTTCTTTTGGTGGTGGCAAATTACCGAAACTATCAAAATAATATACATTGTTATTTAGTTTCTTATAACAAACCCAATGGGTGCCAGACCCTTCAGTATTATCCAAATTTACAATTCCAGTCTCATTTTGCCACATTTTCTTTGGTAAACTGTCTTTCATAAACACACCGCGGAAAAATGGTATTTTTAAACAGGAAATATATTTAAATAATTCAATATTGGTTAATGCTTTATGTGGTATGACCAATTGATTTCTTTCATTTAATATGCACGATAAGGCCTTAGGTAAAGACCTGCCCCGTTTTTTACCATTGACCACACGGTGGGCTTCTTCCTGCCTTTTCTTGTAGATCGTCGTCTTCTTTTTATATTTCCTCCATGTTTTCTTGTGGTTGACCTCCTTTTTACTCTCCTTCTCCTCCTTCTTCCACCTCCTACTGCTGTTTTAGCCTTCATACCTGCTGTTACTGCTAAAGCTGCTGCTTTTTCTGCTATGCTAGCGTCACTTGATTTTACTCGTTGCCAAGCTATGTCCGCAAGCTTTTTGTCAGCTCTTGATCTATTTTTTGAATCGGCAAACGTGGAATATGCGATATCGTGTTCTTTACAAGCCTGATCTAACTTATTTATGCCAGGATCGCCTCTTTCCAGTCGTTTTTTCAATTTAGTTCCTGGTCCGCAATACTGATAACCTCCCGGTATATGAAATTCGTATGGTAATGCGTCTATTGCTCTATTTACTATGGATCCTACTGGAATTCGTTTTAAAGCTTTACTTAACAGAGAAACCGCTGTGGACGTGATCCCACCTCCTCTCCTTACAGTGTCTCTATATGGACTGATGTACTGGAACGTCATTATTGTCCTTTTATAATCGCAATGTACAACTTATGTGTTACCTCTATGACAAGTTGGACATAAATGAAGTCGTTTATTGTGTTCTTTTATTAAATATCAAAATCACCCCAATCCGATGATCTAAACTTTTTTGTATGAGGGTTGATAAAATAGTTTTGAACAATTTCCCGTTTAATCCAAGTACCTCTCTCAGATTCCAACAAAGGAGTACGACCTGAACGAATACCAATAAGATTGTATACATCAAATAATGCATTTCCTAAAACTTTTACAAGAAAATTAACAGTGACAGCATTATCCACATGTTCAGGGTCTTTAAGGTCTGTTATACGTTTATTATTACAAGTATACACTTTGCTATCCATTTGTGATAATGTGATAGCCTGTCCTACAGTTGCAGCATCATTTGCTTCTCTTCCTTGCGCCATGTTTGTTAATTTTTTATTACTACATATAAAAAACGCATGGTAATTATTTGGATCTAGATGTACTGTTTGTCCTAAGGCAGCCGCGTCTCTATCTGCATGACCCCATGACACATTTGATAACCTTCCATGCCTGCAATCCCAATAAGCGTTTTTGTATGTCAATAAATGAAATTTTTCATTACCTTGAATAAAGTCATCCCCTTGCTTTGATAATACTTCATCTCGTTTTGCAAATCCAGTTGTTTCTTGTTTTAAAGTCTCTTTCATTTGACCCACTGTTGCACCATCAGATGGTGCTGAACCATCTTTTACATTCGCCAAACAATTGCCAAGACAATCGATAACTCCCACATCACGTATGACACAATGATCTTTTATATATTTGAGATTTACAGCATCATTTTCATTTTTTGGATAACCTATATCGTTAATAACAAATTTATAAAAAGAAAATCCATCTTTTGTCTTTTCAGGTATCAAAGAATGTAAATAGCGTCTATTTACGCTGTCTTTTGCATCTTTAGGGTCATCTACGTTGGATATACGTTTATTGTTGGCACTATACGTTTTCCCATTGAATTTTAACGTATTTTTTAATTCAGATGACAAATAACCTTTGTTTATCGCATCACCGTTTTGATTTGGTTTACCAACGTTGATAATTCTATGATCTTCTGCGTCATATGTGTTATTTTGTAGTTTTAATGTTGGCGATATCTTTTCCTTTAATATTTTTAGATTTATTGCATCGTTTTCATCCGTAGGATCTTTTATGTTTTTTAACCTTTTATTACTCATATCATAATCTCCATCAGGTGTTTGTGGTAAACCAGCACTTCTTTTTAAACTATTGGCATAATATAACCCATCCGAGGAGTAACGTCCGAACTTGTCGACACTCATGGTGCAACTGAATAGTATTCTAGGGAGTAACGCATTTTTATGAGATTACCCCACGGTTTCGGAGTTCATCCACTAAAGCCACCCATTCGTTTTCCAATCCAGTATGACCCGCTTCTTTAGCTTCATGTATTAGTTTCATTCTATCCACCAATTTATTGATATTATTGTAATAAATCACATTTGTGTTATATAGTTTCTTCATTAAACCTGTACCCGTAACGGACTTACTTCTTTTTCTTTGTTCCTGAGCACTTACATCCAAAGTGGATGCCATAAATCTTCGTTTTACAGGTTTTCTTTGTGTTAACGGCATTGTTTGTCTTCTAGTTGGTATTAACTTGGATACAAATTCTTTATATTTTAAAGACTTAGATCTAAAAGGAGGCTGGTCAGGTAAATACTTTCTCCTATATGCATTTGTCTGTTCCAAAATATTTTTATATGCTTCCATGTCTTTTTCTTTCACTACCGATACTGAAGGCTTATTTTCAAATAATAATTCAAATAATCCTTTTGTGCCCTTATACCTTTGATCACCAATGACAATATTATCATGTTCGTCAACGTTTAACGGGCTATTACCTATCATTAAACCGTCTTCTGTTAATCTCGCTCCATAACTATGGTAATTCTTATTAGGAATTGTTCCGAGTAACATTTTTACCATGTATTTCCTTCCTAAAGGTCCTTTGTTATGAATGTTTTCACCCAACAAGCTTATGTTTGACGGACCTTCCCTTGTCTCTTCTTCTTTTTCCTCTTCACTAGCAGTTGATACAACTTCATGTCCTCTTTTGGCTTTTACTTCATATAATTCTTTTATTCCACTATAGTCCGGTGATTCTAGCTCTCTTTCGGGTTCTCCACCGGTAAAACCACTATACGTAGAGGATTCCGGGTCTTCATCACTAAACTCTTCTGATTTTACATTTTCTCTTTCAAACTTCGTAATAGGTGCAATCGCATCTCCTTCCAATACGGGTTTAGCAAATTTTTTGTTTAATTGTTTCAAGGGTTCAGTAATAGGTTTAAAAGTAGATTCAAGGAATTTCTCCCTCTCGCTAATACCTAGTTTCAATGCTCTGTTTTTAGCCCGAATAGAATCACTAAGTGATTTTATTTCTTTTACTAATTTTTCTTGGTTAACCATGTTTGTAGCAAGACGTGTTGTACAACAATGAATGTGTTATACCGCGTTTAATGTATTAATATAAATTTATCAAATCCTATCCTGTATCGACCATTGTTTAGCGTTTGTTCCTTCATAATTGTTAGGAACCCATACTTTTCAGCCCAAGCCTTTCCACACAACTCTTTAAATCGTTCAAATGTCATATCCGCATTTACATGATCAAAATATATATGTTTTAGGTTGGTTTCGTCCTGTTTAAATACAATTAACATGTTTGCATTGTCTCTAATGAGTTGTTTAGGTATTTTGCTGTAAGTTTGGCCAATATAAATGCTATCTATGTTGTTATGTCGACCCATAGCGAAGTAATTCCTTATTGTGTTTTGGTTTTCACAAGATACATCGTCGAATATAAACACGGAGAATGGTTTAGCTTCTTGTGGCTGCATGACACTCTCGCTTGCATTAAACTTTAAATATTTAACTTCAGGCACATTAGTCAGTATCTTTTCCAATAATTGATACTTTGGTTGTTGTAGTGATTTTGAAAATACATATAGATTGTTAAATCGTAATCCTTTAGGGTTTGTAATCAAATTGAATACTACATTAGTTTTTCCACAGTTGGAAGGTCCGGTAACCAGACAACGAACGGTGTTTGGTAACAAATTGCCATGTTTCCCACTATTGAATTCTGAATTATCCACTGTGAGTTCATCTATATTATTAATAGTAAAACTCTCTTTTTGTGGTACTATCTCCATCCTTTGTAATGGTTCAACCTAAAATGATTCTCTATCGTTATATCAAATCCTTTTTAGGTATCCAAGAATCTTCCGTCTTATTAAATCCTAACCATCGTACTTTGACCTTATCTTTTTTCCGTTGCAACACCTTTTCAACTAAATATACATCGCCTACTGTTGATTTTAACATTTCATGTCCATAAAACCCTCCTTCAAGCAATTGTCCTTTATTATCTTTTAAAATATATGTCTCAGGTACTGTAGGTTGTACTTTGAATACAGTAAAAACCTCATTGGTCCAATTTGGCAGGTATCTTTTACTGAATACACCTTTATATTTACTTATTCGCACTTTATCACCCACATTAAATTTTTTAGGCTTTAGTTTTTCAACTTTTGGTTTAGTATTCGTTTTTATACGTTTTAATACAAGGTTTTCATTTTTACTAGTTACTTGGTTTGGTTTCATCCCGATAGTCCTATGAAATTTGTTATTGTAATCGTTTATAAGTTTTGGTAACATATCAATCCATATGTGCGATCCTCTGTTGGAAAACATTTTATACATTGCACTTTTTAAAGTTCTGTTGAATCTTTCGATTATTGAAGCTTTTACCTCTGAATTGGTTGAGTAATGGTTTATATTGTGTTTTTTCATTAAATTTGCAAATTCCTTATTAAAATATTCTTTTCCATCATCTGTTTGTAAATGTTTAATAGTATGTTTGTCTCTTTGTATAGCTGTTTCCATTGCTTTTGTAACACTTTTGCCACTTTTATCTTTTAGTGGTAAAGCATCTGCCATTTTTGAAAAACAGTTAATAACAGTCAATATGTATTTATATCCTTTATTTTGTTTGCTATAAGGAATCATTTCGATTAAATCCGCTTGATATAAATCATTAATTCCTTTTATCACCGTATTTCTTCGTGGAAACTTTCTTCTTGCAGGTTTATGAAGTTCGTTGACAATTTGTTGCTTCAAGTCCTTCATATTGCAGGTTTCAATGTTTGTTGTATCACATGTATAATCACAATGAATGTTGTTTTAAATATTCACATCATTTATATGGGTCAAGGTCATCCAAACTTGTGTAAAAAAAATGGGGAACACGGCGTTGGACTTGCCGTGTTCCCCATTTTTTTTACGGAAGGAGAAAGGAATAAGGTCGTAGTTGTAGAAGGACGAAGAATAGGTTACTAGTTGATAGGGTTTAGAGAGTAGTGGCCAAAAGGAAGAGTGTGGATTTTGTCAGGCATAATGTATCTTTTATCATCCCGAGCTGACAACGCTTTTTTAATTTCGGTGACACTGTAGACTTGATGCTTGAAGCTTCGGATATTGTTGAATGTTGCTGATATCGTAGTATCTTCAAACAAACAAGTCTTGTAGTGGTCAAATGTCACGTGTTTTTTCAAATAAGATGTCTTCACTCCTTTTGCTTTCTTCACTGTCGGTGTGTTGTTCTCGTGGTACATCTTAAATGAATACAATTTCGCCATCAGCGCCACTATTTCTTCTAAAGGCATTCCATTTGCTTCATCTTTGAATTTTCCAATTACTTTTTTATATTTTTCATTAAAATTTGGATGGTTCTTCGGATAGTCAGAAAAATCGAAATCTTCTTTGTATGGAAAGGTCCTTAGGTCTTCATACATGTCCAAAGTCTTTATCCAGTAGATAAACGCGTCCGTATCCATGTATGCGACTCCAATGTTTTCCCTTCCGTAATGTTTAACCATTTTGTTATAATGGAAATCATACATCAGGGTTTTACTTATATCCAAAATCGACATACCTATGTATAACGGACGGTCCATGACTATTGTTGTTTTCTTCATACTGACAGCGACTAGATTTTCGTTTATAATCATGGATGTTCCGAAATTTGGTTTTTGCACTAATTTTTCCAATTTTCTAGGATCACTCACTAATTTTACATTTTTATGTTTTCTTTTGTTCTCCAGGGTCTTCCCAAAGATGGCGTTGTTCATTAATTTATAGAAGTCCTTTTCAAATGCTGTTGTTGCTGCAGCTCTTCTTGTAGTGTTGGAATCAATGTATGGTTTCAACCAACAAGACTGGGTGAATTCAATTGCTCTATGAATTCTCACTATACGTAGACCCAATTCAAGAGCCTGTTGAACTACCCAGTAGTGAGCCACATAGCGATCTTTATTCTCCAAGGTCATCATCAATTTTGGCCATCTTCCTGTCGGTGAAACTTCAGTCTTGGCTAGGAGAGGCAAGTCGTAGTGATGGTCATGAAGGTGCTCCGGGTATTCAAAATCACAGTCCAAAATATAGCCTTTTGGACCATCCTTTGGAATCTGTGAGATGTCTCCGATGGTGGCCGGGTCGATCCACTTGAAGTCAGCGTAGGGAAGCGGATTTGACATTGCCCAACCATAAAGGTTGTTTGCATCAAAATAGCCAAGGTAGACCGATGGTTGTTGCTCGTCGAAGCCGGGGATGTACTTGTTGTTGGCTTTGACATGACGTGTTACAGCTTGTGTCAAACCGCCCCGTACACCAGATTCCATCATGAGCACCATATCAATATCCGTTAGAAGTTCCAGTCGACAGTTGGTTGACTTTAGCATAGCTTGCCATGCTAATCCTGGAGATGTGTACGAGTGTAGAGGGTCCAGTCCATAGGCGGAGAAGCAGGTGTTTCTGAATTCTTCCATCACATCGCACAGCAGAGTTACGTCCAATTTTATATAAAAGTCAGAATATTCCCCTAAGGTTTGAATGTTTAGTTGGTTCCAAACATTACATGCATGATTGTAGTCTTCAACGGAGATTTCACTTTCGTTTAATTTGCTGTTGAAGGCTTCAATCGGCGGTAGACTGGTTTCTTCAAATTTTTCTGTAGAAGTTATGTAATCGTAGGGGAACACTCCTTTCCGTAATACTAGGTCTAATTTATCTTCAGGTACAATTTTTCTGGTTTCTTTTAGGTCTTCTCTTCTTAGGTTCTCTGACAATTTGGCTAAACTAGATGCCATAAATCTGTAAGAGTCTACGAAGCGAAGTTTAATTTTACCTACTGTTTTTGAAAAGCTGATGTACTTTTCCAATGTTGTAGCAAGAACATCAATTTTACCGTCATCTCTTCCTAACTCCGGGATAATAAAGTGGGAGTCGTAGCCGCTAAGATTGTGTAAAACGACAGGAATAAAGTTTGGCAGTTTGTAATTTATATTGCATGAATTACAAGCAGCTCCTCTGTATAACCCTGTCAGGTGATCGTGATCTCTTACTTTTGGATTTTCTTCACTGAACATCTTCTTGCATAAATAGCATCTTGTCGCTAAGTTGTATTCTTCTTGTTGATTTTGGTTTAAAGGTTCCATAGGTACAATATTACCGAACAAGCGTTGAACCTTTCCAGCAATATCGTACAGTTGGTCTACAAAATACTTAGCGGCTTCTTCACCACGGTAGAGTATTGGAGTGGATGTTAAACCATAGTCTTGCAATTGGTTTTCAGACAAGGTTGATTTAACTAGTAAACAAAAACTGTTGGGCTGATGCAACTGATATTTTGTTCTTCTAGTCACTTCGCCGTCCGGCAGCTCCTGTGGTACTAACGTTGATTCAAAATCTGCATAGACCACTAGTGGAATTCGGTATTGGTGAACTGTCTTGTTAAATTGTATTGAAGCTCGGGTAGGCGGTGGAAGACTTATCTTTACTTCATAGTTCTCGTTGCAAAGTCTTTTATGTTCCAATAACCAGTCCAATCCTCCACGTCTTGAATCTTTCCAAGAAAAGCAGAAACATCTCTTGCAAACTGTAATCCTATTTACTCTTTTGGTCAATTGTTTTACAACTAACGCTTCAAAGTCTTTTATCCATACATAATGGGAAATTTCACCCTTGGTTATCAATAGCAAATCCGTATGGTTTCTTTGCTCAACCTTTACTACCCGCAAAGGATAAACGTTGTTGGAATCATCCAGACCAAAAACATTGACTGAAACGCCAGGATTTTTCTTTTCAAATTTGTCAATATCTTTTAAAGTAACTGGGTAAGTAAGACCTTGAAAGTTGTAGCGGTGTTCATTTTCGTAGTATTCTCTACCAACTCTACAAGGATTGTTTTTAACATACTTGGTTAACATTGCATACTTGAAACATTCATTACCCTCATTTTGAACATTTCTACACGAGTTAGTGTTTTGGATTTTCTTTGGTAGAGGGATAAAACTACTACCTCTTAAACCATATCCATGTTTATGAACCCTAACATCCATACCTTCGATTGATGACAAAGTCCATCCAGATCCTCTTCCTTCATGTTCTTGGAGTTTGGTTATAAGTTCCTCCAAGCATTCTTCAATAATATCATCAATGTCGGAGGTGAAGGTAAGGGTTCGGTTTTTGGTAATGAATGCTCTCAATGCTGTTTCACCATCAGTATTGTTAAACATAGCCTCTAACACCATTCCAAATTTAATAAAATTTAGCCTTTGTAATTCTTCCCTCAACGTTTGACCAACAAGTTCCTTAGCCTGGGTTATGAATGTTTCCAATTCCAATTGAACGTTATTAATTTTGAAATGTGTTACAACTCGTCCTGGCAAGGCTGTGGTGCGCAGTTGTCTTACATCTTCCAGTTCTTCTTCTTCCATATCCTCTTCTTCGGTGTCCTCTTCTTCGGTGTCCTCTTCTTCAATAGGTCTTGTAGCAGTAGATGGTCCAGCACCAGCAAATTGGATTACACTAGGTCTTCTTCTTTGCATTTGCTGTAGATAGCTGTCCCAGTAGTCCGTCTGCTTCTGGTGCTCTTCCAAAAACCGGTCAATTGAGTCTAAGTCTATTTCATCCATGGTAATATCTTCTTTTCTATCTTCGTCTTCATGTAATTCTCTGTGTATGGTGAAAAGATCTTCGTCTTGAAAGATTTCCCCACAAATGTCGCAAAGAGCCATTTCAAACAGTTTGGCTTTGAATGCACACTCTGTGAATGTCCACGCAATAATGAGCAGCGCACTCCACCGGGACCCTTTATATCCGAGGCAGATAGGTGGGGAAAGTGACGTCATATGGAAACAGGTTATCACTCATGTGCTAAATTTAGCCTTTACACAACCGTTTGTAATACATTTATCAGTAGGCTTGATAAATTGATGATATTTGGTCTAGATTCAATAATTTGTACAAGTTTTTTTCAAAGATGTCTGTTTGAGCAAGTTTATGTAGGTCAAGGTCATTTGGAATTATTATTTTGAGCGGGGGATAGAGCACTAAGCAGCATCATTTACTACAAAGTGCTCTATCCCCCGCTCACATTCTTTTTTAACTTTTTGTTTAAACTTTTTACAAGGGTGAAACATCACCATCAGAGTCGGAATCATCCTCATCACGGAATAGGCAGCGATGACAATACATAATTCTTCTGGCAACTAACATCCTATCCATTGGACGATGGGGAGTGTCTTGTTCTTGTTCTTCTTCTTCTTCGATTTCCAATTGGAATTCCATTTCCGACTCAGATGACGACTCTAATGTTTCGTAGGCGTGCAAGTCCACCTCATTGTCCGTTGAACCAGCTTCGTCAGAGTCCGTTTCAATATCCATTATCTCTTCCTCCTCCTCTTCTTGATCAACCGCAGGTAGTTGGTCCTCTACTTCTATAATTTCTAGAGGTATTACCTCCAGAATAGAGACAATTCTGTTGCGATGGAACACGGTGTTGTCAAGTGGAGCCATGGTATGGAAGTGTTGTATCCATCCAATTTGCTTACCCTTTTTATACCCCCACCAACTATACAATTTATGTGGGTCAAGGTCACGTAAAGATACCCTTTGAGCGGGGGATAGACCACTAAGCAGCATGCTAGTCCATTGCCGCAAAGTGATCTATCCCCCGCTCTATTCCGCAGACCACACTCAAGTCCAAGTCCACATTTAAGTCCACATCCATATGTTACACTTTATTATTACTGCCACCAAGTAATTGTCACTCGCACATTTACTTGGTTTTGATAAAGGTACTGCACAAACTCCATATTGGTTGTTTGTTCGTTATACAAATGCATCATGAAATATGCAATCTTATCGATTGCGGCATTGTCCAACGGTTCGCAATTCACAAGTTCCAATGTGCCCTGGCTGGTCTTATCCTCTATAAGTTCCACCACTTCGTTGATGTCTTCTTCCAAGAGGATGAACTCAACACTGAAGCTCTCCATTGTTGTTGTTGATAGTGTCTAGACAAATGCTTGACTAAATACTTTATTCATCAGTCCTACATATATACCAATTTCCCCCTCCTATTACCTATTCCCCCTATACCTTTATATAGGTCAAGGCCATCCAATAATACCCTTTGAGCGGGGGATAGACCACTAAGCAGCATGCTAGTCCATTGCCGCAAAGTGATCTATCCCCCGCTCTGTATTCCACACAAATCCTAGTCTTTACACACACATAAGCCCCCCAGTCTTTTACACTTACTCATATACTCTGTCCTCCCTGCCAATTAAGAGTTCCCCATGTTTGCCACTATTTTCAATTAACCTTTCCAAGTCCCAAAACACAATGTCCAAATTAACCAAGTTCGCTCGTCCAATTTGAAACACACTATTCCCCCCAAAGTCACTTGCTCTCACTTGTTGTCCTGTATACTGCTTCTTCTTCCACGCTACAATCACTACCCTACCTTCTTCAACAACCATTCTTTTAACATTATCATACACCTTCTTCAACATCCCTCTACAGTTTAAATAGTTTATGGTTACATACTCCCACTCCTTACCAATGATCAGTGATCCACTCATTTTCTAGCGTTCCACTGGAAGGTTCAAAGCAGAATGAAGTCGGGATGTACAGACCCCCCTCTTTTATACCAGTTAACCGGTTGTCCTTGCTGTAAAGTGGGTCAAGGTCATCCAATGCTACCCTTTGAGCGGGGGATAGACCACTAAGCAGCATGCTAGTCCATTGCCGCAAAGTAGTCTATCCCCCGCTCTGTATTCTACACACACACACACACACACACACACACACACACACACATGTCCCTGTCCAAGTCTTTCATTACATACCCAATATATATTCAGTTCCTTCATCATCACTATCACTCATCACTGCTTCCACAAACTCCACAGGATTAAAGTTAAATTGTTTCAATTGTTCTTTTAAGTTTTCAATTTGTTGGTCCTTTACTTCTAAAACACTGTGAAGGTGTGATATGTAGTCCGCTGCCTCGTTGATGCTTGCTACTCTCGGATCGCCTAACTTCAAGCTGGGAACTACACCCTGCAGCCTGTAGTACGCCATACGCCTTTCTTGCTCCTGCCGTTGACCAGGACTGAGCAAGCCTTGCCCGTCTTGGCTCACCTCCAGCAAGGTCCGTAGCATTGGAGCTTTGCAGGCGTTTGCCCGAGCAACAGTTATGCTGTGGAATGGTCGAGCAGGTCCACGAGTAGCAGGCAGGACGTTGGCAGCACGCCTTCTTGAAGAAGAAGAGGAAGCCTGAGAAGTTTTGCAGTTGGAAGCCATGTTGAAGTGAGGTATTCAGCTAAGCGATACAAAGCAGAATAACCAAACTGCACATCAATACCCGTATATATACACTTATCAGTGGTGGGGGTACTAGCTAGCCTTGGTAAAGTGGGTCAAGGCCATCCAAAAACATTACCAGAACGGGGGATAGATCACTAAGTGGCATGTTAGTCCATTGCCACAGAGTGATCTATCCCCCGCTCTGTATTTCACATTCACGCACACATTCATACATACACACAAGTCCCAGTCCAAGTCTTTACCCACACACCTATATACTCTCATCCTCACTATCATCACTGTCCAACAGGCTTTCACACTTCTTAATCAGTTTTTCCCATTTACTCCTGACATAAAGTAGCTCCCTGCGAGTATTCTCTAGCATTCTGTCCCTTTGCTCTATCACTTCGTCGTACCACTCGATGATGTTTGGTGGAGTCTGAGTTGATGCATCCGTCGTGGTTGGTTGAGACGCTCCGCTGCTCCGCAACTCCTTCCTCACAGGACCAAAGCCGGAGAATCGGACACGACTCCTTGACGAAGGCCCCGATCGGATTGGTCCAATGCTCGGGCTGGAGTTGGAGGCGACCGGGCCAGAGGTAGAGGCTGGGACGTTCATAGCAGACATGGTGGTGTTCAGCTTAACGGTGTAAAGCAGAATGAGAGGACGGTTGATCACCACTCCTATATATACCCATTTTTAGTGGTGGGGATAACATTGGGGGGGGGGGGTTAAAAGAAATTTTGCTTAGTCTTCCCGGTCATCAGTTTTACATACCTTTAGCACACCCATTATTTTGGTTTCTTCAATAACTTTACACACCTCAAACACCCAAGCAAACAGCTCAACTATGTTGTTATAATTAATTTTTGTCCAGTGTTCATACTTATGAGTTTGGTTGTTTATAATACATAGATAAAATGTAGACCCGTCTCGTCTTATACAATACTCAACTTCCATTCTATGCTGGTTTAGCACTTCCCAAGCATTGTGTTGATCTATCAAGAAGTCACCACCTTTGTAATTGTACCGTGACATGTTTACCACGGAGCACAGAAACAGACTGAAGCAAATGAACGGCTCATACAAGCTTAGTAAGAGCGTTAGAGTGGGGGTATCACGTGATACACAACATTAGTTGTAAGGTTAGCACTTTACTTTAAACAGTAATTTATATGGGTCAAGGTCATTCAAACTTTGAAAAATTTTTACCTCCAAACACTTGTAGCAAGCTACAAGTGTTTGGAGGTAAGTTTTTATTTGTTAATGATTTATTTGTAACTTAGTCTTCACCCTCAAGGACACGGTTTGAGATTGTCCCAGTGACTTTACATCACCGCCAGGTTAAAGTATTATACAAGTCAAGTATTTTTTTTTTATTAGTTGACTTGTATAATACCCCTCTCCCTTACTTTAAGAGGGTTAAGACTAAATTTGGAAAAATAATTTGGAAAAAGACTTTTAAATATTGTCCAACACAACCTAACAATTTTGGCTTTTTCTTTTTAGTGAGCCCATGTCCTAATCCATTTCCCAAACAGATCGGCATCCTTTTCTTCGAATTAAATAAGCCCCGGGGACAAAAAATTCTCTTTGTACCATCGCAGGTGGTACTTTCATTCTATGAAGGCGGCCATCACCTTTTAGAATGATTTGCACATTTATGTTAAATGCTCCATAAGCTTGAACAATGAAATAATATTTTTTGTCCCTCTTGAGCCTATTAATTTTCAGCTTCTGCGGACTGTTGGGGTGTTTGAACTTGGACTTTTCAGGCATAATATTAAGGCTATAGGGCTTTGGTGTCGGAATTTTGATTTTCTTATTCAAGTGTCGTTGGCAACGATCTTTTTCTGGAAGAGCAAAACTCGGACAACAAAGAACCACAGCCTCTCTGCTAAACCAAACATAATCGCATTTATCACGCTTGCCAGCAGGGCATTTAACACGATTACGTTTCTTTTGTGTTGGACTCTTAGTGTTTTGGAGCTTCTCCGAATTAGGCTGGCTAGAAGAAATAGGGGTGGAAGGGGGTGGAAGAGGCAAAGATTGGTCAAAAGGAATGGAGCAAACAATTTTGGGTGGGGTAGGAGAGTGTGTTAGGTCTATGGAGGGAAGTTCAGGGGAAAAGATGGATTTACGGGATGCTTTGGTTGGTGTGGATGGCATGGGGGATATGGGTGAGGGACATTGTGATTTGGTATAGGATAGGATTTTTTGGGTTCTGCTGTAGGGGGTTATCCTCGACCTGGACGTCTCTTCGAAGACTGCAGACTCCGATCCTGAGTCCGATAGCAGCGAGAGTGCTGGAGAGGCTACCGGGACTCGACCGCTGAGTTTTCCTGACGATGGTGGAGGTGCACCGGCCTCTTCCACTGTCGGCGGCAGTGGCGACAGGCTGGGCATGGAGGCGGGCTGTGGTGGCGGCGGCGGCGGTGGTGGCATCGTCAGGCAGCTCAAGATGTTTGCAGTCATCAGATATTCCAGGATCGAGGCGGAGGATGATGGAGGTTGAGTCGTGTCGGTTGAGGTTGAAGCTGGCGGGTAGTTTTTGAGTTTAAGGCCCATTTTACCCATTGTTATAAATGGACTTAATGAAAAGAATAGATGAGAATAAAAAAGTGAAGTTATTATAAATAATCTCAAGAACAAGAGAGAACCTGTCCGTACGGGAGCTTGGACGGGAATGAGAAGTGCATGCAGCCGGGCCGCCTTATATCCCCACCGGGGCTGCCACGCCCAGGGTATCAGGGGTGGGGGAGGGGGTGGGGGTGGGGGTGGGGTGGGGGTGGGGGTGGGGGTGGGGGTGGGGGGGTGGGGGGGGGGCCTCGCACTTTTTGTCGGGGGGGGGGGCTCGCACTTTTCGTCGGGGGGGGGGGGGCTCGCACTTTTTGAAAAAATAAACCCCACTTGGGACATTTATGTTGCCATCGCTGAAGCCTCCCAAGAGACCCAATTCCAAACTTGTGCGTTACTAATACCTAACTGTTAACTTTTAAAAGACCTCTATATATATAAACTGTGTTAGTAAGATCTGACTGTTAAAGATTTTGAAAACTTTTATATTTAGGTCAAGGTCACGAAAAAACTTTAAAAAAATTAAGCCCCACACCCCCCTATGGGGGTGTGGGGCACTTGGGTTGTCATCGCTGTAGCCTCCGAAGAGACCCAACTATGACAACAAGGCAACATCCAATGTCGTGTACCCTTCGCCACGCGAGACTTGTAAACATTTACTGCATTTCCAACTAATAACTTTTCCAATAGCTAACGAAATGTCATTTACATAATTTTGAAAGAAACTGAGGACGCCCTAGTGGCTTACGTCCTCGGTCCGAGTGCAGAGGCCATCGGCTCATTACCCCCGTATAAGCGTACAAACGGACCACCTCCTATTTCTCAGCCGCATTGAAGCATGCATGAGAGGAGCCTAACAATTATAAAAAAAGTGGCTTTACACGGGGGCCTACTCCCGTAACCCTATCTTTAATATTTTTAATTTAGCAATGCAGTAAATTTTTACAAGTCCTATGTGGGTCAAGGCCACACGGACATTAAAAAATTTCGGCCCCCGTACATCCATGGCGAACCACGAATGTTCGGGGCCTTTGGGGACAAAAAAACACAAATAGCTAACAAAGTTTCATTTACATAATTTTGAGTTTCCAGAAGGGAAACTAACTGAGGACACCCTAGTGGCTTACGTCCTCGGTCCGAGTGCAGAGGCCATCGGCTTATTACCCCCATATAGGCGTACAAACGGACGCTCCTATTTCTCAGCCGCATTAAGCATGCATGAGAGGAGCCTAACAATTATACAAAAGTAACTTTACACGGGGGCCTACTCCCGTTCCCTGTCTTTACGATTTACTTTGAGCATTGCAAAAGCTCAAGGGGGATTGCTAAAACAAGCGTATACACTTTAGAAAAATATAACACACTTACAACACACAATTGAGCTCAACGTAGTCAATGCTGGAACAAGCACATACATGTTAAACACATATAACAAACAAGACACAAAGGATAAAAGACACACAGGAGACATAAGGTACAAGTAAAACACTCTCATATAAAACAATTCGCAATACCCAAACGCAAGCGCAATATCTTACAACTAATACAAGTCTTAAAGTTAGAGTAGACTTCGCTAAACACTGAAGGCGCCATTCAATGTTTAGTGATGCCTATGGCGGTCCGTCCCGATCGTTCACGTTCAACGCGCGGGAGCGGACTGCGAGCCGGCTCTGGCTGGGCCCCTTATATCCCCACCGGGGCTGCCACGCCCAGGATATCAGGGGTGGGGGTGGGGGTGGGGGGGGGCACTTTTGTCGGGGGGGGGGGGGGGGCTCGCACTTTTTGTCGGGGGGGGGGTTCGCACTTTTGTCGGGGGGGGGGGTTCGCACTTTTTGTCGGGGGGGGGGGGTTCGCACTTTTTGTCGGGGGGGGGGGGTTCGCACTTTTTGTCGGGGGGGGGGGGGTTCGCACTTTTTGTCGGGGGGGGGGGGAGGGGGTCAGGTAAGTTATGTGGGTCAAGGTCACCCACAACACTTGTACTCTAAGTGTTGGCTATACCCCCACCACAACTGGGTCCCTAGGCTGCACAACACCGCTTCGCCAGTATGTCTCCGGCTTCCATGCGGTGCGTCTCGCTGTTCTCTAGCTCTCTATATGTAAGTAATTTTACAAGTTCTGAATGTAGGTCACTACACTTTAACTCTGGGACGATATCGACTTGTAGTATTTCAGTGTTTTGACTCAAGGTCATCACACTTTAACTCTAGCACATCGGTTATCGTACCAGAGGTGCTCAATAACCTAACTTGTAATGTTTAGGGTGGCGTTTTCACGCCACGTGGTATCGCCATGAGTGTCCAGTCCAAGTTTTAAGTTAAATTAATTTTACTGTAATCTTTTCCATTTCCGCTTCGTTTTGCCAAAGTATAAGGTGTCGCTTAATAAAGTGGTATTTCTCTAAAGTTATAGGAGATTGCAAGGATACAATTAGTTTATTTAGGAGACTCTTCATCTTGGAGTTTAACACAATTTCCACTTTGACTTTGCTTCCTCGGCTCTCACAGCCTAAGCTGTACAGAAATGTTTCTTCTAGTGCCAACTCGGCCAAGAGAACAGTGTGTTGACTGTAGGACACCTCATGGTGAAGTGATGCGATACTCCAGCGTACCACCTCACCTTCCCCCGCCACTGTGACCTTCCCCCACTCCTGCTGTTTCCCCCACCTCTTTTCCCTTGACTCATGCGCTACAAGCAGTCTCTCAGTATTGTGCAGACTTTTGTTAGGTGAAGCCATGTCGCAGGACACTTTAGGTAAGAAACTTAGCCGTGTTAAGACTTTATTAGTTGCTCACTGTCCACCACTCAAAGTTAAGAGAGTTTCAACTTTAGCTAAGTGGCGCAAACTGTTGCGCGGACACCCTAAGTTTTATACAAAACAGACTAATGTCAGTTTTACTGATGAGGATTTGTTTAAAATATTGGATGAAATGACTTTTCCTTGCAAAATTCAGTTAGTTACTCCCATTCCTGACAGTTTAGAGTCTTAGTCTCTCAAGCCGATATACCTAGCATCCACAGAGCCTGACAGTCAGTCACTCGGTGGCTGTCGTGGGGTGCGCATCGGTGTCGGCGCTCCGTTGTTAGGTTTTCAAGGTCACAGTAATATCAAATTGTTGGTGTTGTGCTGGTTCAAGGTCACCTGAGGGATAACCGATTGCCCATTTAGGCAGAGTCATGTCAGAAACTCGAGTTTAACTTGGCACTTTTGCCGTTTCTCGTCGGAAATTCGCTCCAAGTGGTCAAGGTCACGGGGACTCTGACTGAAACTCGGAGCGTAGTGCGAGAAACGGCAAAAGTGCCAAAAAATTTTAAGTTTCGGCGTGACCTTGGCCTCAGTGGCGTCGGTGACGTCATTTTGATGACGTAAGGGGTGATGACGTCATCAGCACGTCATTTCTGTGACGTCATGGGTGTGACGTCATAGAAATGACGTCATTAGTGATGACGTCATCGATGACGCAATCGATGACGTCATCGATGACGTCATCGGTGAGGTCATTGACCTCGATGACGTCATCCCTCAGGTGACCTTGAACTGAGCCAGCACCAACAATTTGACACTACTATTAATGTTAATAAAGGTTCAAGTAATTCATAAGAACATTGCTTGATAAGCCACATAGAAATGCCATCAGCATCACAGGTCTTTTTTGAATTAAGATTTTTTATTGTATATTCAATTTCATGTAAACTAACAGGTGTTAAAAGCATTGAGGATGATGGAGACTTGTCATTAACATAGTTACAAGTATTATAATCTTTTAAATTTGAATTTGATACATTAGAGAAAAACTTGTTCAATGTATTTGCAACAATTAAAGCATCTTCAATAATATTGTTGCCAATTTTTATATGGATTGGTTTAGGGGAGGCTTTTTCTCTATTATTATTTATAATTTTCCAAGCTGTTTTGGATATGTTTTTAGACGAAGCAATTTGTTTATTAATTTCATACGTTTTGGCGGCTTTTATTACTCTTCTGTAGATACGTTTATAATTTTGAAAAAATATTTGAAAACTTTCATCTTTGCAACTTTTTGCATATTTGTAATATATTTTTATTTTTCTTCTGGATACTAGGATTCCTCTAGTGATCCATTTATATTTTTGTTTCATATTTAAATTAATTTGTTTGAATGGACAGTTGATATCTAAATTACTTAATAGTCGGAACCGAAAGAACTCATACATGTCTTCTATGGTTTCAAATTGATTTAAGATATTCCACTTTTCCTTTGATAAACTTTGTTGTAATTTTTCTATATTGGTTTTATTATACAGTCTTCTAAAAGCGAGGTTTGGCGAATTGTAACTAGGGACATAATTTTAACGGAAACTAATTGTGCATCGTGATCAGCCAGTGCCGTAACAATTACTGAAATATTAATATTTGTAATGTTACTTATGACGTTATCAATAGCACTTTGACTAGTGGCTGTCACCCTAGTAGGTTCGTTGATGGACCACTTCAGATTGAATGTATTTAGTAATTCCTTAAATTTTTTTGTTGTAGGGTGATCTATATTGAGCACATCAATATTAAAATCACCAATTATAATGAATTTTAATTTCTTTGAAAGCAAATTTTTTAGAAGAATTTCCAGTTTTAGAAAGAAATCTTCTATTTGACCTGAGGGTGATCTATATAAGCCAATTACTAATAACTTGGAATTGTTTTTATCAAAATTCTTATACCGCTAACCTCAAAGTTTTTATCAACTGAAAATTTATATTATAATTAGAATATTTTAGTCTTTTTTTAACAAATATTGCAACACCACCCCATTTGTAATTTTTACGTTGATACGAAACAGCACGTTCATAATTATCAATTTTAAAATATTCAATGGTTTTATCATTAAAACCTTGTTCAGAAATTACTAATATGTCTGGTGAGAGTTCATCACAATAATTTCTAACTCATTAATTTTATTGGTGGCTACCTGTGAATTTTGGTGCAATATTCTAATATTGCCTTTATTATTGTCTGTTTGATTTGGTACAATGTGCTCTGAATTGTTGGTTTTAAAATTTTTTGATTTATTTGATGTACTTACGTAATTTGGAAAGCCATTTGTTAAATCTATGGATGTGTTAAGTGGCCTTAAACTAAAAAATTATTACTACTTCCAATTTGACAACTTGTAGATGCTTGCACACAATTTGTTTCTTCAGTCATTACATATTGATATACTTCATTGAATTTGGATTTTTCTGATCGGTTAGAAAAAAATGTTTCATGTTCCTTTTCATTCAGTTGACATTTTACATTCTCCCTAAATTTAACACCACTCTTAAACGCATTCAGCAACAGGTTGGTTATTTTAATTTTTCCTGATTTATTTAGATGTAGTCCATGTTGCGTGAAATGATGTCTCTTGAGTACATTTAAATCAATAATATTAACTTTATTTCTTGCTGCCACTTCACTTATATAATTATTTAGTAGAACAATTTCTTCTTGATGAGGATGATTAGGTTGTAGATCATACCTTTGTGGGATTGTGGTCAAGTAAACCATTTCACCTTTTAGCATTTTGATGTGGTTTTCAAGGTTTTTGTAAATATCACTTAATGAATCTTTTAGCGAATCATTTGTTCCACATAAAATAACAACATTTTTTGCTTTATCTTC
Source organism: Neoaliturus tenellus (assembly GCA_030545055.2). Lineage (NCBI taxonomy): Eukaryota > Metazoa > Arthropoda > Insecta > Hemiptera > Cicadellidae > Neoaliturus > Neoaliturus tenellus. The sequence continues at coordinate 211,485,015 of CM061531.1, forward strand.
GGCAGCACATTGAAATATGCGTCCACTGCAAGCATTGGGCATGACTAATCCTCACACAAGTTTGACTCGATTTTCTCATTTATGAGGGTAGCCAATCCACGCCCTTGGCTATCAGTATACAGTTTAATTGTCTTTTTGACATTTCTCGTTTGTTGCTTCATTCCATTCTTGGCTTTTTATGTGCGGTTTTTGAGTCATCGAAAGAGTTTTCTTGTATATCATTCAAAATAACATCTACATCAGTTTTATCGTAGAGGCATTCAAACCTGTTTGTTGTCTTAGTAATATTTTTTCCCTCGTCATATTTTGATTTAATTCTTTTGCTCGTTCTCACTTTAACACGTTCCCATGGCTCTTCTTTTTCAAAATCTTGTTGTGATGTCACGTGATTTTGTTCGAGGGTTTGGTTTGCCAAGTTTATAGGTGTAGATTTAAGTCCTCTTTCATCCAGCTTTTCATATTTTGAACCATTATAACTGCTTTGCATGGGAGCTAATCCAATATCAAAGTCCATCTCATTAATGATTTTATTAACAGCTAGCTTAGCGTTGACTAACACATGCAAACCACACTCAAAATCATACTTTTGCTGCGGCGTTTTTACTTCAATTAAGACGGCATCTTCTGTTAAACTTTTTGATAGTTTCTCCGCATGGTCATGATTGAACCCTTCAATGCTGTCAAAATGGAAAAACGCATTTCCTTCTTTCTTATAAACCAAAAGGCTCCAGTGAGTTCCATTCATTCCGTTTTTGTTTTGAATAGGCTAAAGAGTTATTCAGACAAAATATGACAAATTTTGCTTCCTCAAAGTTTAGGGACGTTAGAGCTATGGTATTTGTATACAAGTCACCATATTTAAGCATTTGAGTTACTGATGGCCCTGCCATTATTACATTACTTTTCAAATCAGATAGGCTGACCTCATTTGACAAACAATCAAAATATGATTGTAGAAACTTGTCATCTAACCATTTATCCTCATTTTGCTTAAAGGTTGACTCTAATTTGCCAGTGTTCTTACTCAATTGACCATGTTGTTTGTTCAAAACTTTAATCTCTTTTTCAATTCAATTTTTCTTTTTTCCAAGTTTTCTAATTCATTTTTTAATTCTTTGATAGTTTTGTTCATTTCATTTGTATCTTGTACATTTTCATTTAAAGAGACAGTGCAGTTAGCTTTTTGTTTTCTTGTTTGAATGATAGATTTAAACATTGTTAGTAAATACAAGAAAATAACTATATTAAAAGACCTTATATTTCAGCTGATGTTTACTTATTTTTTAAAGATAAAAATGTAAGGTTAGTTTGTGATTTTTTCAATAAAAATTAGTTAGACTGAAGAACTAAGTGTAATACCATGATTTAATTTTAAGTTAGAAACTTGAATGATAGTTCTATTACAAAATACTCACAATTATAGACTAAATTTTAGAATTTAAATAGTTTTTCCAAGAGCACAAATAAATCACTGATCACAACAACATTGACCATATGATTCAATGTCATTATAAAATGAGTAAATTATCAATTTTACATCAGGAGAGTTTTTGGGCCAATCGTCGATAAATCATTCAACTATCAAAAGTGGATCCTGGTATGAATTTTTTAAGAATGTTAACTATTTTAGACAAGAAATAAATACTTGTGCATCATGAAGCTATTTTTTCTAAACGCACTTTAACAACGCAATTTTAAAACTATTTCGAAAGTTAATTTGACGGAGTTTGACCTATGAAGAAGGGAATGGGATATATTGTATTAGATTAATTTCATTGTAGTTTTTAAATTAACACGTTTATCTCTAAACTGAATAAAGCACAAAGAGTTTTTTTTTTTTCGCCTTCCACTTATTTCTGGACCACATCGCTGCAACGCCATGCTCGGATAAGTAGTATTACTATAGTTGGGGGTTTCCGTAGGCTAGGGATGAGCGGGGGAATGATAATTAATTAATTAATCTCAAGTACAATTATTATGTAGCGGGTCAATTAAGGCTGTAACTTGTTCTGTAGAGGTAGTCTGGAACCTTAACGCTCATGTCGTTTCACGACATGGGCCATCAGCCATAGGATGGGTTTTAGATTTGTAGATACAGTTCATTATTAGATATTCACCTTGCAATTAATTTAGTATAGATAGATTATAATTAAAACGCTCATCAAAATGGCTGATAGGCTTCTGGTCCTGTGCTTGGCAGCGATCCGTCTCTGGGTAGTACCCACAGTATGTCCTTCAGATACGTTTCCTAGGTTCAGTCAATAAGCCACGAATTTCCCAGGTATCTCATTTCACGCCTTAAGCCTCAGTCCTCAACCATTTCCATAGTCACCTTTGGTTAATCACCTACAACCTAGAGATGACTAGTCAGCCCATTCATATTGTTGCTCGAGTTCAATTGTCCATCAATTCAGCTTTGCCAACAGCTACTCTCTAAGTTTTAGTTCAATACCACCATAGGTGCACTGCAGGCATATCAAAACACTCATTATCCATAGTTCATCGGCATATTACCGTTTCATATGACTGACTTAGAACCAGGAGGCCATGGAACGGTAGAGTGTGTTGCCGAGTCTGTGGAAATATATTCACCAATAAAACATGTTTTTCCTAAAACACCCATTAATGCGGAAAAGTTTTATCAAAATACGTTCTTGACAATATTTTTTAGGCTGCCTTCGCGCAGGTGTGGGCCAAGAAATCTAGAATGAGAAGGAGATAGGTGAACTAGATTTCTTGGGTGAAATCAACGAAAACAAAAATAAATCGATGACGTCAAAGATGCAGCATCTGATATATTCAAAACAAACCAAACAACATGTCGTCAGAGGTGCAGGACCGCTTCAATCAGCTGTTGGTGTCGCCTACCTTGGTTTGTTATAGATACATTGGAGTGGGCTATGGGTCGGTAATGTTATGTTTGAGGAGCCCGATCAGTTGCATTTCCGCCGCTAGGTGTCGCTGTCGTGACCGAGGCAGGTCTCCAAGTGGAGCTCGCCTCTGTGCAGCTAACGGAAGACAAATAGCTTTCGTGAGCGGCGAAACCGCGACGAACCTCCGCCTACTTCTGACTACTGCTTCTGTAGGACTAGGGAGTGTCAGCCCGCACGCGACGGTCCGTTGTTGAAATTGGAACTGTGTCCGTTGGGTGGGAGGCATATGCAGTGTTCTTCACGTTAATTTGTTTGTCAACACAAATTAATATTCTTTGGGAGTCGATCATAACTTGATCCAAAGTATCACTTGACGTTATAAAATATGTTGAGTATCTCCCCAAAAATAAGTAATTTCAGGGAAACTTAACAATGAATTAGATGTAAACCGCTTTAAAAGGCGAGCCCTCATTTTAAAGTGCTTGAATAAACTTAATGAACGGTAAAACCAAGTGTATGCTATCTTTTCCCTATTCAAACAGAAGCTTGTAAAAATTTTGAATTATTACTTTATACTTATTATTGGACATTGGCGAAAAAACTTTCGCTTTTAAAATAAACGGTATCAGTTAACTGACACATACTTTCTCCCAACAATATAAAAAAGATGTTAAAAGCTTCAAAAATTAATGTCTTGATTACTCAGTCGGATAGCTACGAGCTGAGCAGCGCTCGTTTGACCCTACGCGCGTCTGTGACTTTTAACAACGTACTGCGTTTACCGCTAAACGAAAAAATTGAATTTTCTCCGCAACCACTTGACGTAGAGCAATAATTTAAAATACTGGATTATTTAGTTTTTTTAGCTTGATTTAATGGTGATAAGTAAAATTTATTTCAAGACAACAGCTATTTTGAAAATCCAAAAAATTGATTTTTGAAACACTTTTTACTCCATAACTTTTGAACGCGGATTTTCCCGGAGATGCGGGTGGTGTCATTTTATTCACCATTTTAAGCTTAATAAACCAAAAAATTTTTATCAAAATCGTTAGAGCTGTTTTTGAGAAATTTTGATTTTTGACGATTTTTGAGGGTTTTTTGGGGTAAAATACCCTTAAAAATCAAAAATTCAAAAAAATGAACAAAATGCCTGGAATTATCGTGGATTTGGACCTATATAGCAAATTTAATTAAAATCGGACCATTAGGGCATTCTCTAGCTCTGTTTACATCCTGACACACACACACACACACACACACACACACACACACACACACACACACACACACACACACAGACAGACATCACTCCGAAAAGCACTTTTTTGGGCTCAGGGGGAACCAAAATGGATAAATCCACCAACAACTCAAATTCGAAAATTTTGACGAAAACAATACTTTCTCCATATACTATGGTATAGAGGGAGAAAGTAAAATCGTTTTTTTACACTACGATCGACTACAGTACATAAATATTGAACCCCATTTCTCCTTGCGTGTGGTGGTAAAATGTACTAGTAAACTGACGTGTTTCGTCGGTTATAACGAGGATCCAAGGCGCCACTGAACCTCGAGGTGACAAAATTTAATCGAGGGCGAATATTTTAACGAAGAGATGGTCGGTTTGACGCGGGCCCCAACGCCGATCCTCGCTGGAATATTTGTTTTAGCCTCATCGCTCTACAATGAATCCAGTTTGAGGACCCGTCGTGCGGGGCCACGACACTTCCAACATCGTCACGACAGTGTGGCTGTGATGGAGGCGTGATGGCGAGCTGGGGAGAGGTTCAGGGTTCAGGGGCAGGAAATCCGCGAATAACGGAGGAATGTGAGCCAAGGCCGCTGGAGGCGCGCCAAGACGCGGCGCCGGGTCGTACAACCACATACACACGCACAAAGCTATTTCCTGGGCTAGATTTGGACAAGCCCTTTTAGAAAAACAAAAAAAAAAAAATAGTCCCACTACAGCACTATCTTTGCCTTTGTCAAAACTTATTTATGCCACGTTAGTTTTTCGCTACTTGGTATGGAAATAAATTGGCCTACTAGATCTCACATTTTAGTAATATTGTCTTTAAACCCCAATTACATGAAAAACATAAAAACATATTGTGGGACTTAAATTTATTCTTTTAAAAATTTTCTGTAACTAAAAAAAATAAAAAATATACTCGAGTGAGTAATGACGCGTTTATGTTTCTGAACTATTTAATTGCATGTTTTTAAACAATTTAAATCTGTGATAATCCATTATTTTCACCACATGAGACATAATTCTTTCGTCCGCAGACTGTTTTAATGAGAGTTTTACAAATTTACCCGTTACCCAACACCGTTGTTCTCTGGAAAATGGAACTAACAAAACAAGAAATCTACAGTCGCCCACCAAAACGAGGGCATTCTTGGAAATAGTTTGTCCATGCCGCTAACAGTTCTTCGTGTTTCGTTTCTTCAAAGGATAAACATTTAAACAGTGTTTGTCACAAGACAATGTAGCAACTTTCTAATGTCAAAACAAGCGTCGTCAGAGGAAGCTGTCGGTGGGAGGGGGGGGGATGGAACGCTTCTGTGGCCGAGAAAACACGGTGGACAAAACGTTAATTGGGCTGGCGATTGTGGAGTAGACGATTTGTGGAGCGGTACACGGACACGACACGGTGGACACGGAACGTAATGTAGGAGAGCGGGAAAACGGATGAGAAGGTGTAGGCGTACCGCAAGGTGCAGTATTGGGTCTGGCCGGGGCCTACGATACCTCCGTTCTGGCGATAATCGTAGCAATGATCGTAGGCCGTTAGCGTAGTTGCATTTTCTGTCTACATTTATGCCAGTAGCATACTTTTAAAATTTTTGTAGGGAACGGTCGAAACCCTGGTATTGTTACGTCTATCTTGTTACTATGTACTTATGTTGTGAGACAACATACAAGACGCTGTTGAAACGATATGTAAACCGACTGATGATTCATATGGAAAATGAGAGGGTATGATGAGGCAATTTACCGGATTTCCTACAAAATAACACCAATAGATATGAAAATAAGTTAAATGTCAAGATAAATATAAAATTTTCAACAATTGTTATTATTTAAAACAACCCCCTTAGCTAAGCACTGCACCTCAGTAATATTTAGAAATGATTTTTATCCCGAGCTCAATGACAACTGTGTATAAAATCGAACTAGCAGCCTCAACGTTACCAAGTTGTTTACACTAATTTTGATAAGCTTACATTTTATCCTGAGGTGGCATTATTTTGTAATCGTTCTAATGGGTTTTGTATTAAATGTATTCCCTAACGGATTCGTGCTATACTTAGTAAAGAATTAGTGACCCTACAAACGAGTTAAGCACAATTGATTAGACACACCTATTGTGCAAAACTTTTTCATTGGTCTTTCGAGTCCCGAGAACGTGATGAAAACGCGGCTTTTCTCAGTTCGGATTCGATTACTATTTCTATTGTGGCCAGTTAGAATAGTTCTATTGAAGAGTAGATCTTTTGAAGGACGCAAGATGAGACTACGTGGAATAAGCGTGTAAGAATTTTTGGCTCTACCCGTAAAAAACTCACACCTGGAAAGAGTCGTTGCAGTTGTATGTCGAGAGGGATTTGTTTGTGATTTATTAGCGACCGAAAAATCTTGCGTATTTTGTGAATTTTAATATATAATTGTTGGATGTGTTTTGAGCGCGATTCCGTAGAATTTTGATGGGGTAAACAGGTTGTTTGAGGCATGCCGTTTTAGGATTCTGAATTTGTTTCTCCCACAATTCTCCTTAAATTTGCATAATATATCAAACTATTTTGCGAACAGAATATTTCGCTCAAAGGGGCAAAAATGGTTGTTTTCTACCCAATATCGTTCATATTTTATGCCCGAGACTAAATTGAAGTGATTAACCAGTCTGCAAAAATAGAGCAGCTGACTTTGCAGCCGCTAGGGCTACACATATTCGGCTCTTGGGCTGCAAAACGGTACTTAATCCTTTGAAATGACCTTTCGAAAACAGGTACGGTAATTAATTACAGCGTATGGTGTAGTGAAATCCATTGTATATAGAGTTCCAGTCAAGTAAAATTCGCAAGTAAACAATTCCAATCGTCATTTGTTAAGTGAGAAAAGCAATTAGTGTGTAGCCAAAAACCAATCACCTTTCAGTACAAGCATTTCGAGGACCGTTATGTCGGTGCGGCGAAAGTCTTGGCGCAGCTACATGGGAACATGATCGCTACTCGCGGATTCCCGTCCCTTCGCGGGTCGGGTAGACCACAGCCTACTGATGTGGGACAGCCGGCGGTACGCTTTTCTCTGGGAATACTTCCAAAACATGAGTCGTAAAATTTGTTTCTATACCAGTAGCTAGAACTCTGGGTAGGCCTACAGTAGACGAAGTTAACATTGTTTAAACTTCTGGCTGCCCACTACGACAAATTCTCCTTTTCTCATGATCCATTCATGTTCTAGTTTAAAAAAAGGGGGTGGATGGAGACCCTAAGCTGAGGAACATTAGTCTAAGGCCGGTTCCTACGTGGGCGACAGATGCGACGCGACGAGAGCGACAAAATTTCAAACAAATGTATAAGCATTGGAGCGTTCTTAGTGGGCGACAGGAGCGACAACAATTTACAATGTATAACATTATGGCGATGCAAGCTTGTCGCTGGCGTCGCTTCTGTCGCTCTCGTCGCGTCGCATCTGTCGCCCACGTAGGAACCTTAGGCAGAGCTGGCCGCCTGGTTGAGTCACAGGACCACGGGAATTGGCCATCTGAGTGGTCAATTTACGGTCTGGTGGTCAATTTCTTACCCTTTCCTCTCCCTCAATATCCCATTCTCTCGGGGGCTAATGCAAAATTTAAATTGGAGACAGATTGTTTTGCAGTCCGACCGGGGCTTCATTATCCACCGATGAACAACAAAAACCCTTGGCCCTTCCTTACGTGGTTCGAATGCTGCTGGTGGGGTAGTCAGGTTTTTCTTTGGGGACGAAATTCTTCCAACACAGTGACTCGTGACTCGGAAACAATTCTGCAAATATGTTAACCCTCGAGAGGTCGCTTAAAATTTAAAACGCCGTCTCTCGCTCAAGGAGGATGATAGGACCGCGGGAAACAGTTGTTAGGGCTGAGAGTCCTTTAACCGAAAAGAAAATTCGTTGCAAAACGAGGAAACAGGGCTTAATAGGTTAGGAGTTGAAAAATTGAGAACCGTGAGGCGAGAGGGGGTTCCCCTAAACATTTAACTGGTGTTTTCTCTGCGCGTATCATATCACCGCCGATATCCGTCTTGGCTGTTTACAAGGTCGTCAATAACGCTGGAGATTGTATCGGCTGGATTTAGCCACTAAAAGCTTTAGCAGCCAATAACTTAGTGGGGTGGCCGACCTGTGTTTCTAACATAATGGCCCCCTTCTGAATGATACTAAAATAACAGACACTATTTGGGTCTACTGTGTGGTTTGAACTAGTGCAGAGTTCCGCGGTGCCGGTCCTGTGACACAACTGTTGCGTCACGAGTAACCAGTGGTCGGTTCTCGGTCATCTCGATCACTTCCGCCACACCTGCCGATCTCGCGGCTATACCGCGACTGGGACGGTGGCGACGTCCTGTAATCCAGCTACTTGGAGGTCACGAATTGTGGATAGTTATAAGCGATGTCTTGTGTATGCGATGTTCCTTGGTGGGGATTAACGTCCGCACTAGTGAACATTAGTTCATCCATAAGGACCATACTCATAATTAGACCAATTCGTAAATTGGAGGTTGAAATTGTGGTTCGGATCCCACGTTAAACTGTAGGTCCCTAGATACCATTGGCTGTTGGGCTATTAATTAACAGTCCTGTCTAAGGAGAATGTCGGCCTTAGTCAGTAACAAGACTACAAGATCGCGCCACAATCATCCTACACTCATCTCTCATTCATATTCAGGTTAAAATACCCACTATGTGAGGTCCCTGTCTCAATATAGTGATATAGTGATATAGTGATACCTGCAACATCGGCCTTCGGCTGCGATTCGGTTCGTTCTTGAACAGATATCTTACAAGTACTGTATCAGTAATATATTCATTAGGACAAAGTTTTCATTACGTCAATCTGTTTTTTTTGTTTTTTTTTTTTTTTTCTTACGCAACCCTCCTCTTCTTCAATGCAAATTGACGTTTAACATTTCTAAATTTGCATAATTTACTTTTATATATTTCTATTCTGGAAGAATGGGTATTCCTTAAAGTTTGTTTTTATCATGAATAACAAGAGTGATAGTTTTAACTCAAGAGCTTCTGATAGTAGCTTACTGTATAACAGAAGAACAAGTGCAGCATCAATGTCGACCCAACCACTCTCATGATATACTTACATCATCATAATGCTGCACATTGCCCTGCACATGTGCCCCTGGTTCTCTATGGGTGGCAATTTTTACAAGCTCGTTTGTCGATCTGCTGTGTCCACTTGTGTTCCGTTTACAGTTTTGCCAGTACAGTTAGTTGCTACCGCATTCGCACATATTGCGTCGACCCCATAGTGTATAAGGAAGGACAGTCTTGCTCGTACAAGGCAACCTAACCTAACAGTTCCTTATCCAACCGGCAACTCCACTGGCTCTAGTTCGACATTACGGGGAATCTTGTCTGCCTGGCGTCTCGAGTTTTTTTTTTTTTTTTTTTTTTTTTTTTGCAAAAGGGCTATGCCATAAGAACTAAGCCAAGGACTAAGGGGTTGTTGTTGTTCACTTGTGGGTAACGAGGCCCCGGTAGAACCGCAAAGCAATCTGTCCCCAATGTAAATTTTTCACGAGACCCCGAACATAAGAACAGTAAATATAGTATATTGTATGTTAGTTTTCAAAATTAGAGATATTTTAACTTTTAAAATATTATGGGTTTTAGATTTGTGTATGTTTATTACAGTTGTCTAAGAAAATCTTTTCTAGAATAGTGAGTTTAAATTTAAAAAATTGATTACAATTTCTATGTTAAACATAACAAAACGTCTTTAAATAATCAATAATCCTGAAAAATAGCGAGCTATATGGGAGTTCTTGCCTGAAAGAGATAATATCCCGATTTGTACGAAGTAAGATATATTTTTATAGTTTAACTCTCATGCATTGTGTTTGTAACAATTTTTCTCAAATTAATTACTAATGTTTTTGATTTTCAATAAATTGTAGGTTTCATCTTTTGTGTTCAAAAATTATTTGCAATTATTGAGTGTCAAAGTTTATAATAGAGTGAAAAGGTAACTGGTAGATGTCTAAGCCTAATCCGGTAGTCATGTGTTTTACTTATATTTGAACAGAATATTACGTTACTAGTTCGGTAAGTAGAGTTTTACAGTGAGAGCGTAATAGTTACTGCTTTCCGTTACTTGCCTGGCGTGTTACTACCATACTTTGCACTTTACATTTCATACATTTCGTCTTGTGTTTCAAATGAGTCAACGCGCCGTAAAATTACCGAGTGCCAATAAAAACATGTCCATGCTTCGGATAAACTGCTGGCAAGAACGGCTTACGGTACAAGTAGTCCCGGATTCTCTTGGTCACGATTCATAAAAAACCCCCTAAAAGCTCAAGATAAGCGCTGTGGCTGTGGCCATGTCTCCACCTCGCTTGCTCACTCGGTCGCACACACCCGTCTCCCCAACCTCGTATGGATCAGAAATGCCCGTGGATAATCTGTCATAGCTTTAACTGGATGTAGATGTTCACTAATATCAAACATGTACCACAAGTATTCAACGCATTCTCAATGGAATCTCTTTTGAACTGTCGTATATAATTGGAATTGACGATGACATTCTCCATTTGGGGAGACGAGTCTAAGGTTGCCTTAAGGTCTCCCTGTGGAGAAGGGGAGGGGGACAAGATTTAGAGCAAAGGGGAGCCTGGCGGTAGAAGGGGATCCCCCTCGGACGGAGGCAACCCCATAAGATGGGGATCGCTGTCGGTAGGCTGTCATTAGAGTACCACAATTCCAAGGTGACTGAACAACATCATCCCCGTCGCAGCAAATCTGCGTACTAAGCGAATTTCTAGTAACATTTTGTGATTTCTCTTTTTTAACCATAAATATTAAATGGGGTTGTGTATATAGGTTTGATGCATTTGGGGTTTTATAAGCAATCATAGGTTAATTAATACCTATTGAAGGTGCATATTAAATTGTAACAAGAACTGGTATTTTTTTATATTTTCCATAAAACCCCTATGGTGAATGAATGCAGGTAAAAGAGTGCAGTGAAAACTAATATAGTATAATGCCGTCGCTATATCCGGAGCAGGAGCGAAAACCTAGCTGATTATTCACTGGCAACAACTAACGTTCCGAGTTTTGAGGTTAGCGACTAAGCTCTCTATCTTACTTGTCACCAAAACCTGATAACCCCGTGAATACATTAAGTAAAGTGATGTTAATGAGTGATGACGAGAATAAAAGGCGGAAGAAAATAATTACACTTCCTTTTTGAATTAAGACTTTTCCTCCCTAAGGATATAGTTCTCAAAATTTGCTAAGATTTGGTTTTTATAAAATTTACACAGTTATAGTCACAGCAATAAGGTCCGTTTAGCCTGTAATAATTTTTATAATTCAATCGTCAATTGTCAAGGCGGACAGCGATTGTGAGTAAATTGATATATTTATTAATTATTGGCTAAGAAAAGAGTTTTTGGGTGGGGTTAATTATTTGTTAACGTATTAAGGGATTTGCTCATTGTCACCCTGAGGGGTATTATTGGTGCCCGAACCGTAACAGAGGGACACGATTATCCCCAGAGCGACATCATTCCGAAAGACACTTACCGGTTACCTCTATCCCAAGATTTCCTAAAAATGAATAAGCATTTACTCTATTACGCTCGTTTAACCTAATAAACTCAGAACATCAATAATTGTTACCATCTTTTATCTTTAAATCAGCTGGTCTCGCTTCCTATCTGTGCGACTTGTTTCACTTCGCCGTTATGTCAAAGTGTCCCTGGGAGACAAAGTGCTAGCTCGCCTCTCTAGAGAGACAAAGTAACTGTTTACTCCCTTACTTCTAGGAATGAAGTTTGACTTTATATAACAGGTAAAGGAATACAACTACTGTATACACCATGCCGCACAGACATGGGAACATCCGCTTTCCCTGCACATTGTGCGACGCAAGTAATAATAACCGTCCCGAAGTTACCAAGTAGTGTGTATAGAATACAGTTTGGCTCCAGTGCGGTAGTGGATTGAGTGTCAGCCCAGTGTATCGGGCCGGCGACTGATGTTTATGGCCAGTTAATCAGGAGCGTCGTCGGCCGGCCGGGCGCCAGGCGGCGTCGCCTCGTTAGTCCCTTGTCTCGACGTTGAATGTTAAATTTAACAAAGATTCGTGCATAGTGACGCACTACTTTGTAAACAAAATCAAAATTTGCATCTTCAAGTTGTACTAACATATTCAAATTAATTTCCTGTCTTAAAACGGATGAAGGAAATGAGTAGGACTACTCAGGTGACGCGCGACAGACGGTTTCCACGTTTTAAGAAATTTACATAATATGCATTGAATAATCTGTTCATCTGGTTCCTCCAATAAATCCTAAATACCCTCCTAAAAACCTGCCTGTACAGTGAATTTTGCTATGGAATTTGGTGTCCCTACTTACTATAGTTTCATCAACTTATGACAATAATTAAACATGGATTTCAAAATAAAAATATCACGTGGAAAACATTTTTGTTTTTGTACTAAGAGCTCAAGCTAAGTTGTTTAAAAAAAAAATGTTTTATTATTTTTGTAAATAATTATATTTAAAAAATATAAGATTAAAAAACAAACGAGAAAAAAAGTTAAAAACTGTTTATTTACATGCTTTGGAATCCCATGCAGCTGCATGCGTTACTTCCATGCCCCTTCTCCCACCGCCACCGACAATTTTCTCCAATTTGAAACTTGAGAGCGCGCTGTCAATTGCGCGGTCGGCGGAGCGCGGCGGATAAGCCCCGCGTTATCAGCTAGCTACCTGTCGTTATCAGCTAGCTACCTGTCGTTATCAGCTCCGCGCCGCCCCGCCGCCGCGTCACCGTGCTCGGTGCTCGGTGCTCGGTACCGTGGCGGTGGCGATCCGGCGCACTTTCCCCACTTTCCCGTTCCTGTTTTTGTCGCCCATATCCTGCGCCGGCGACCGGGTGTCTTGTCCGAGGAATCCGTCAGTCCGGTGGTTCAATCTGTAACCGATACGCCTTGCCTTTCACTGTTGTGGGACACTCATTGCGGCATAGGCTCGATCACATAAAGGCTGCCTGGACAGCCCCTGAAATTTACAGATACTTAGTCCAACTCCAACCTGTCAAAGAAACAGCAAAGCTACTCAACATTGTTACGCAGTTCGAAATGTTTTATAGTATTGTACTTTTTTAGATTCATCTTGACAAAAAGTAAATTTAAATTATAAACGATATCGCCTAGAACCGTAAGTAGCCTTGGATTTTTGCAGCCGGCGCGGCGTCACATCGCCACCCGTTACGTGAACTCCACGAAGTGTAGGCCTACCCAATCCCCCGTATATTCTAATATATGATACGGTACGACGTTCTATGCGTTAAAATACAGTTATAACAAATTACACCTCTGATTTTCGAGTAGTAACCCAGTTACAACCATAACGGAATATCGAGTGGTATGAAATTTAATTGTGGTTTGTCCGCCGCGGCTGTGGCTGCGGTGAGAGTCGCCTGTTTTAATTAAATAGCGTTTCTCATGGTTATAATAACAGTTTCATTTCGATACAAATTATTTCGTCTTGCGGGGGAACATCTGAACTAAAACCATTCATGAATCATTAATTTTACATCGCGTTTTCGAGAGTACCGTTGAACATTAATAACAATATAATAATTACTTTGCCTATGTCGAGTTTTAAATTCGGGTCGTCTGTACATTTTCTCAATTGATACAAATCGTTTTATTTATGTATACGGGTTTTTCATATTTATTTGATCAATTTTAAAGGAAAACTTTTAAAAATTTAAACCTTTAAAGACAAATTTTAAATTTATTATAACAGATTTATAAAGGAAAATTTAGCTCGTTATTGTCAATGGTTACTCTTTCACCGAAGAGGCCGAGTCAATTATAAAGCCTACATAGATAATTATGTCTGTTATGTGTATATGTGTATTACAGCCACAATTTTAACCTTACTATTTATTTGTTTTCTAAGTAACCTGCCCTTTGTTTGCAATTGCCAATTTGATTTCTGCCATTTCACCCACACTTGCCCGATTTTACCATGGTAACCAATCTCATCTTTAATAGTTTATTGCTCAAAGAAATTCAACTAAAATTGATCCACAAACAAACAACAAAAACTCAGACTCGTATTAATCTAACTTTTTAAAACTTGATGCCACCAACCATAAGAGGCTGAATCGGCAACTGAGCAAACGAGCTTAAGTGTGGGTAAACAGCGAGGAAACAAGGGGATGGTGTGGGTAAATGGCGACTATCATGCAAAACTGGATTAGAACGTGTTTATCACTCTATATGTAGTTGAACATTGTCGGTTTTTAGACGGTTTATATAATTTTCAAAATAACATTTTCGGTCCATGTTTGTGGTTTTTTATAGAAACTCACAACTGCACAGGGATTTGGAATAGTCGAAGACTTTACGAAGAGAATGACATCAACATTTTACAATAAATCAGTGACATCTGATCTTCCAACCATATCCGGATATTATATAATTCTTAGAAAACAAACCATCAAAACGAGGAAATACGAGGAGATCTTGCCGATTAAATTACCTCAACCTTTTAGACCTTTTAACATTTACATTTGGACTTATTTATTTTTTAGTTACGATGTGCCAATGTGTTTTTTCTTAACAAGTCAATTTTTACTGTAACTATCTTGTTGTCTTGTTCATGTTACAGTGTAAAATAATTCAAGTGTCGATCCTATACATGTATGAACAAAGATTTGTTCAAAAAAGATAACAGTAGTTCAAAACCAGCACACGTGCGAGTGTCAACCGGCCGCTCCACGAAGCCATAGAGTACCATCGATTCCAGCCCGCTCTTTCCTCTCCACAGCTGATGTATTATTTACTGTTTCTCTGTGGTTTCGGTGACAAGTTATATTATAGCTTCCCCCCCCCACCACCAACTTCCCCCTTCACCCCCGTGATACCAACACCTGTCACTCCACTCGGCGCAGATTCAATCACAAAGTATTAACCCCTTCCGCACTGATTGGTTATATATTGTGTTAAAAATACACTTTTTTAATGCAGTATACTGATTGGTCAATTTAAGGAGTAATACCGATGAACTACAAATTACTTACAAAGAATCGATCACGCAAAAGGAATCATAAATAAGAAATTCAAACAAATAACACATGTTTATTCTGAATCAATCGGCCAAAAATGAAGAAATTACGTGACATGCAACGTGAAAAGTTTGACATAATTTCTTATGGTGAGTAACAAATGCAACATGGCGATTTAATAACAAACACGAAACATTTAGGCCTGTTACACATTGAAGTGGCCCATCTGCTACGCGGCGGCACGATGCATGCAACTGCTACGCCACGCGAAAACCAACCAAAGCTTTTAAATGGGAGCTTACGCACTACGTACGGTATCACTTTACGGTATCGCCACGCCTCTGATACTGTAGTGTGTAAGCTCCAATTTAAAAGCATTGTTTGGTTTTCGCGTGGCGTAGCAGTCGCATGCATCGTGCCACAGCGTATAGCAGATGCACCACTTCAATGTGTAACAGGGCTAATTTTTATGTAGAACATTTTTTATAAATTCGTATTTTGAATAAGCATCTATGAAAACCTTTCGGCCTTAAATTTCAAACGATTAATTAACATTTATTTCACGAAACTTAAATTAAGGGTTTCAACCGCAATTGTTTAAACGGACAGCTCAATGAAAAGTAAATGCCACTACTAATAGTAAATGAACTAGACTTCGGACCATACTTGTTAGGATCTACAAAAATACTTTAATTTTTTGCATGAAAAAATAAAGAAAACGATCAAATATTATAAATTGTCACATCAGCAGCCTACTACAGCCCTCACGCATGTGGATATTTCTGATTGTCACTAGAGCAACCAAAACTACGCCACACGCACGGCCGCGCACGTACCGTACCACAGAATAATGCCGGCTATTTCTGTTGGTTATTTCCGTTTCTTACTCCATGCCGATGGCCCGTCTCATCATCTGATACCCGGGATGTTATTTGAAGAGGTAGATACTGGTGGATACCCGTTGGTTGTCACATCTACATTCGACTCCTCGATTTCCTTTCCATCTTCCACCTCTTCCATCTCACTCCACGAGCTCGTCACTATGTCTATTTAAGCGCCGACCTAGCCAGCGATGGAATGATAAATTTCAAAAGAATCTACCAATCGGTTATTTTGCATCTAAATCGCATCTTAAAAATTGTTTGCATTTCTCCCTCCCCTCTATCCAGTGGTACATTCGTCATTCGTCCAATATATTTTCGATTGTGATATTACTGAATTTATTACAAATCTCATTATTGTCATGTAAAATATCAATTCTTAACACTAATTCTAGTGCTTCTATCGAGGTTGACGTTAGACGGTAACAGTACCATGGTTAGACAGCTCCTTATCCAAACGTTTAAAACGACCTTGATGTAGAAAACAAAAATAATCTATCTAAAATATATTTACTAGATAAAACATAATTTAAGCCAAGAACAGCATTTTTTATTTGATGATAAGAAGTCAATAAACTCATTTTAAATCAATTTAATTTAAAATTTAAATTGCTGACCAAACAGTAAATGGGTTTTCTTTAGATTTTTTAACAATTAAAATGTCTTGTTTACATCCATAATTATATAATGAGACATAAATGATAA
This sequence comes from Neoaliturus tenellus, assembly GCA_030545055.2. Classification (NCBI taxonomy): domain Eukaryota; kingdom Metazoa; phylum Arthropoda; class Insecta; order Hemiptera; family Cicadellidae; genus Neoaliturus; species Neoaliturus tenellus. The sequence continues at coordinate 211,501,793 of CM061531.1, forward strand.
GTGTTAATACTTTTTCAAGTTGGACAATGTAGATTCACCTACTGTAACAAACTATTTAACCGATTGTTTTTACTCTTATAATAACCATCCCATTACTGGTCTACGAAGCGCGCAACCCGCCAACACGCCAGGGTGTGGGACTCTCGACGCTCCGCCCCATCGGTTTGGTCTTCTGTTGCAATTAATTATTGTTTGCTCAAAGTTATTATTACAGTCGCAATTCCAGCTTTCTTCAAGGTAATGGTACAATGGTCAAAATTGTAAATATTTTGAGTGTTCTGAGTAAAAACATACGTTAATCGGCAACGGGACGGTCAGATAGATTTGTGAGTTAGAATATTTAAACATACCGTAAAACAATTAATTCGGTACTGTACGTCAAAATGACTGAATTTTGAAATTTGCAATCCAGTAACTAAATGGGACCTATTAATTGATTACCTACTTTAATCGTATTAATATTTAAATTTTTTAGGACGCAGTGAAAAGGCATTTACTTTTACGTCTTTTAAACATAAAAAAATTTTTATTCCAGACTCTGTGAATTATTTAAATTTTGCTCACATAAATAATAACTAAAAAAATTAATTTGGATTTGAATTTGCCACATTGTCTTTGTTTATGTAGGCCTATACAAAAATCTATGTTTATAATGCAAAGCCGGTCCTTCCATGCGGAGTATCGAGGGGTGTGTTGGTGGGGAGGGGGCGAGTGGAGGGGAGTAAGAAAGAGAGAGACAAAGATCAATATATCCCATTCATGACTCATTCATTCATTCGCTTCCCCAACGTACTACTGTAGTAGAACCTACAACAAAAATGAATTAACACAAATTTTGTCCGGGATTTATTCAAAACACTGCTATTTTTTAACTGACACTAGTTTTACCATTTTATGCCGTCTATCAGCTCTATAAAATTAATCATTATTTAGTAGGCTCAATTTAAAGTATGATTTATGAAAAGTTGCTGGCTTATTATTGACAATTAAGATCATCAATATTACTGTTTAATCTGCTGCCAAAATATATTACCATTAGCTGAATTTGGTTGGATAAAAATAAGTTCCGGTATCTAGAAATTGTTTATGTTTTATCATAAAATTATGAAATTCCTATAGACATTTGTATAAAAATTAAATACAGTAATTTTAAGTTATAAAGTAAATTAGGACTTCCATTTAGATTTTGTAGTTTATCATATTAATAAGAAAATATTTGAGTTAAAATATTTTAGACAACCTTATAATTTTAGTTTAAAAGAATTAATTCAAAAAGCATTGTCATCCTACGCATGATCAAGAATTAATCATCTCCTAATGTATTATGCACTTAAAACGTCTTCAGTGTTTGTTTTAGTTATAGCCTATTTAAGATAAAATTGATTCATAATATTCTTACAATTTTTAATTGAAACTTTTATAGAAATGAAGATCTAAAGTTATAGTGTACATTGTATCTAAAGCGGACTGAATCCTAGATTTAAAGCAAAACTGTATGGTTTGTTCTGAAAAGCAGGATAGTCACTGTAACAGGATGGTTACACAGTGTTCTTATCTCCCCTTTCATTAATTATAAAACTCTTTTGCAACATTGTTACACTATAGCAGACATCCATTTCACTGATAAAGTATTGAGGTCACACGTCTGATTAGGAATGGAATATAGCAAAAAACAGCAACAAATCACTTTGATTGACAGTACAATAATTAAATATACAGTCACTTCTCGCTATATTGAACCTCAAAAGGTACCTCAAAATCCTCGGTATCTTGAAGTATTTTCAATCTTCCTAGAAAACCCTGCGTAAACAGAATGAAAAACGAATAGTGTTGTTACTTAATAATGTATTCACTGAAATTTATGTAATTAATGGCAGATTTGCCTAATTTTACAGCCCAAAGTTGAAAAAGATGAGCAACGGTAAACCTTATACATTTTTAAAGAGTCTAAAATTAGTCTTGCTCCATAACGTATTGCTCATAATTTTTAAAATTATAATATATTGTTGGTACGATTTTACAAAATTTACTGTATATTTAAATATTCCATGGTATCGTTTTGATTAAAGATCTCATGCGGTATTTTTAATCATAATATTCAAGCATGTAACTTTTATTTATTTATTATTATCATAATTTGCAAAGCAATGATATAGAGGTTATTTATTCATTTTATTGCAGTTTTTATTGTCAATATACACATATTATTTGTTAAGATTTGAGATTTTCATGCTAAATGTTTACAACATTTTGATTTATACAGCAACAATTTTTGTATGGCTTAAGCCTTTCAAAATAGTGCTGAGTATGTTTCTGTTGACTGACAGTTGTGGTTGGTGTTGCAGCGTCCGGCTCAGGATCAGTGATTGGCAGAGATCCGTTGCCCCCGCGGCAGCCACCCCCACCAGTGGTGGACAAGCCTCCGCCACCGTCCGGCCGCCCCCGCACCCCCGCCAGTCCCGACCCTGACCTCGTCCACCACAGCCGGGTGAGTGAAACTGACATTGCAATCCAGGAGAACTCTGGACCCAGCAGTTGCCATTCGTCATTGGCATGTTAATTAACAGTGCTATTTAATGATAAGGTGACATTAGAAGTAAGACACAAGTTTGGATTGTTCCCCATAAAAACCATAAAATTTTTTACTATTTTGTTTGTGATGCCTTTCGATAGCTATGCAATTACCCACAGACATTTCTCAAACAAATTAAAAAATTTGAAAATAAATATTGGTATTGTTTTAATAAAAAATTATTTATAATGTGGTTAGATGACTATTATTTCTCCGTGGTCACATTTATTGCTTGTGTAAAAATTGTTTGTTAGGGTTCTTCTACGCCAAGATAAAAACAAAGGAATACATGGAGGAGACTGCTAGACAACTTAACGACAGAATTGGAGTTGACTGGTAAAGTATTGTTGCACAAAAGTGCCAAAAATAATAAAAAAGATATATAATAATGTTTGCCGCAACATGCTTGGAAAGATGATCAAGCATGTTGCTCTGACCATTATCTTTTGTGTTACTTTTTGTGACTTTAGTGCCAGCGGAATCAACCATTCAACTCTACTATTTTCGATAAGTTGTCTGGAAATCTCCTTCCTCTATAACTTATATACATATTTTTTATCCTTTTTATTTATTTTTAATTCCCTTATTTTATTTTTTTTTTTCAAAACTTTTGATTAAGTCAAGCTGTGTAAAGGATGCAAGTTTACGTTGCTCGCCACCACTCCCTCACAGGTCAGCCGGCACACATGTTAAAGTCATGTCCGTTGCCAGGATAGTTTGCCATAGCATGTCCAATGTCCGCTATTGTCCAATGGTCCACTTTCCTGCGCCGCCCCGGATTACAATTTCATGGTCGTGATTAGCCATCGATATCATGAACTAACACTAGCCTTGTGTTAATGATATCACTTTCCTTCCTCAGCAAAATTAGTTTTTCACACAAAGTGAAATCCATATTTTTTATTTTCGTATGAACAAATACTTCTTTTTTATGTCTTTTTTCACCACCAATAACCAGACCAATCCAATATTGGGATTATCAATAATCACCCAAAACTATTCTTATTTACAGGTGTACATTAACAGATGTTTTTAAGCCTGACTCTCCCAAAATTTTTCAGTAGAAACTACTAAACACCAAATCCTATTTAAGGACTCCAAAAACTTGAAAATTGGTTGAAAACTGTAGGAGGAGTTCCAATTCCAAACAAAATGTCTTAGCGTATTAAATTTGTAAGATGCATGCATGCAATAGAAATGTCAACTTTACATTATGAAGCGTAAAAACCAACCACCCTACCACATTTAAAAACCTTGTATTAATGACAAATTTTAACAGAAGTACTTCCTTTTGAGTTAAATCAAAATCTTTCCTACAAAATAGTGTAAATTAAACCGCACGTTAAAAAATCTAAGCTGTTTTTAGAACACAGGCATCTATCCTTCGTTGGGATCATCGTTGGAACTGATTGAAATAATGTTGCCTACCTGTTGGGTCAATGGCATTGGATATGAGTTGTAATTAATATTGAAATATTAATAAAAATAGACATTATTATTTGATTCTTTTTTACAGTTTAGGTACTATATCACTGTGGTAGTTATTTTCTTTTTTGTCCCACTGTATTTTGATATTAAGTGGGAAATGTTAAGCATTTTATTAATTTGTCTGGCAGCAGGTGTTTAAACAATTCATCATTGGAACTTTAGTTTATTCAGGTTCAACCCACTTACATCAGCAACATTGACGGCAGGAAGAAACTTAGTTTTGTCATGTTGGCAATGTTATATTTTAGCCTGAACGAGAGTGGAGTCTGCAGCTAAGTGCTGGAGAATTATTGGGCCGGACACATGAGGAGTTGGTACTCCTGCTTATCCAGCTGAGGCGGCAGAGCGCAGGCTTCTGTAAGGCGATGGAGGCTTGCCACATGGAGATTGAGGCTCAGGTACCGCCGACAGTGATGGTGATGGAACGGCATGGGTTGGTCTGCGGAGCATGCTCACTTCCTCTGGCATCTTCACTTTCCTGTCTAGCGGTTTCGCTTATGATTCTTTTCACTAATTTTGTCAACGATGATAGAAGGTTCAGATAATTGATACAGGATTTGTAATAAATTTATTTTTAAATATCAATATAGCCGTTTTTAGAACCCTTCACAGGAAAAAAAGATACAACTGTTTTTATTCCTCTTTAAAAGTGTGATCAAAATAGTATAGGACCATCAGGAAATAATGTTACACTTTAAATAGCGGTTAATAAAAACTATTGGAAATAAAACAAATTTTTGTATTTAAATGTGTAAAAAAAAAAAATTACACTAGTGTGTTAACCCAGTTACTATAAAAATTTGGATCATCGTTAAGTTTGCTTCAGAGAAATATCTAATTTAGCATTCTTAGGACAGTCAATATATTTGATTTTCACCTTACCTGAATTTTTCCGTCCTAAGCCTAAGATTACGGAAGAGGTGCTCAGTGGTTTTAAGAATCAGGCAGTCGGCACTGATCGGCTTGTGTACCACTTCTTTTCAATGAACAGGGCAGGCCACAAAGCTCCTACACTACAAATTTCTGCTCACACTTGATTTAATAATATAAAATGGTACTCACACCAGAACAACGAAAAGTATTAATTTATTCTTAATTTTAAAATGCAAAAATTGCGGTATTACACCGAATTTATGGCTATTGCACGTGAATAAGTTACAACTACAGTCGTTTTATTACCACCGTTGAATTGTTCTTTCCACTATTTAATGAGGTGACATTGCTAGCGAACACTTTCCGCTCTCGAATGACCGTTGAGAGCCGAGACCATGTGCCCCATTTGAGTTAGCGACAGAAGTAAACAAGTTAAAATCATTATTTATAACACTTCCTATCCCAAAAATTTCCTAAACTGAACAGGATCCGGTCCCAAATAGATCGGATTTGAGAGACTCTACTGTCTCACTGATATACAAATTAAACTATTATCAAACTACAGTTATTGCAAACAATCTTAACCCTTACGAGACGGGACATTTTGTAGCTAGGACTTTGGCCACCTAAAATTTGTGGAACTTCAATTAATATGCTATTTATTATTGTTCAGTATCTACTAACCATTTTTATCTTGCAGAAATAATGTTAACTAAACAGACAAAGTAGAAAATAGTTTGGAGAATTTAGGTGTTGCGGTGCTTTAGGTATAAAGATAACAGCTGTTTTTGAGGTAATAGTAATTAAACTCTTCAGTTTCATCCCTGTTTTATATTGGCCTTGGTTTTATTATAGCCTACGTACTACTGCCATTGATTATACAATACAATAGACTTCTCATCCAATTAATTTGTTTGATGCCAAAATTTTGACCACATCTGCTGCAGAGTCTCTGCAATCGATGTTATTTTCAACAAAAACACATCATCACCACCTAAACAGGACCCTCACTTATCAAATCTCTCATGCTGGGTGAAGAAAAGTGAGAAAATTTACTTAAATTCCATTTATAGTTTATGTGTGCTGCAAGATATATCATCACCCTTAGTCAGTTTCAAACTCGGCTATTCTATGAGAAGTCTATTCTGCGTAGTGTATAGTCAATGCTACTACGGGTGTACATTACATTTAAATTTTAATGACTATAGATACAAGTTTTCCGGTTATTTCTTAACATACGAGTAGTTTGTTATTTTTGTCATGGGAAAGTTTATTGTCGTTTTATTATTGTTTTACAATTAATAGTTGTCCTACATCTTGGCTAATTTTGTCTTTGAATTTTAATAGGATATGCTGTTTTTTTTATAAATGTTTTGCATTTTCCTTTATAGTGTCTTTTGCATATTTTTCTAACCTAGTATTTCTGTGAAAAATTTGTTATGATTTTAAAATTGTATTAATTTTTTTCTAATTTTTACAAAACCACATTGATTTAACATTTTTGTACGTTGCACATCTTTTGATATTTCAAAACATTTAATGTTTTTCTTATTATTATACATATTTTATCTTATCAAATTTGAGTCTCTCAAATGCATTTCTCAAGTCTGGAATACATTATGTACAGGCCAGACTGGTAGAGCTAGAGACACCAAAGCGAATGGAACACCTACAGAAGCTTGAAGATCTCAAAAGGCATTTGCTTGAGCTGGAAAAACAGGTATGCTTTGCTAGTCTAATATTTATAAAATAATTTTATACATCTATTTATTTAGGTAATGCACTATTTGAAAAAAGCAACATATGCAACATAATTGCTAACTTTAACCAGGGTCTATGAAAACAAACACAAAACTGTTGATCTTAAAAAAACGGAAATATTACCACACTATGAGTTTAGTGCATTTAAGATAACTTTATTCAAAACTTAAAAACTCTGAAATAGGTCATGTTTGGTACTAGTAATGACACACACTATCGTCTCAAATATATGTAAACTCTCTCAGACAACTTAAGACCACAAAAATACTAAAAAGTTAACACAAAAAGGGTATTGGTAAATTGAAATTAAATTAACAGAAATTAATTGTTTACAGAGAGATTGTAAAAAATGGTAAAAGTAACTAAATTAGCTTTAGCAGACAAAAATATTTGGAATACAAAGGTTAAAAGGTCTCTAAATAATTACTTTAGTATTTGATGCAGGGACTTTCTGAACCGCACAGGGAGAGAAAGCGAGAGAGAGATGTATAATGTAGTGCCCTCTTTGTCAGGCTTGCTCTTTGCCTCCCTTGTTCCAAATTTAATTCCCTTTACAACCTTTCTACAAAGGCGAAACCTTCCTTTACTTTACATTCACCCAGTTTCAGACATCTTTTGACAAAGTTCTTTCTACAAATTCATAATTAGCTGGAATTTAATTTATTTGATTGTTATCATTAAGTTTTATTTTCATGCAAACAGTTTTACATGTTTTGAACTATTAGTTATCACATAACAATTTATGTTAGTCAAATATTTATTTATTTGTTCAAGGCCTAGACATGTATGACATTTTAGAACTTTGGACTTTACCTATCGCTTCTAGTGTTTAAAACTACACTATGATTTGGAAGGTAAGGAAACTAATCCTATTTTGTAACTGATCCCTACTAACATGGCAAAAACCTAAATCTATTTTACTTACACATTTTTTAACTCAGCGTTTTGTTTGAAACATGTCACAAAATTTTCAGTAAAACAAAAAAAAATCAAAAGTAAGCAAAACAAATATGAAACATGGTACAAAATAAGAGTAGTGCAAAACTTAGTCTAAACATTATTTAGGCCTACAACCTACAAAATACATGCCATGAGAATGTAAGCAAATAAAAGCAACGATGAAAAGAGGAACAACAATTTTGATACGAATACGTGTAACCTCAAAGCTGGTCAAACCAGCACAGGTTACCCGCACAATTGTTAGACGTACGTACTGTAATCTTATAATGACAATGTCTGATCTCTCTGTTGTGCAGTACGAGAAGGGCAAGCCACTAGTGAACCTGGTGGACAACATGGTGAAGCTGGGATCTCTGTACCGGGTAGGGGCAGGGCCAGGCGGGGGTGGCGGGGGGCCGCTGCTCCACGACCGACTCCAGTTCAATCAGCAGGTGCAGGAGCGGAGACTGCTGGCAGAGGAACGACGCGACTGGGACAGGCTCAGTCCCGACCACAACAAGCTGCAGGTAGCAACTGTTCAATATTTATGTTCAAGATAAAGTAGAACATGTCATATCTGTCCATGATGGAATTGGGCCATGGTCAGAACAGCCAAAGGTCGGATATCGGGTGGAGCAATAAATATTAGCGAAAACCCCAACAGTATTGATGTTAAAATACATTAAACCATGCAAAATTATCGTCAGAGAAAATTCCACTTTAATAACATTACTGTACTGACAGCTGTGACACAGAAACAAAACATAGTGTAGATCAGACACTGTTTCAACTTTGCATATTTATTTATTATGAGTGTATCTACGTACGCCAATGGCATTTTTAACTTTTTGACGGGGTACGGTCCAAACGCCAGTCTTGTTACTATTTAACATTAACCAGTTGTCATTCTCCATTATCATTCTCCATTCTCATTAATGGAGCTTGTTCGTATATATTGTAGATGATCGGACACTAGGTTGGATATCTGTAGGAGTCAGTTGTGGGAAGGCCGTATATGAGAGGTTCTACTCTACATTATTATCAAAAAGAAAGTTGTGACACATACTGAGTTAGTTATCCAAGGTGTTAAGCTTATTGGGGCTTTACTGTAACTTTAAAGGGATTAATATATTTATTTATGTGTTTAATATATTATCTCTATGAAATTGCTGATCTGTTTAGTTAAACTGTTACTTGAATGTTCTAGGCAAAGGTGGAGGAGTTGTACAGGCTGGACAGAATACTGCAGAAGGAGTCAAGCACTTTGCAGAGCCTGCAACAAGACAAGGTAAGCAGAGTGGCCTCTCGTCTTGCACAACGTTCGTTATCTTCTTTCATATTGTCGTTCAAGCAGTATATAATCAATTTTAATTTCTCACCAATTTGCTTTCTTCCTTTAATAATAGGACGTCCCTCAAGGATAAAGATTTTTTTATCAAAATTTCAAATTTTAGCTCCTAATAGAAATATTAACTTAATATTTAGGTGTTAAATCTGTTAGTTTGTAAAAAAGAACAATTTAAAAATTTATATTTTAAGTGGACAACTCAGCAGTGCTGCAAATGTACCATTTGTAAAAAATTTTCCCTCAAACGTTATATTTCTTGGTTAACTGTTTATTTGAGACTGTAGCTCTACGAGGATACAGTAATGTTCATATGCTTATTTAGTATAGTGAAGTGAAAAATAGTGATTTTGTCTCAGTCATTAAACACACAATCTCGGGACAGAAACTTCACTTTTGAACTTCGTTGTGTACTGTACTACTTCACAACACCCACTATTTCTTGAACTTCCATTACAACTTATTTTAAAAATTTCTGATTGTTTTAGGAGCTGCTGGAACGAGCGCTGGGAGGCCTGAGACACAAGTTGCAGTCGACCGTCGGGGGCGACCCGGCGGAGGCGGACAAGTATCGACGGCAGCAGCGGCTACTTGAGCGGGAGCTGAGCCGAGTCCGTGCAGTACTCGCACACAACTCCAAGGTATGTCAAAACTATTGATATTTCCCTTGGGGGGGACTTGGCGGAGGTGGAGAAATATTGAAGGGAGCAGTGGCTACTGGAGGGGGAGCTGAGCCGCATCAGTGCAGTACACTCACACAACTCCAAGGTATGTCAACACCGTTGATATTTCCCCTGGGGGCGACTTGGCGGAGACGGACAAATATCGAAGGCAGCAGCGGCTACTTGAGCGGGAGCTGAGCCGAGTCCGTGCAGTACTCGCACACAACTCCAAGGTATGTCAAAACTATTGATATTTCCCTTGGGGGGGACTTGGCGGAGGTGGAGAAATATCGAAGGGAGCAGTGGCTACTGGAGGGGGAGCTGAGCCGCATCAGTGCAGTACACTCACACAACTCCAAGGTATGTCAACACCGTTGATATTTCCCCTGGGGGCGACTTGGCGGAGACGGACAAATATCGAAGGCAGCAGCGGCTACTTGAGCGGGAGCTGAGCCGCATCCGTGCAGTACACTCACATAACTCCAAGGTATGTCAACACTGTTGACATTTCCCCTGGGGGTGACTTGGCGGAGGCGGACAAATATCTACGGCAGCAGTAGCTACTGGAGGGGGAGGTAAGCCGCATCCGTGCAGTACACTCACATAACTCCAAGGTGTGCCCACTCTGTTGAAATCTGCCCTTGGGTGACATGCAGTGGCTGAGACGTATCGATTGTCTAGATCTTGTGCCAATCTGTTTATAGTTCTCAACACTACAGATTGAACTATTATGACATTGTTGTTTGGTAGGAGTAAAAACCGATTTTTGCCCTAGTAGATGGTATAATCTGGATACGATCCTCCGGAAATTAAACATGCCGCAGTGGACAGTAGTAGAATTTCCTTGACAGCTTAAATAGATGAGTCAATTTCCATGTACAATCACTAAATATCTCAATTCAATAGCTTGCTGACAGTTTAATTACTAACGTTATCTGAAATATTGTGCTTGTGAACTGTGTTTGTCTGTGATATTTTATTTGCTGTGTTTTTTCCTGATAGTGTTACTCAGAAGATAGTCACTTGACGAGATCCCATCGCTATTGCGGTCCATTTATGCAGTAGGACCTATGTTGACAGCCATTACTATAACATTTACTTGTTATTATTGCTCATTAAATGTAGTTTGATTACTAGCAACCACTTTTGTGTTGTGCGATCGTCTTTGCTGCCTTATATAACAACGTCTAATTGAGTAAATAACGGCCATAATATATTTTGATTTCAATAAAAAAGCACACACTTGGTGAGTATGTTACTCTTTATAGTTGAACTCATGCCAATAATTCATTTCTTAATTAACAATAATATAGGTTTCAATTTTACCTATTTCATAAACCACTGGTTAATCTGACCGGGGGTGTCTGGTTCCAAGGTGGACATCTACTGTTATACGTTTTTAACAGTTATTCGATGCCATTAACTCTCACTTCTGTGTGTCCGCAGCGACTGGAGGAGACGGTTGCAGAGAACGCCCGCCTTGAGCAGGAGCTGGTTGTTCTGCGGCAGAAGCTTGTGTGGTCACGTCGTGCAGACGCCGGCGCCGCCACTTCGACGGCGCAGCTGGAACGGGAGCTGGCACGGGTGCAGAGCCTCGTTGGTGACCTGCAGCGCCAGCGGCTGCAACTCTCCTCCCAGGTACGGCGACTTTGGCTACATTAGGAATACGGATGTAGTCGGTTATTCAAAGTATAGTGGCAGATAGCTGTTTTGGATTTTGAGAAAATCAGATAAAGCGGAGTCACCCATGAGTTATCATTGTGATTGTATTCACTGTTATTGATGAGCTAATACAAGAGATTTATGTTTAGTATGTTGGCTGCATTGTTAAAGATAGTTGTTAGTGATTTTTGATCAGCAGGAAAGAGTTCATAACAAATAGTGCTTCAATGAACGAAGATTCCGTCTTCCTTCCTGCTCTCTTAAATTTGAAAATGTTTTGCTTATTTAACAAGAATTCACACATGTTATTGAGCTGATTCCAAAATAAATTTAATTTTTTGTTTGCAGGTGCGCCAACTGACCGAACGGAGTAACTCTCTCAGTCAGCAAATCCGACCCTCGCCCACCGGAGTGCAAGGTATGACCAGTTAAATAGCTTCAAATAATGGTTAATATTTAGAATGCTTATTCTTTGACTGTTTGATATCCACATTGTTTGAGAGGACAATGATGATCGTGTATTCTAAAAATTTGTATTTATTTGTTTAGCTTACCACATGGGCTATTACATGACATATCCAGGTATTTATTATTTCACTTGTTTCCAAATAAAATTAAAAAAAAATTATTATTTAAATATTTCTTTCTTTGTATGACATTTTTTTAGGACATATTGATAATGCATGAGGTATAATTTGTTTTATTTTCATTAGATATAATCGACATGTATTGACAGTGGTTTTCAGAGACCTTTTTAGCACAATCATTAGATTTGACACCATTTTAAATTTTAAAATCTGTCTATTTTTAGTGTTTTAGTAACAAACCACCGAAAATACATACATGGTTTTTGACAATTTTTTTATGGAATAGTATGAAATTAGTATTGAACCCGTTAGTGAAAAGAATAAAAAATGTATGACTCCTCTTCAATACCGGTTGTATACTGACACTAAAATCCTGGAAAGCCGGGAATCATTACTTATCATCATTACCGGGAACTCTTACTTAAATTGTACATGTAATACAAAAAATTATTGCAGTAATCAAATTTGAAAACCATTATGAATGTCCTTCAGTATTTTGCAAATGTCATAAAATGTATAGGAATTGCCCAGGAATTTTTAGTTTTGAGTTCAGTAGATGCCCTGTCATAGGTGTTAAAAAATTGAGAATGAGAATTGACCCAAAACAAAATTTTAAAATAATTTTAAAGCCCTTAGGTACATACAGTACAACCCCAATAACTAGACACCCATGTACGTTCCTATACTATGTGTGACTGTGTCGTGCAGGAGTGGGGGCCATCGCCGCTGGTCACCGCAAAGCCGTCCACAGTAGCTGGCTGGAGACCGACCTCGACACTCAGGTGACCCGAGACATTGGCCGGGACTCACCCCTGCGCTCCCCAGCCCCTCCGCCCCACCACTCGCCCCTCTACGTCAACACGGACATCTCCAAGTCACTAGGTGAGTAGCCTAACCTGCCTATATTATGCTTTCTCAAGTCCAACCCCTTACACATTCACGGGAGTGATCGCTCCCTTACAGAAACCTATAGCGATCCTGGTGGGTTCTATTTCTACCAAGCTTCAGTGTGTTACAATGTAAATTTTTAAGCACAGATCTGAGCTTGAAACTAAAAAAAAAAAATGCTCAGCACTGTCTAATAGTATTTTGCAGTCATTGACCACGTGGGTTTCCCCTGGACAATGATGCAGCACCGGAAGGCGGTGTCAATGACTCAGGATGGAGGTGAGGTACATGAAAAATCGTGCAGCCTTTAAGAGTCTTCTTCTCTCTGTAAAACATATCAAAACATGCCTCACCATTCCCTGATGAGCTAATTTGAACATTCATTTTTTTTCTTTTAGACAAATTTTGAAGTCAGTGCCCTTATACCTGATGCATTAGTGAAAATAAATCTTAAAAGCAAGAAAATTAGGGCTGTGATTTTATTGCACTTTTGGAATTAATAAACTGACGGGGTGAAGGGATAAAGCGACAGTCGTAGGTTAACCTGGGAAGATATCTTATACAGTACTAGTTTTGGGGCAAAAGAGTTTATTGGAGAAGAAAACGGCGAAATAAAACAATATAATTTCCCGATTCATATTCATTGTTGATATTGCGGGGAACTTTATGGCTATGACATATAGTCATGGACATCGGCTGGACATTCAATCAGCTGTTAGTCCCCACCCGAGAGGATCTCAAGAGTGAAGGAAAAGGAAATGTGAACCTCTTGGAGAGGAACTAGATTGATTCTGGTGATCGCTGTCAATTAATGTAGTTGAAGTTATTTTAGTGCTCTTGCCTTTGAGGAACTTCGACAGTGAGCACAAGAGAAGTGAGATCGAGCTTGGTTGGGTTAGTAATTAAGTTTTTATGAAAATCCTAAGCTGTTGAAACTTACGTATAGCTTTTTATTTTACTGTTTATTAATTTTATTTGTCATAAATAAATTTAGTGAAAGTTTTAGCGTAAATTGAAATATTTGTTTTGGTTTCAATGGAGAGTTGGGGCTTACTGAGCGGATACATTTGTTGCCGGGGTGCATTGCCATAAGTTAACACGATAAATTATTTTCTTTTGTAAATTTAGCTTTACATTTTATTTATAGTGATAAGAACCCATCCTAGAATGGGTGAATTTATCGTGCTATTTGTGGTCGTTGATACCAGCTTGATGAAACTTGTTAAGTTGGCAGGTCAGTACACAACTGCAGGTGTACGTCAAGACCTGTCTTTGTGCATCTCGTTATCTCGTAAAAGTAGGGTGGTAAGTGAACTCAGGTTGAAATCTCACGAATTGGCAAATACGTTATTCAAATCATGTCAAATTCAAAATTTAACATTTACTTTTGTAACTGACTTTCATCCCAGGTGAGAGGAATGATGAAGGTACAGTTGTTTCTATTGGTACTGAGATCACACCTGTCACCCTTTTTTAAATTTTCATTGTTCGAGTACAAATCCGTACCTTGTGAATTTGGTAATATTGGTGAATCCTGAAGTGAACCCAGCCAAACAATGGGAGAACCTGTGGAGTGATATTTTGTGACGACTAATTTTGAGTGGAATTAGTGGACGACTAATTTTTAATTTTTTTTGTGGACTAATTTATTTTGCTTAGTTATTTTCTTTGCCGAGAAAATCGTCACAATTTATTACTGTAAACTCTTTCGATCACTTAACATTTAGTTAAGGTTCTGTTAAGCCACTTAATACAAGATTTTTTAGTTACAATTAAAATAAATCAGGTTTTCTTACACAAGATTTATTTTTCAGAGACGTGTTCAACATATGAAGGCAGTGTCTCGCAGGATGAGCTGCAAGAGTTGACCAGTGCCCCGCCGTCAGACTCGCCCGCCCCCGCCGCCCCCGGCTCCGCTCCCACGCAGTACCCCCGCCCCATGGACATCAGTGAGGCTGATGACAGAATAAAGAGGTTTTATGGTAGGCCTACATGTCTCAGCTGAAAGCAATATTAGACTGTACAATCCCATCATACACCCATTATACTCTTATAATGTAGAATATTTAAACAACAAGAAACACACTAAATATCATTTTAAGACCTTTTCATAATCCTTTAATGGCAAAATTTTTTACCATTGAATGTTGTGTTCACATATTTCTCTAAAGTCACACTGTGGTCAAATATTACTTTAATTTGTTAAATGACATCAAAGAAATTTTTAAATTCATTTTTGGCATGAAAAACTTTTTTTGGGGCTTAATTTGTCATTTTTTCACAATTAGAGTACAATGCCGGAAAATGCGAAAACTTAACGAACCAGAAATAATAAGCTATCAAACTTGCATAAGGTCATAGTGCTGAAATTAAAAAAAATAATCCAATTATGTAAATTAAAGATAAATTTGTAAAATTCAAAAATTACAATAAAAATTTGTTTAAGTGATTTTTTTGTTGATGTAAATTATTGGAACAATTTGTCTAAAATTTGAACATATTAGTTTTTATAAAACTAGAATTGTGTTTTCTGACCTTTTAAATGACTTATTAAATGACAGGAAACATCAATTAAGGTTATCGTGTAACAAATTAAATACACCAGTTCATCAGTGTACATGTTCAGTGTCACAGTATGGTTTAGTTTTATAATGTCAATCAAGTTTTGTTTTTTCAAATATATATTTCCCTTTTTTCTTTTTGCTGTGTCAACGCCATTAGCACTTTTGTTTGTAAGTATATTAAACACTTTTAAGGAAAGCGCCCCTCCCCCCATTTTTGAACCCCTCAAAAAATAATATTGTATCAGAAAAATCACGTATTAGACCTATTCTTTTGTATTCTAATTATTTGTATTGCTAATATTAATAATGGTAACTATTGATTGGGTTTGCAATTCTCTGTCAGGTTTACGGTACCTAAAATGATGTATACATAATGTTTGAAACATGCCAATTAAAAAAAAAATAATAATATAAGCAATAATTTTGTTACCTCATTGTAAACAACAATTAAATTAAAGTTTATTTCAATGAATATTTTTTAATAGTGGATAAGTCATTTGAGCCCTATATTTACGTTCAATACTGTGCAATTTGGAAATTATTTAAGGTATATGAAATAATCCTCCGTATTATCAGTCTCATTGCTTGTATTGCAGGAATTATACCAAAGGATAAGCCCCAGGAGATAAAGACTGTGCGGATCGTGAAGCGAGAGTCAGAGCGGCGACAACGCGATCGCGACCGTAGTGGCAACATTGGCATTCCGCTCACGCCTACCACTACGGCAAAACGAGTCACCATCATCGAGGAGAATGGCGTGCCCAACAGAACCGAGGTAGGCCCAACACAGGACAGTCATGACCCTGCATTCGAAGTTTTCTGGTAGCCGTTTGAAAACTGTTTCATTATTTAAATTGCTGGTTCTTAAATTTGTTCATGTGTTTTAGTATTTTGTAAACAATGTTTGTTTACTGTAAATTTTGTATTATCTTTTTTTGCCATGTCTCATACTTTTTTTGAGTATTTTTTTATTTATTTTGTTTGAAAGTAAACCTTTCTTAAACTTTTTAAACTAAAATTTAGGGTTGGGGGAAAAAAGAAATTTAGGTTGGTAGAAGAAAATTAGTGAAGTTTTCTTTCCTCCCAGAACTTAGTAAAATTTAAACAGCAAAAGGTTTAGGTCCAATAAAATTCAAAATAATAAATCTATTGCTATCATGTATTTAAAAAATACTACACAGAATTAAATTCATTGTTATTACACACAACTGTTTGGCTTGTTCCAGAGAGGTCTAGGGCGGGTAGTGGAGGAGCAGCCGGAGCCACCCAGCGAGGTGTTGGGAGGTTCACTGGCCCCCCGCGTACCACCTGCCCCAGCCCCCGCCCCCCCGGCTCCTGGCCCCCGCTCCGACTCCGTGCAGGCACTGAGGAACTTGGTCAACCGGCAGAGGGCAAGGGTAAGCATCTCATTGTTTGATACCCAAAGCAGTGTTGCCACTTGGAGTAAATTAACTTTTCCATTTTTGAGATGAAATTTCCCAATATTTTGAGAAAATCTGCAAAGTAATCCACCTAATCCGAATCAGATACCACAGAGTACAAAGCTTTACAGAGTGCTCGCCCTTAGTTCCACCAGAATGCCGCTAGCTGGCGCGGCAGTCTCGAGCGGGCTGGATTCGGCATTTCCCGTCCCCGCCACGATCCAGCGTTGCCACTTAGCATCGCTCGGCCCGCGCGCACGCGCACGGGCCACACCGTGCTAGCTCGCTGGCTCCGCTGCGCCGTCGTCTGACCGTTGTAGCGGCTGCAAGGGTTCTTGCGCATTAATTTTTACAAATTCTATAAATCTTTGAATTTCCTTATTTAGTGAACAGTATAACAGCTGTAATCAATACAAAAAGTCAATGTTTTTATACTTCTTAAAATATTGTATCTCAAAATATAAAATAAACAAAATAATATTAACCCTAGAAGCGGCCATTGCCGGATATCCGGCAATTTCATTTTTGCGAAAATCGTCAATTGCCGGATTCCGGCAATATAGGTCAATTTTTGTTCAACTACTCATTACACATGGAAAACGATCAATAAATGTAATAATATTGATACCATTTTAAAGAGGATATTCCAAACTTTCATTTTCGTATATAATCGAACCTTGTAGCATTAAGAGATCGACGCAATTCGTATTATAATTTGAACGAAATTTAGCGCGCGAACCATTTCCGGCTCGAAAATGGTGAAACGTCTAAAAACATATGTTTTTAGAAAAATTTTACTTTTTGTATTTTTTTGCCTATCTGAAAGCCGTTGGTATGATTGAAAAGAGCACGAGTTTTTCTTTCGTTTCCAGTGATAAACATTTGTCATATGACTTCGGAAAATAGGAAAAATAATTTTTAAAATCAGCTAAAATGTGCGGTGCATGGTTTGGCCAATTTGCCGGAAATACGGCAAATTATAAATCACCTATTAAAACAATTAATAATGAGTTTAGCGTGTCATAAATCATATAATTTTGTTTCTAAGAAAAAGTTATTAGTAGTCATTCCTTCCTCTATGGTGCGTCCGGTGGTCTGTGGAAGAAGACGGAAATAGTTGTATTCCTAGGCCTTTCTATCTATTGCCGGTGTGAAGCCTCACGCGTCTTACCCCAAAAGTTTTTAAGGAACCTTAATATTCTTTATATTTTACTTGTATATATGTATATATTCTTGTTCAGGAAGATATGCACTTCAAATAAATGTACCAGTTATCTTATTATTAAATTGTAAGATAATTATATCAGCTTTTAATAACTAAATTAGGATTTTTGTCAAGAATAAATTATATTTTCCTACACATGATAAGTAAAAAGAAAAACAGTTATTTTTTGTTCATAAGTGTATTAATACCAAAGAATATATTGTAAAAATTAGTAAAATAACAAGTCCTTTTTATATTTACCTATACTTTGATTTAATTTCTTTGTGTAAAACACACAACCTAAGTTTGTAAATTTTGCCCATTTTACCTATTTTTATCAATAACTGAGGATAAAAGAAATATTTCCAATAAACCAAACACATTTATATGTAGATAAATATATTAAATACAGTTTATTATGCATTATATCGAGTTTAAATTAAATATTGGGTAGTCTAATTAAAAAATTTTTCAAAATGATTTATAAAATTGATTGTTGCATTTTGCTAATAATATACTAGCAGCGATTAGTTTGATTTTATTTGATTTAAATGCAATGTTCTTTCGTGAACAAAATGAGTATGCATATGATAGGGTTATATTGTAAGGTTAAGTCACAGAGAGGGTTTGAAGTAACCTCTGCAGATTTTGCTGGAATACGGCCTGAGGGGTAGATTTTTGTTCTAAATTCGACCCGTGCATCCATTCACTCAAATGTCTTAAGAATATTTCCTTATATTTATGTATATTTTCTTGTTCAGAATGACGTGTACTACAAAAATATGTACAATTGATCATATTATCAAGTTGTATAAAAATTATATGAAGCTTTGCGTAACTAAATTAGTTTTTTTGAAAATAAAAATAAAAATTTTAAACACATATAAAGGAAAGAACAAAAATTTTTATGGTACAAAAACGCATTATTTCCAATAAACATATTGTACAGTTTAGTAATATTGCACATTTACTGTAATATGTACATATTATTTACTTTATTTTTATCTTTCAAATGTACAGGGCACGTTTGTAAATTTTTTCCATTTTCCGTAATTTACTCTGTAACAGTTGTAAAAAAAATATTTCCAACAAACTAAACATATTTCCACGTAGTGAAATAAAATGCCTATATTTTGTACATCTTCGATTTTCTATATAAAAATCAGTGTAAAAGTTCTAGCACTCTACTTTTGAAAAATATTTCAAAATTTTTCAAAAAATTTGGGTTTTTCACATTTTGTAAAAAATGTACCGACAGGGATTTATTTAATTTATTTTATAAATAATCTACGTCTTTTTCCGAACAAAATAAATATGCATATGACTAGGTTATCATCAGTAGTTTGGACACTGTTTATTTTTTTAAAAACCTCTGCAAAATGGCCGAAATTGACTGGCCGCTTAGCGCACACGCACCGATTTGGCCTGGCCGCTCCTAGGGTTAAATATTTTGCAACAATTTAATACAATAAATAGGCTTTTTACCAACCTTTTTAGGTTTACAAAAAACTCATTATATGGGTAAACAGCTTTCTGCAGGATGTAATAACATTACTTTTGAACGTTCTATTAACGTCAGGGACAGTTTATTCAATATTTTTGTATCGATATTTCGAGGAATTGCAAATTGGCTTAAAAATTTATTTGGTTGTTTCCATGACACCACAGCTGAAAAAAAGAGTTTTAAGCGCTTAAACGGACACGTTTATGACGGTCCTGGGGCTAAGCCCTGAGGTCTATACAAAAACTGATGGCTTACATATCTTCTTGAAATTTCCCATACATGTTCAGAGTTTCATAGCCAACGTTTCATTGGTTTCCGAGTTTATCGATTACAAATATATATATATATATATATATATATATATATATATATATATATATATATATATATATACATAGAGATACCGTACAAACATCCTCTTTTATAAATACAGATTAATTAGAAGAGCTGTCTTGCTTTAACACTATGTGACACTAATGTTACCTTCGCGAGTCATATAAAAAATTGCAAATGTTGTATGAATTACAACAGTTTTTTAATTTTGATATTTGGACGTGGTAAATATGAAACTTGCACTGGCATACTGTATTGAGCCATTGAATTGATGGATAAAATACTTGTATTCCTTGCCAGATAAAAAATAATATTATGTCCGCCGAGTCGTTGCACGGTGGTGCTGCGACCCCCAGGCCGCAATGTGTCGGCACAAGAGGCGCCACTCGTCTCTTCCGGGAGGCGGTTGGTTTATGGCCTCTACCCCTGCTCTGACATTTACTGCGCAGCCCCTTTGACACCGCCAACGCCGCGTTGTCACCTACGTTTAGAAGGGAAACCAATCATTTCGAGTCTGACTTTAAAACGACCAACATCGCGTCTTTCATGCTGTGTGTTCGACATGTCCGGAAATCGGTGCTGCTATAGAAACTGTAAGAACAGCAAGTTTAAAGTTAAAGGGTTAAAAGTGTTCAAATTTCCACCTAGATACAGCGAAATTTGGATAAAAAACTCAGGTAAGCTAAATAGTTACTAAATATCGTTATGGTTTAGAAGAATAGGAAAGTTATTTAATATCCGTTTGGAAAACTAAACACACAAACTATTTAAAATTATAAATAATTATATACCCATACAGTGTGTTAAGAGTCCCTGAACGGCTTAGTAATTTTTTAAGTCAATTAGTTGAAAGAATGAATTTGAAATCTTTCTTTTTAGACATGTATGGAATTTTTAACTCACCAGGGGGGAAAACCACTAAACCTGGGCAAAATTACTTCACAAACGATTGAAGTGGTATTCACCTCAACAAATGTTACTTTATAAAATATCCAAAATCAGACAAAATCCGTCCATGGGAAAGTAGAAAAAAATCAATTTTAGAATTGTTTCGAAATTTCATATTTTGTGATTTATTTAATAGTTTTTCTATGGTTATTTTCAAGTCAAAGAAATTAGAAATTACTCAAACAAAAATTAGTATGGATTTTGTCTGCTGTTTTATAGGTTTTTTGGGGTGCTATATCCGAATTTAAACTTAGTCTAAAGATATTTCTTATAATTCTCGAGATATCTGCAAAAAAAACTTCGTAATTTTAATACTTTTTTTAGTATTTTGATTTTAACTCCGAAACCATACTTTTTTCTAACAATATGTCTTGAACAAAAATAAAGTGGAAACAATTTCCTATACACATGCATGTATAAAGTTAAGTTTTACAATCAACTACTATGAAAATAAAGCTCTTAAAATACTTAATTTGGTAAATTTGGCTATTTTTAAAATGTCGATATTTAATATTTAATAACATTCAAACAAAGCTTTGAAATTTTTATTTAATAATAACACTATATACGGTACGCAAGGAAAGGGCGTTAAATTAATTAAAGATTTCATTTAAAATCGGTAGTTTGTGAGTGGTTTATTGTTCGTAAGGTTGATAATTATATTTTATCTATAGCCACAAATCATGGCCAGACCCTAATTTTTAAATTAACTGTTTTGTCTCTTGGTGACAATATTATATTATGTTTTTGATTAGCGGTATATATTTTGTATAATTTTCTTAAAAATATGGCCAAAATAATTAGTAAATAACAATTTAGTCCCCTTTCACAGAAGACCTGTACCCTCACCCAGTATATAATTAATTTATTCATTAAATTTTCGTTTTTGTTAATTAAATTTTTTTATTTCATTATTAATTTTTACTAAAGACATGGGTACGTAGGTTTGTTTAATTAGGGGTATATTATAAAATAAAAATTATAAAATTATAATAAAATAAAACATCATACAAATCCTATACTATAATACGAGGAATTTCTGAAGGGATGTGTGTTCCACGATCTCGAAATCTAGCAGTTAGATTTTGCTTAAACTTTGCATTTAAGAGTGTCTTGGCCCAAAAATAAGTTTAGAGACAGCCTCAACCCTAGGAAAAATCAAATTTGCTCTAAATTTAAGTTTAAAAATCGTAATTTTTAACATTGGTCTTATGGGTTGCTATTTTGGTAAAGAAATAACAACGAAAGGTAAACAAAAATAGAGGAACGTACATGTTAAGTAGTCTTTTTAAAACAGCTGTTAACTGTGAAGAGGTATAGTTGGTTGTTGGTGGATATTTAATAGCTTTATTACCATGACACTACATTAAAAGTGAATTAAAACCAACGAGCAAGGCTCGGTTAACCGGTGGAGAGCTGATGAAAAAAATTTTGCGGCTGCCCTCTTCCTTCGTTCGCCTTCAACATACACATATCTAAGGAAAATGCCTATTTTGCCAGGCGAATCGACCATTAGAAAATGGCTTTCGGCAAAGAAGTGTTTTAATAAAACGTTGATGGAGAAGGTCAAAACAAAAACACAAAGCATGACTTCGATGGAAAAAGCCTGCGTTTTAATGTTTGACGAAATGTCAATCAAACAATGTCTGGAGTATTCACCGCATTACGATTTGATTGAGGGGTATGAAGACATTGGTAACCTCGGCCGTAGTAAAAATATTGCAAAAGAAGCCACTGTATTTATGGTCAGAGGATTATATTATCAATGGAAACTGCCAGTTGGTTATTTCGTTTCTGACAAGGGTTTGATGGGTAGTCAGACGAAAACATTGATAGAGGACTGCTTAAAGAACCTGACAGATGCTGGGCTCATTATAAAAGCTTTGGTTTGTGACCAGTCCACAACAAACGTCAAGGCTTACAAAGCACTGGGTGTGTCTCTTGAAAGGCCTTACTATATTACAGACAGTGGTCAGAAAATCGTTGCCCTTTTTGATCCTCCGCACCTTTTGAAATCGCTACGGAACAACCTCTTAACTCATGACTTTTATTACAATGGACAAACATACTCCTTTTCAGACATCAGACAGTTATTTTTAATAGACAGGAAAAGTGACAGTACTCGGGCAGCTCCTCAACTAACTCCAACACACATTTGGCCAAATTCATTCCAAAAATTATCAGTATCGCTTGCAGCCCAGGTATTACCGCTGCTGCTTTGAAAACCGTTGCCGAAATTGGACAGCTGAAAAGCAAAACAGCACTAGACACCGCTTCACTTTTGAGTGAAATCAACTCAATTTTTGATGCGATGAATAGTAGGGCATTTAAGTCCAAAAACCCCGACTCCTGCGCTTTGAGCCGAAGCAATGTTAAATGTCACATGTTAAAGACATTTTTGATAGAGCCTTGAAGCTGTTTGGTGGACTTAAGAAGTTAAGCCCAAAAGTCCAAAGACCTCCATGTTTTGACGGCTTTATCTTGACGATAAAAGCTTACTATGAGCTACTATCATCAGAAGAATGCCAATACATTTTAACTTCTCGGCTCAATCAGGATCCGCTAGAAAATCTCTTTTCTTCGGTGAGGCAACGAGTTGGTTGGAACCGCAATCCAAGTGTACGGATCCTCCGGGGTACATTACGAATCCTTACAATTCAACAACTTTTAGAGCCCCCCAAAACCACTTCATATGACCCCGATTATGATAAACTGCTGGACTTGGGCGAAAAATGGGGAGATGTTAAAGACATCAACACAAATGTTGAAATAAACATCGACAAAGCAATGTTGTCTTCGGAATCTTCGATGTCATCCGAGGCAGAAGAAGAAGTGCTACATTATGGAGAAAATGTGAATGTAACATCTGACAGCTTCGAGGTTGTGACCTTGGAACAATGCTCTACAGTATATTTTGCGGGCTATTTGGCTCACAGATATCATAAGAAATATAAATGTGCCAAATGTTTAGAGATAATGTGTGACAAACAGTCAACCCTAACCAGTAACAAAAAACTGTTAATTCTCAACCGAACATTTACAAATGTTAAGGTCACTGAGAGTAGTGGACTTTTGGCTCCTTCCCAAACCCTATTGTATGTAGTTGAAGTCGCTGTTAAAATATATAAGAGACTGTTTAAGAAGGTATGTCACAAAGTAAATATAGTAAGAAGACTTCTGAAAGCTACAAACAAAGTTGTCTCTTGTGACTCCATGACATGCTCCCAGTGCCAAGACAATTCGAAGTTTGTGATAGAACTCTTATTTAAGGTTTTATTACATAAGCAATGCAAAGGGATTTCCAGTGAAGTGAGAAAAACAGCACAGGAAAAGCTTAAAGTACTGAAACATGTATAAAAAAAGAGTTTAACTGTTCTGCATAACACTGCAGCAGGCTAGAGAACTATTAACCTATTGTATTGTTTTTGTTTGGGAACACATGAACAACAAAATTGTTTCTTCATTTTTGATGAAAATTGTTGGTTGGTTTGTATCCATGAAAACGTCCCATAACATAACATAAATGTTTTGTAAGCTTGACGAAAAAAAAAAACAATTTCATTAGCTTATTTTTACATTGAATGTACAGTAATTAATATTAATTAATATTTTTTTACAGCGCTTTATATGTATGTAAAGTACAGTATCATACTCTTGGGAAAATACTTATATATAAGAAAACATTTTTATTAGATAATTTCAGTGTTGTAATGTACAGTAGACTAGTTTTTTAATGATTTTTGTATAGTACCGTTTTGTATATAATTGTATAACACTATTTGTATTTACTTGTGTAATTGAATATTGCTTTTCCTTTATTTATTCACTTAATATAGAACAACTAGTATGTTTTTACATGCTGCAAAATTTACAGAATAAATATTTCTAAAATAACAATTTATAGCTAAATTATAACATTATTTGACTTCTTGGATATTTCATATTTTTCATAATCTTTAAGCATATCTTCTTTTTTTTAACTAGCCTATTCTATTGTGCATAGAGATTTACAGATAAGGAATGATTTTAACTTCTTGTAAAATGAATTGTGATTTTCATCTAGTTGTATAATCAATCATGTGTGATTAAAATCGTGTATATAATTGTATATAACACTAGGCCTATTTGTATTTACTTGTGTAATTTAATACATATCTTTGTGTAATCTTTAATCATATCTTCTTTTTTTAATTCTTTATTAGAGGATTTTATTGTGATTTGTTGATTTTATTTTTTATTGCTCTGCGTATTCTTTTGTGTATATAGAGATTTAGAGATAAGAAATGATTTTAATTTCTTGTAAAATTAATTTTGGTTTTCATCTAATTATATATTATTAGGTAATTTTTGTATAAACTGTAGGCCCATGAACGTTGTTGTTTTACTGTAAAAATTTAGATTGTGATGACTTATTGTTGTGATTTGATTATTTCTTGTGTCATAAATCTGAGCACTGTTCATTTTAGAATAATAGTGCTGTTTTGTGTATTTTATTGAGTCAGTAAACTGTTTACATTTCTATTTCAGGAATATACTTCTTTAATGATTCTAATTTTTTCAGTTTGATCATTATTCTTATTGTATTCTTCTGCTGGAGTGATAATTTTTTAATTTTGTTTAGATGTCCCATAGACTGGTAGACCATATGTAATATTGGATTGGATGCATAATTTTGCAAACAAACTTTAATAAAAGAAAACAATTTCATTAAATTCTTTGAATGTTGTAATGTACAGTATGCTAGTTATATAATTTTTGTCTAGCGCTTTTTAGTGCTTATTGTGTAGTATAATCATGCGTGATAAAAATCTTGTATATAATTGTATATAACATTATTGTATTTCCTTGTGTAATTTAATACGGTACTGATTAAATATTTTGTTAAAATGTTAGCTGATTTTTATTGTTAGTAGGCCTTCAACACATTTCTTTATCGTTACTTTGAGCTTGTTTTCAAATAAAATATGAATGAGTTCTCACTACTGAAGGTGCATATTGTTATTATGAAATAAAATATTAAGAAAATGTTGCAATATTCTCAAGCCTAAACAGAAATATTTCTGTCCATTACGTTAGTATGTAACTTTTAAATGAAACTTACACTTAACAAAGTAATTAACATGGTTTGATTTTCGTTATTAGATTGCATGCGACTATTGCAAGTATCTCAAAATATTAATTAAAGTGCAGCAGGTGGCATTTCAGTTTTAGTCAGCTAGTTATTGTCAAATATCTAACATTGTATAAATGACCACCATTGCAACTTGACCAAATAATCGCGCTCGGGAATTGGGAGTAAAGTAAAGGTGGTCGGACGGCCCGGTGCTTGTGTTGGGGCGGCCCGGCGCGGTGACGCGAGGCACGGCGCAGAGCGGTGCGGTGCGGTGTCCGAATTGGCAACTCCGAGTCAGTCCGCGCCATTTTGCGTCACCGCGTCGGTAGCGCCACTACGAGGCGCGTCATGACTGACGCGAAAACGCAGCGCAGCGAGCACTCTGTAAAGGTTCCTTACTCTGTGCAGATACTATCAAAATAATATTCCGATTACAAAAAAACAAAAACAAACAATAATTTACATTATGGAAAATTCCCACCAACAAAATTCTTATAAAGATCATTTTAAAACTTCCAACTTTCACTGGATTATTCATACAATATACGAAACATGAAACTACATTCAACACACTGACAAATTTCTACATTTTTACAATTAATACTAGTACTGTAGAAATGACACCATCTTAAGACTTCCAAAGCCTAGATTAACATTTCTAAAAAATCTTTACGATTTAGAGATATACAATGAATTGACACTATACCTTGAAGTCCATAAGTAATAACCATTACAAAGACAATTTATAGAATGGACTGCCATTACTGAACCTGCCATTACTTACAAGAATTTTATATGATAATCCTTTGATCTAATTTTTAAAAAGGTATAATTAAATGATTTTATGTTTTTGTTTGTATAGAATTTTTAAGTTTTAAAATTTTAATCATTTTTGTCATTACACCTATTCAGTATGTATAGTCTGCTGATGTGAAGAATGTTTTTTGCAAATAAAGCGTGACTGTGTCCTATGTCTTTGTCTGTGCTTTGATTAGGTTAAAATATTATTGTAAAAATAAACTCTTGAAGTGATTTACGGTTCTTTTTCTTAGATCCATTTATTGACACCTTTTGAGAAATCACTGTATTGTGCAACATATATATATATATATATATATATATATATATATATATATATATATATATATATATATATATATATATATATATATATCAATAACATAATATATATATATATATATAACAATAGAATGATTTGTAATTTAAAACCCAAAAGGAACATTTCAAATACGAACCCTTATTGATAGTTTATGGAATTTTAAAAAAATAGAGTTTTATCCTTAAAATATATTTACAGGTATGAAACTGGTTGGTAACACCATGAACTTAATATACAAAAAGTTTATGCTGTTTCAAAATACTTAATAAAATACAATAACAAAATATATCACATATTTCTCGTGAAAGATTCAAAAATAAATTAAAGCAGTACCGTATGTCATCAACAAAGATATGTATTCATTTGGGGAGCTCTAATATTTCTTATTGTGTTAAATTCTAAGTTACAGTAGAACACCATATCTGACCGTCCCATAACCGACTCCTCCTAAAATCCGATCTGCTCGGACATCTGCAACATCTGCTATATACACACACACGCTCCATTACACATTACATCTCCACACACACATGCTTGTTCAACACACACACACACACACACACACACACACACACACACACACACACACACACACACACACACTCCATTAACGAGCCTGTTCAGACTTCTGAAACAGTCTGACTTTTGAAAAGAGTGACTGATCTACTCTATGCTTGATTTTTGTTGGACCAACTATTTGTCCAGCTATATTTTGTTGATACAGGTTGTGCTCAGACTCTAATTTTGTACTGTTTTATGTTTTTAATGTCAATACTGTTTTGGATTTTTGCCATTATTTATTTCTCCTTCCAATATCTGACCTTTCGGCTGTTCTGATCATAGGCCCAGGTCTCGTCATGATCCAATATAAGGGGTTCTACCATTCTTATGAGTAATTGTTGAATACTTACTAACATAAGAAGACACTATTCATATATGTAGATTACTACACACAAATAAATATATTTTGAATTGAATTGAAATTAATGTGTTGTTGATGTGTAGAGTGACAGTGAGAGCACTTCGCCGCTGTCCGCCACGGAACAGCTGTTCGGTGGTGAGACTCCGCAGCTCTCCCCCGTTTACCAGAGCCAGGCTGCGCGGCAGATCGTCGAGGAGATGAACCGGCGTGCCGTGCCGCGCGAGAAGCGCCGCCACCACACCGTCAGTGGCCGGCCGTTGCTGCGCATAGACACCAGCTTCTCCGCGGTAAATACACAACACAAGCAGTGTTTTCATTAGTGGGATTTTGATCCCAAATTCAGATCATGAGCAGGATTGAAACGAGATAAAATGGAATATTTCACCTCCTGAAAATGGGATGAAATTTAAATTTTTCTACAGTCAATTTTTGTCCTAATATTGAAAATCTCCCATAGTTAATACAACCAACGATATTTATTTCTTAGGTGTATCCTTACTATATTTTTGTAAGTTTCTAAACGTACAATTAGTCAAATGAATTGCTCTGCCAAAAAGTGTTCCAAGCGATAAAATCCTACTTTTTAGTAAACTCTAAAAGAAGATTGATTTCTAAAGTTTTACGCAAATGAATGAACGAAGTCGTTTATTCCAAATAAATTTACATGTACAAATTGAAATTAATGATAGATTTCAATGAGAGAACACAATTTTTCAGGTTAGAATTTTTTTCCGAAGTAAATTTTTACTACTAAACTCATCTAGTAGTGTTACACAACACTTTTACTCACTCACCAGAATTAAATTTTAAACAATATTAAGGTATTTTTGGGGAGTAAAACAGGTTACATTATAAAATATTGAAGACAGAGAAATAGTTGTCCTTCACTGTAATATATGAAAATACATTGGAGTATGTACACTAGAAAGTATGAATCTACAAGTTGGTGCTTTGAACATTTGTAAACTAACCACTCCTCTTGACAGCTTTGCAGGTACAGTTTCTTTGTTTTCAAAATATACAGCGTGTGTATAAAAAAATGCTGGAATCTTAACCCTCCAAGTGCTACGTATATTAGTCCTTAAGTGCTGACCATTTTTTAAGTTTCGCGCAAGCATTTAAGCAAATGTGCATAATACTTATTAATTATATGAAAAGTATATCATATTGCATATCAAATTGTTCAGAAAAATGTCTACTATTAGAAAATATGATTCATTAGATCTTACTTACCATTTATTTTTTTCCAAATTTCTAGATATCAAGGGGTAGTTTTATTTTGTTACCCTCGTCTTCAGGTTTTTCCATTTCAGGGCATAATTACATAGTCAAATAAAAAAATCTGAGATAGCCAAAATGTTGAAAATTTTATTACCTTTCCAGTGATATATGTGAGGTGGAAAGCGAAAAGGGACCTCTTGTCGGCAAAGTAAAATTTTCAGTACAGCTAAATACAGCAATTTCGGTCCAAATCATCGATTTTCGGTTTTTTATCGATTATTAATCTATATTTTGTGTAGAAAAGGCGTATATCGGTTAAAAAGTCGAATCAAAGCTTAAACAAGTCGATATAAATCATTTTGTTAGTCACTGCATGCCCTGAGAAAAGGTACCTCTTGTCGCTTATGGGAAAATAACATGGCCGACAAGATTGCCCTTTTCAACAACACACTTCGTAAAGAAACATTGGTTCAAAAATGAGTCTCTCCTGAATTCTAGCGGACACTTAGAGAACTAGGACGAAGTTCTAGTGAAAGCAGAACATCGTCTGATCATTTTAATACGAACCCGACAAGAGGTACCTTTTCTATAACCGAGGTTTTGGTTACAAAACTTTGACTTTCCTATACAGTCCTTTAAACAGTGGACAGTTATTACGTTATTGTAATTAATTAATCAGTAATTATCAACTAACAATATTCTATCAATGATAAGCGGGATAGTTCAATAATGAACCGGGCATTTTTATTGTAAAGTACAAGGTTGGTAGCAATGGGTATCGTGGTTGCAACCATCAGCTGTTGCCCCAGCTACTGCCTCTGATTGGAGTATTGTGACACTGTCTTTGTTCAAGTGTTATCAGTTCGGCTTAAAACCCGAATGTTAACTTATCAATTTGGTCATTGGTATTAGTTGATTTAATGACGAGTATTCAATTTAATAGCAGATCAAAAGCAAAATCTTTCAGCAATAGGTCCCACTTCGCTTTTCAATGGTTTACGTTCAAACTATCGATATTATTTTCTAATTAGGATGTTTATTTTGACTATATTAAACTAATTATTGGATAAAACATTTAAACAACAATGTGGCAGCAGTAAATGTTTAGCCTTGAAAAGGTATCCCTTCTCGTTATGGAGATATAACACTGGGCCGACAAGAGGTCCCTTTTCAGAAAATACCCTTGTGTACTACATGTTGCAATAAACACAGTATTAGCCTAAATTCTAGCGTTAGTTAAGGAAACTACTAGTGTTCTTCCTAAAGAGGACATTATAAGCTTTGCATTGATACCAACATCATCGCTTAAATACGAAAAATATAGATTCTGAGTTTATTTAAACTTTTTAAGGGCGTTTTCCTGAAAATGCCCTTCACGCTTCGAGAAAGTTCAAACGTCCATAACTCAAACAAAAAAAATTGTAGAGACATGAAATTTGCACCAAACTGTTAGGAATTTTAAGGTGATAATAAAAATATCAATAACTCAAAATCGGAAATTGCCGACAAGAGGTCCCTTTTCGCTTTCCATCTCACATATAATGTTTATATGTTCTTAGCAAAAAAAGGTAACATAACCATAACAATTTGCGATGTACCAGCTGTACTTCAGACGACCAAAAAACAGCTGATGTTGATAAACAAGTTAGCCAACTTTGATTCTCCACTGAAATATGTATTGAACCAAAAGTATTCAGATAGAATGATATTTTCTCTTCAATACTATATAAAATATATGCCGATCCGTCAATAAACAACGGATCTGTGAAGATCGTAGTAAACCCTTGTAAATGCGTCGCGATCGCGACGATAGCGCTATACGCGTTGTCGAAATGCGTCGCGATCGCGATGTTTAGCGCTTGGAGGGTTAAGTAGGTATGACTGAACAAGTTTTAAAGATAATCAAACAATTAATATGTCAAACTGAAGGGGAAAACATTTTTTTGTCATACCTTCATTTGTTTCAGTGTGAGGTCCATTTGTTGTATTACAAATATCAAAGCGGTATTCAATTTCTTGAAAATTAAAAAAAAAAAAAAAAAAAACAGATTTCAAAATGGTTGGATTGGCAGGTAGGAGCAAATTCCTCACTCTCCCAGGAGTCCTAATTTGGCCCTTTGGTCTTTGTTTTCTTGGGTTACACAAAGAACATTGTACAGAAAAAATTCAAGACTTGAGACATCTGTGTGAGTGAATTTCAACAGCAATCACATCTGTAACATCAGACATGCTGCAAAACACTTGGCAAAAAATAAAATAGCAGTTTGGTCTCAGAGCAACAAATGGAGCTCACATTGAAACATAAGATGTAACAACAATTTGTTTTTTCCTTTTAAATTTGACATTTTTATTGTTCAAGTATCTATAAAACCTTTTTTGGTAGTGCCCATTCAAAATCCTCTCATTCTTTTATAAACACTGTGTAGGCTACAGTTGTTCAGTGTTTCTGTGGTCTTTTCAATCTTTGTCTTTCGACTTCCCTGTTGTTCATATTCCTCTTTCTACCATTATTTAAGCATTCAAGGTGAGAGCGGCAAGGCCAGAGGAGCATCCATATTGTGGCAGTTAGAACGTTATTAGAAAAAAAATCTGAAAACGGTGTGAGAATGAACATGGTTCAGGGCTGCCAACATGAATATCTTAACAACAACAAAAAATACCATGGTGTTGGGGAGAGTCATTCAAATGTCTTTAAACAACAGGTGTCGTCTATCGTAGTCCATTACATAATTTATTTAACTATAAAACAGCATACACTTTTTTCAGTGGCAGGTTGTG
>CM061531.1:211533797-211876297 GCA_030545055.2 Neoaliturus tenellus
AAAAATTCAATTATGAGCTTATTCAATTTGAATATTACAACCAAAGAAGGAAAGCTGTTAGAAAAATTCTAAATGGGGTAAGTAAAGGTTGTGAAATAGAACTTAATGATTTATTTTCAAAATTTAGTGATCGTTTTTCAAATCCCAATGAATATACACGTAATAATTACAATATACCTGATAAAGAATTCATAAAACATTTAAATGAGGAATATAATTCATCAATAACTGAAGAAGAGGTCAAACATGTTATACACAAAATTAAACCTGATACTGCCCCTGGTCCAGATCATGTAATTTTGAGAAGTATAAAAAATAATTTAGTCCCCAAAATTCTGATGCATATTTTTAATAAAATGCATAAAGAAAATATTGTACCAGGTGTTCTAAAGAATGCAAGAACAGTTTTACTAAACAAAGGTGGTAACCTAAATGACATAGCTAATTGGCGCCCTATATCCATATGTTCATTACTGCGAAGAGTATATGAAAAGATAATAGATGCAAGACTTAAAGAGTACATAAAATTCAACGAATTTCAAACTGGATTTACAACTTTGCCAGGTACTCACGTAAATGCCAACATATTAAATCATATACTGAATACTAGTAAAGAGAAAAAAGACGACTGTTGCATTTTGTTTCTAGACATAGAAAAGGCCTATGATAATGTTAGCCACGATCATATATTGTCAACTTTAAAATCTTTACATATTCCAACCTCTTTAGTTGAAAACATAATGCAGTTACAGAGAGGGAATAAGACTCAGATTGAGACCATTAAAGGCAAAACCAAGCCAATTATAATAAATCGTGGGGTTTTGCAAGGTGCACCATTGTCACCTACACTCTTTAACCTCAGTATTGATCACATTTTAGACGAAATATCAAATGAATCCATTGCTGAAGAATATGGCTATAAAATTGATGAAACAGTTCGAGCAATAAGCATACTCGGATTTGCCGACGATACTGTTCTGATTGGGAAAGACTGTGAATCAGCTTTATTATTATATGAAAAAACTAAGCACCTCTTCAATGAAATTGGACTACAACTAAATTTAAATAAGACCAATATAATAAATGTAAGGAATGGAAAGTTACATCAACAAGAATTTGATTTGGATGGCATTAAATTACAGTCACTAGCCAAGGGAGACAAAATCAAATATCTTGGAGTTAACTTTGAAGATAAAATTGTATTGGATCAACCTAAAGTTATTAAATCGTTAACAAATAATATTCAAAATTTAACGTCATCCCCATACTTGCAACCTCACCAAAAGCTTTATATACTTAATCATTACATTTGGCCCTCTCTTATCTATCCATTCCAAACAGCTCCTTTATCAAAATTAAATAAGTCATTTCTTAACGACATTGACATAGTTATTAGATCATCAGTAAAAGAAATACTTGACTTACCATCTGATATTCCTAACGTAATGTTATATTCCCCAAAAGACTGCAAAGGATTGGGATTATTTAAGGCTCTGTGGGAGGCTCCATTACAGCATATCAACATTTGTAATGTATTAGAGAAATGCAACAATGTATACGTTAATATGTTTAGGAATTTTGATGCAGAAAAGGACATTTGTTACAGAAATCTACAGATTGAAGATTCCACAATATTTAAATCTACAAAACATGTAAGACGTGAATTACAAAAAAGAGAATATGATAAATGGTGTTTACTGCCTTATAAAGGACGGGGAGTGATTCTTTTCAAAGAATATAGTCCTCCCAATATGGCATTACATAAAATGGAAGGATTGACTTCAGCAGAGTATAAGGAAGCCTTGAAGATGATAGGGGACGTGGCTCCAGTGAGGTCGAATCCGGGCAGGTCCAAGGATGGCACCCAGTGCAGGAGATGCTCCAGCACTGAGACTTACATTTATGAATCTTTGCCACATATCCTTGGATTCTGCCCATTCGGAGAACTCCTGCGAAACAATAGACACCACGAAATAAGAAAAATAATAGCCGAAGCCTTCAGAGAACTAAAATACTGTGTATACGAAGAAGTGTCCTGCATTGCAGTGAACGGATCAAGTAGAAGATGCGATATTTTAGTTATTGATGAAGCTAAACATACGGGCTATATTCTTGACCCTACCGTAAGATTTGAAATTAATAAAGAACAGCCAGAAGAAGTAAATGAAGAAAAGAAAAAAATATATGAGGCAACCATTCCTTTCATTCAAGACAAATACAAACTAAAGAAAGTAGAAGTCATTGGTTTGCTTATTGGATCCAGAGGCACTATTCCACATTTTTTATGTGTGTTTTGGAAGAAATTTCAATTAAATAGGGATATCCTAACCAAAATTTCAATTGTGGCGTTAAAACACTCTATATCTATCTTACGGAACCATTTATATTCATCATGAACATCATACTCAAAATTATTGTAGTATTAATATTTATTTGTTTTAGTATCCTTTGTTTTGTAGCAGCTTTCCCAGTGGGGAAAGAAGGTGTAATTTTAATAAATTATCTTATATATAATGTTGTATTGGTTATTTATACAGTACGGTAATTCAATAATTCTACTTCAATTTCCATTACTATGAATTACAATGGAAATGCCGAGACAACGTTACGTATGTAAAAATGTTGTACTCACTGAGACCATGGCTTGAGAAGTAAAACAACATGTTTGGAAATGTTCAAAAATCTATCGGAAATCTAAGTAGATCACGTGACAGTAATAAAATGTCAACACAGTTGTGGTTTATGAAATTATTTTATTTGCGTTGTCATCAACGGCTGTTAACTCTTGGATCTATGTTTACTATAGTAAACGGTTCACGTAAATAGTCCGATGAGAGTTGATGCATTGTTAGAAAATTTGTTTATACGATATAACATATGGTGAACATAACCACAAATGACAACATTGTTGGGCGGAGGGGTTGATGGGGGACACAGCTGTAAAAATTTTCATCGGAAAAAATTTGTGAGCCTTCCTATAAAGCTGCTATACTTTGTTCGTTGCAAAGGAAATTGAAGTTGGAAAGTCAGATAGGCCTATGTAATCTCAATCGGTGCAGTGATTAAAGCAAAACACAACCGACTAGGAATACGCTCCGATGTCCGTCCCGTACGAGAATTTTTACTCACTTTTTAAGTTATTAGGTGACGCTTTTTATGATTCTTTTTTTAGGGAGAGGTGAGAAAAATGCATTACGCACACAGGTGGCAAGCCTGTAGTGTGGGGCTCCCCTAAAAACGGGTTTACCTACTAAAAAGACTCCTCTACTCTTTAGGATTCTAACCTGGAATTGTTTATCACATTACGTCAGGCTAGGCCTAAATTTGGCTAACGCCCGTGGGGCTCACTCCTTAACCAGCCACTCGATTAAGGGATCTGGGCCCCGGACGAACTGTGGTAAACAATCCCAGTTGTCCTCATCCTCCAAGATCTTTTGGCAGACCGAGTCCACCGAAAATGCACCAAAAATTTGTGTGGCCTTCAGGCGGGACCCTTCCCAACGGGGGCAGCGGAAGAATGTATGTTCCGCATCATTGGGAACGCCCGGGCAATAAATGCAGTCCGGTGAACGGGTCTTGCCCATCCGGTTCAGGTACGACCGAAAATAGCCGTGAATTGTCAAGAATTGGCCGCCGTTCCACCCATGGTTGGACGTGCTTAATAAGGCCGGCCGCACACTGCATCGAACGCGACACGACACGACACGACAATTTCTGTTTTGTTTTGTTCTGTTCTGTTCTGTTTTGTCGGATGCGCGAAAAAACATCGTCCGACACGACAAAACACGACGGCTTCCTACGACCCCTCAACCCGTCTATTTCACTGATTATTATTACCTGTGACTATTATTTCACTGTGATTATTGCCTGATACATCAATCTCTTGCCCTATGTCATTCCAAATTTTTTAGTTAACATCGACGTTGTGATGCTCTTTCAAAGTAGAGTTGTAAATAGGCGGGTTGTTTTGAACTAAAAATAATAGTTTGTCCACATCCACGGCCGCACTGTCTTCACTAATTTTCACTTCAACTTCCAAAGCAAGCAAAGCAAAAATCCTGCGTAGTCGTTCCGTAGATCCTGCCTAAGGCCTGCCGCACACTGCATCGAACACGACACGACACGACAAGACATTTTGACGGAAGGCGTTTTATACGGCTCAGTTTGTATGAGTTTAAATGGGGCTGACGCATACTACATCGAACAAAACACGACACGACGATAAAACGCCTTAAGGCGTTTTTTCCTCGTCTGGCGAAGGTACTGAAAATTTCGTTTTATGACAAAACGCTATCAGACAAAATCAGAGAATCCAACTCTGCGCATGCGTTGCGAATCCTTCCTCCCTCTCCCTCTCCAGAAACACTTGTCATCTACGGAACGTCTACGCAGGATTTTTGCTTTGCTTGCTTGGGAAGTTGAAGTGAAAATGAGTGAAGACAGTGCGGCCGTGGATGTGGACAAACTATCATTTTTAGTTCAAAACAACCCGCCTATTTACAACTCTACTTTGAAAGAACATCACAACGTCGATGTTATCTCCAAAATTTGGAATGACATAGGGCAAGAGATTGATGTACCAGGCAATAATCTCAGTGTAATAATAGACACAGTTAATAATAATCAGTGAAATAGACGGGTTGAGGGGTCGTCGGCAGCCGTCGTGTTTTGTCGTGTCGGACGACGTTTTTTCGCGCATCCGACAAAACAGAACAGAACAGAACAAAACAAAACAGAAATCGTCGTGTCGTGTCGTGTCGCGTTCGATCCAGTGTGCGGCCGGCCTAAGTCGCGCATAGTCCATCGTCCTCGGGTGTCGTGCTCCTAGCTGTGTTGCCACTGCTGGAAGGTTCGGGAGCGCTCTTCTGTTCTTGCCGTGTCCTTGCCAATCTCGACTTGTCTCTGATAAATTGCCTTCCTCTCTCCTTCCAAGAGCTTGACAGGGATAACTCCGGCGACCACCAGGACGGCAGGCTCGGACACTGTCCGGTAGGCGGAACACACCCCGAGCGCCGCTCGACGTTGAACTCGGGCGAGTCGCAACCTGTACTACTCTTTATCGAGAGTGTCTGCCCACACCTCTGCTCCATAAAGAAGCACGAACTGAACCGCGGACATTAACAGACGTCTTCTGCTGGATCGTGGAACCCCGACATTGGCCATCAGCCTACTAAGGTAAGTGACTACCTTAGCGGCCTTGTCCGCCGTACGGAAGATCTGATCCCTCCAGCTTAACTTGGTGTCCACCATAATCCCGAAGTACTTAACAGCACGAGTTGATTGGACCACCTCCCTTCCCACTCGGAACAGAACGACGGTGTCTATCCTCTTCTTCGTAAGGCTCACAATCTCCGTCTTACGGAGAGCAAGCGAGAGACCGTGATCGGACATCCATGTGTTGACCACA
The DNA here is from genome assembly GCA_030545055.2 of Neoaliturus tenellus. Lineage (NCBI taxonomy): Eukaryota > Metazoa > Arthropoda > Insecta > Hemiptera > Cicadellidae > Neoaliturus > Neoaliturus tenellus. The sequence continues at coordinate 211,539,205 of CM061531.1, forward strand.
CGCATGACTCGGTTCAACTTTAGTTGGGCCAGCTCAACGTTGCGTGCGACAATGAGAGCTGCGACATCATCGGCGTACCCAACCAAAGTGGTTTCCTCAGGCATCTCCGACCTCAGGAGGCTGTCATAGGCAACGTTCCAGAGATCCTGGCCGAGTATTGAATCTTGCGCGGCACCAGAAGTGACTTCCATCGTCCACTTTCTGTCCCTTGTGTCGTAAATAAGGCTTTGAGAGCGGAGATAATCCTCGATGAGTCGCAACAGATATGCAGGAACGCGAAAGGTGTTGCGAAGCGCATCCAACATATCGACCCACCTCGCCGAGTTAAAGGCATTCTTGACATAAGCGTAACAAGAAGCACTACTCAGCGAGGGAAATGGTTGTGGCTCTCGGCTCTCTTCACAGCTCTCCATGGACTTCGGTGATAGCGTCAATCGTTGACCGTCCCTTTCTGAAGCCATACTGACGGGGGCATGAGTCCCCGGCAGCTTCCACGGCAGAGGTCAGGCGGGAACGGATCAGCTTCTCGAACAGCTTCCCAGCCGTGTCCAACGTGTAGAAAGGCCTGTGGGACGACGACAGCTCGGGATCACCTTTGCCCTTGCTGATCAGTACAAGTCTTGCGGTTTTCCATAGGGAGCCGGAAACACCCCTTCTACCAAACAGGCGTTGTACATTCTCAACAACAAGTCAGTATTAATTGAAAATACTTTCTTTAAAGCCTCGCTGGGAATCCCGTCCGGGTCAGGAGCCTTGTTGCTCTTTAGTGAGAGAACGGAGGTTTCCATCTCCTCGAATGTGAACAGTGGAACGTCATCTAACCGTCCAAAGTCAACCGGCGTACATCCTAGGCCTAGCCTACAAATAAATACATACAAAGAATGATTTTAGCTAAGACCTCAAAACAAGCAAGTAACTTAATAATAATTATGCTTACAATATTAAAGGTAAATATATTGTAGAGCGAAAAAAACAATACAATTTAAAATCCATGATTGCAAATTAATAAAAATCAAGTAATGTAAGTATTGTAGAATTACGCTTACTTAACACTTAATGCATATTTTGTTACCTGAGACATAGGCTACAATGGCACAACACATTCTAATTAGTTGTTTAATTAAAATCTTTCTCCCAAATAGATATTAGTTGTATCCCATAAATTAGTTAATCGCATAATTCCGTACGACAGCAATTCATTCAACATCAACATGCCTATCTTTTGGTATAATTTATAACTTCAACAAGTAAACATCAGTATTGATCTATTTAATTTAACAAATAGTTCTGTCAAAATATCAATTAAATTTTATTTAAAAACGTAACATAACGGCGAGCAGATATAAACAAGAAAAGGTTATGTTATTTTCAGCATACACAGCGTCAACTCAGCTGCGATGGGGAAATATAAACTGATCATAGCAACTACATTAGTCAAATCATGTAGCCTAAACAACTAAAGTTCTGTCAAAAATTCCGGAAAATAAGCTTTTTTAATACTTGAAAATAATTGCTCGATTATAGTTTATTACCTAGTTTAAAATACTTAAAATCTAACCTGAGAATTTCATTGAAATCAAATTAGTAATAAAAAAGCCTTTTGGGGGTCTAAAATTCACCTAAGTGAAATTTAAAGTCGATCTATAGAATTTTATACTCTATGTTCCATATAGTAAAAATTCAATTATTTATATAAACAAACAAATTTTCACGTTAATAATAAATATTAGCAGGTAGTAAAATGGGCAAAAAAACTAAAGCCCCGTTTAAACGCTACGATATATCGGTGCGATCTGATCGGTACCAACCATATCGTAGCGATAATCGGAGCGTGTAAACGGGAGATCGTAGCGATATATCGGGGTTGGACGAAAAATGAAAATTTCATTTTTCTGGCTAGATTGACAACAATATCGCAAGGTTGGAGCGACAGGTTGAAACGTGTAAACAGAGCTCCAACTTATCGATGCGATCAGTTCTGTAGTTGTAAACGGAACATCAATCTCCAATTTATCGCAACGATATTTTGGTGCAATCAGATCGCACCGATATATCGTAGCGTGTAAACGGGGCTTTCAATCTCCAATTTATCGCAACGATATGTTGGTGCAATCAGATCGCACCGATATATCGTAGCGTGTAAACACGAAGCCCATGCCATTCAATTAAAAGAAAATATAATAAACTAGGGAACCCGTGCGCAAATTGCGCATTTTTTAATGTAACTTATTTATTTCTGTTTGTAAGAAACTTACCTACAGTAAATTCAAAGAAATTATATAAATTTTTTAACAATATTTTTGTGAACAATCTAACTTAAAAATTTACTTATTTGGCTTCATGGCAATATGCCCATAGCTAGCCACACAAAATCATCTGAAGTTAATCTGCTGTTGTGTTCAATTCACATTTAAAATTCTTATAATGAAAGTTTTATTTTAATATTTTAAAGCACCCTCTAGAAATAAATCAAACGCTACGGGGAGGGGGAGGCGAAGAACAAAACGAAATAACCTTTTTAATGAATACGAGGTGGCCCGTGAGCAAATTGCACATTTGATACATTTCATTATTATTTTTTATTTACTTGCTTCATTTTTATATATTTCAAAAAAAAGGAAAAAAGAGACGCCATTATAAACTGATAAACCTAGCATAAGCCTACTAATTCAATGTTGCGAGTATGATTGTTACAATGTCACTCACACAGTACAGTAAATTTAATTGTAAATGACATTGCTTGTATTATATAATCATTCAGTGAAATGACAGAACGAAAATTAAAATCATTCAACGCACTATTAAAACTTGTTATTTAAGGAAATGAGGCGCCGGACAAAGCAATGAGCGCGTTCACAATCATCCACCGCAAAGAGGTTTGTTTACGTTTTTGTCTATAACGTGACAAATTCCAGACACTTTATTTGTAGGACAAACCTCTTTGCGGTGGATGATTGTGAACGCCCCCAATGGCGCCGACCCCCGGCCCAGCGAGACACCGAGTGGGGAGGGCGATCGTCAACCGGGCATTTGTTAGCATACAAAGAATAGTTTAGGCATTAGGCCTATTATTGGCCCGTTTAGCATATTTTATGAATTTCTGTAGGTAGCCTACATTATCGAATAAATTTGACTGCTCCAGGGAACGACGTACAGTAAAAATATATTAACTGAAAATCAACGCTATGTGTTGCAAAAAAAAAGAAACAGCAAAAACCTTGCATGTTAAATTAATCGAATGAAATTACACTCTTGTAATTCCCAGTTAAGGTTTTAAAGCAGAAATAACTTGGGCTAACCTATTACCAGAAAACACCTAATAATCTAATGGCAGATAATCCATAAATTCGTACACTAATTATATTTTAGAGACTTGCGATTCGCGCAGCAGTTGTTCTTGCCCTTTAACAACATAAGCACTAACTAACTGTTAATTAAAACAATTAAAATTCAGTAACTAAGGATTAACATCTAAAGAAACCAAATCATCATCCCAGCGGGATCTCAATAAGTGTGTGAAATCCTCTATAAAACACAGTTGTTAACCTCTGGTCCCGAGCTGCATAATACAGAGTCTAAACAATTATTTTCAACAACGGCATCATTTGCATCAACAGATTAAGAGAGGCGGCATATCAAAGGACCGACATATACATCAAAACTTTCTCGAATAAGTTGATATGGCATTTGAAAACTTATTCCTGTTAGAGTAAAAATGAGAAAAGATAACAAATTATTGAGAGTAGTCGATTACTCCTACGTTCCCCTGATTGATCAATAAAATAAATATTAAAAAATGATAAAAAAAGAAAGCTACTAAAATGGTTTTAAATGTTATCCACTAAAAGTTAAACAACGTAATACCACCATAAGGAATGAGTGCATAACGTATATCGAAACTAGAAAACAATACAATAAAATAAATAAAAAGTTGATACTGTATTACAAAACATTCAAGATTGTCTTGTGTAAATTGTTGCATGTACAAAAAAATCAATTACAGTGTATTATTTATTGATTATATAAATATTTTAGGAATCTGTACTGAGAATCAGTCTTAGGAATGGTTTACTAATTTATTATCACCCGACAGTTAAATATAGTTTTAGTATATAATGGCCAAATTAAATAAAACGGGAGTACACTGATGCTTTAAAGCAAATAGACAAATCGACTAGTCGACTGGTGGCTAGTCTTTAATGGTAAGCAGTCGATGTCTCGCCACTAGAGGTGGTAGCGGTAACTGGATTACTGACGCTATTGCCATTGCCACTGGCCCCTATGCTCGCATTTCACGTGCACCGCGCTCCCCATACCTATAGCACGTGTCCCTGTATGCTGTACTGTACTGTGTTGGTGTACTCGCACGTGTCTTCCGCCTGGATGCAACTTAATACTGTAATATGAATCGTCTTATCACTTCAAGCGGAAATCCCGGTTGTGGCGATTGAGGTGGGTTTTCCTTTTTTTCTAGAATTGAAATTTGTAGCTGAGATGAAACAATTTGTGTTCTGGATTGTTCGATTCCATTCGTGTGAAACCAAGAAGGTTAAATAACATAGTAGGCTATATAGTGATATTATATAGTGATACAAATATTCGAATCCACCGTCCCTCTCGTTTCTTTGATTAGTGTTTCTGTTTGTTTATGCGTTTAAAAGAATCACAAATATACTTGTAAAACATCATAATTTTTGTTGTTTGATTTAGAAACAACTTTTTGACTGATGTCTACGATCACATAGCTTTTAATGGGGAGATTTATTAGGCTACTAAATGTTGGGTAAGTGTGGGTAAAATGAAGGCTATCAAGTGCATTCACAGACATTCCTAGGTTTTTGGAAACAACCGATTCTGAAACTTGTAAAACATCAGAATTTTTGTTGTTTTATTTATAAACAACTTTTTGACTGATGTCTACGATCACATAGCTTTTAATGGCGAGATTCATTACTAAATGTTGGGTAAGTGTGGGTAAAATGACTGCTATCAAGTGCATTCACAGGCATTCCTAGGTTTTTGGAAACAACCGATTCTGCTCTCCATTGTCGACAATCTCTACGACTATAGGGAGGAGTAGGCTAGTATCTTATTCGCAGCGCGGCCCTGACACACACAAGCGTGACAGGGCCGTGAAGAAGACGTGTTTTGCCTGACCGTCACGCCCACACCGTAACATAGCTTATGTCCAGCATCATCGATTATCATTGCTTTTTACATAACATTCTACCGAGTGAGGACATACGGTCAACTAGGGCGATTTATTGTTGGTGACTATGCAATCAAATTTGGATCTGATTTTCCATAAATTTATATGGAGTTTAAATATCTAGGACAAATTTTGCGACCTTCTAAGTTTTAAATACACCCAACCATATAAAACCACTGAGTGTAGCGGTCCAATGAGGCTTAAAAAACGAAACTAGGAAACAATACCACACGTTATGTTATAGCCTTATCCGATATAAACAATAAATTTAAGCAAACCATTCTGTGGATAGGAATTTGAATGAATTCAGCAAATTAAGGAATTTAATCAAATATAATCTAACCTCTGCGACAAATTCTTTGAACCACAAATCATCAGTACAGATCTCAAAAACACACATGTCACATTAAAAACAATCAAAACCTTGGAAATAGCTTTAAACCAACAATTTAACACAGCAACTTTTGGAACAAGCAAATGTTGTTTTTACAATTTATAACTTTGCTTATAGGGCTTGCATATGAATATAATAATTACAAAACATTCCACCAAAACACGAATTAACTTTATCATCAATCGTTTTAATTAAGTCTACTGTTCAAAATCAATGAATAGTTCGCATGGGCTCACATGGATCACTCTTCCACAAGTCCACATGTCACTAACAAAAGCCCATCTCATGTGCGGGTCCTTTGTTTCCATCTGGACATGCTCCATTTGGGGTCACCCGCTAATTCACAACTAATTGCGCGGGGAAAGTGGTGAAGTAATGAAGTGGTGACCGGGTGGAACTGGATAGCGTCGAGCAATCCACTAAACGGCGAAGCGAACAAACGATGTGAAGGATATAAAGCTAGGAACCGGAACAGGGTGAGACAATGGTATAAATGGAAAAATCGATTTCAAAACAACCAATGAATCGATTCTTTTGATAGGATCGATTAATCGATTCATTTGCATATTTGAATAGATTCTTTATGTCTACATTCTTCAATCTTCTATTTCCCGTTACCAATTTTTATACTTAAACTAAGAACAGTACAACACTCTATTTTCTTATCTGTGAATTAGGAATAGTCGATTGTAGCACCTACATATCTATTACAATAACATGAGCCGTGTAAATTCACATACATTGTCAAACTTCGTCCTTCGTCTGTGAGATAAAATAATTGATATTATTATTACCCATTGTAAACTAGCTCTTTTCACAACACTAACCCAACACGAAATTGGCTTCTTTTAATCCTTTGAAAGTTAAATGCCTATCTTCAGTAGACCTAAATGTATATTGTATGTTTACAAAACGAATTTATAATTCTTCAGGCTCTACAACACTAGTAGACAAAGTTTTTTTTTAAGAGACAATCTAAAGAGTTAACTTATAGGCCTATATAAAGTAAAAGGCCCTAGGCCGACATAAACTTGCTGAGATTTGGAAATTATCCTAGGAAACTAAAAGAATCGATTAACACAATTAATTATTAAAATAATAGAATCTTCTTTTCACTTGGTCGCCCCATCACAAGATGCGGCGCGGCTGCGACAACTGACGGGAGGGGTGAATGAACGATACGCACAACATGAACACGCGTGGCACGTGTGGGGACGCGCGCACGCGAGCGAGCACGCAGCAGCGCACGCACACACACGGTCCCCTCCTACCCCGTTACCTCTCCTCTCCGTGTGGCGCACGGAAATAACAGATAAACAGATGGGATCATCAGACGATGTGCCACGGGAGGTCGGCGGCCGTGGGGTTAGGTTAAAGGAGTGTTGATGGATGCGCGGTCCAGGCAGCACTTGGAGATATGATAACCAAAAGGTTCATAAGACAAAGGTTTTACATTCCATAGAGGAAAAGGATATAAAAGAGGAAATGTTTCACAGATCACAGCATAGCTACCAAACAAGATCAAGAGATCTGTTGTCAGTATTAAAGCAAACATCTAATAATATTGAGAAGGGAACTTACCACAATTGTGGCTGGTTTTCAAATAAATGGTCTTCCTACTGAGATTAGAGTAGCAGAGAGGTTACCTGTTTGTAAGAAAGTTTTATTTAAAACTTGTTGGTTTTATTGTTCCTTAAAACCATTTCTTGATTCTTGTAAAAACTACATTGTCAACTAATGCTATTATAGTGTAAGTCGTTACGAGCGTAATAAAATTAATTTAATTTAACTTCATCAATTTTTTTGTATGCAGTGCTGTATCATATTTCTTTATCTATTAAACAGTTATGTTTTTGTAAAATTGTTATATATTTTACTAGTAAATGAGTTTAAGTTTCATAGGATTGAGACGACTGGCATTTGAGGGGTGTAAATCTAGAATTAAGTTAAATAGTGGACTCTGTAAATTGGTATAGTTTAGCACCCTTTCGAAGTGCACAAGATGCACTCTAAATATCAAAAATCCATTCTTCCAGTACGCCTATTTAGCTCTTAGGTATTAGTTGGTACCTCAGTTGTGAAAACGAATTCATTCTTTCATCTGAGCAACATGCATATTGGATGTTAATTAATTTACATTTAATATAGGTAATAAATACCCTGAATGAGCGCCCTTCTAAAAAGGAGTTTATTGTTTTAAATTGTCGACTTGCATGTTTGTACAGTAGGTTCAGGGCAACTTTCTGAGTAATCCGGACTTCGGAATACACACACAAACACCTACTTTCAAAACAGTTCCAGTTTAATCGGCATGAACCTGCTTTATTGCGGAGGTTATCGAGCGGGCATGAGGCATCAAGAAATTTGTCACCGATTCAGAAGCAGAGAAGTATTTCAGCTTCCTGGCAAAATTGCAAAATGTTTCATAGTCAATGGTTTAGCGTACTACAATAGATCAAGGTCGCCTAGCAATGAGCTCTTGACTGACTCAGGTTTTGGCATTGGAATAATGTATTCTGTCATAAGTAACCCAACTATTTTGACTGTTTAGCCTTAAAAACTGATAACTTAAGTAAAATAGGTTTTGCTCATAGGTGATGCATTCGTCTAGTGGGTCCATTGGCCTACTGGTATACAGTACTGTACCATTATTTAAATGTAAAAACCCCCTTAGTAAGCCGAATATACCATTCACCATTGGAGTTGAGCGGCAAACTTTTCCATTACCATAACCTCTCAGTTGGCTGGCTTTTCGCCCAGTTTCTGGCCACTACACAGTATCAGTGGCTATCAAACTTGGCCAATTGTTGGACCTCTGGACCGATTATGACACCAGTGCGACTTTCGTTCTCAATTCGAGTTACAGTATTAGTATTGGGAGACTACAGGGGGACCGGCTTGGTTTTATTTCACCATGGAGTGTTGCACTGAGCTACTGCACATGACCAAGTCATCAGCTGATTCTCACACTCCTGAGCTACTGCACATGACCAAGTCATCAGCTGATTCTCACACTCCTGACCTACTACACATGACCAAGTCATCAGCTGATTCTCACACTCCTGACCTACTACACATGACCAAGTCATCAGCTGATTCTCACACTCCTGAGCTACTACACATGACCAAGTCATCAGCTGATTCTCACACTCCTGAGCTACTACACATGACCAAGTCATCAGCTGATTCTCACACTCCTAAGCTACTGCACATGACCAAGTCATCAGCTGATTCTCACACTCCTGAGCTACTACACATGACCAAGTCATCAGCTGATTCTCACACTCCTGAGCTACTACACATGACCAAGTCATCAGCTGATTCTCACACTCCTAAGCTACTGCACATGACCAAGTCATCAGCTGATTCTCACACTCCTGAGCTACTGCACATGACCAAGTCATCAGCTGATTCTCACACTCCTGAGCTACTACACATGACCAAGTCATCAGCTGATTCTCACACTCCTGAGCTACTACACATGACCAAGTCATCAGCTGATTCTCACACTCCTGAGCTACTACACATGACCAAGTCATCAGCTGATTCTCACACTCCTAAGCTACTGCACATGACCAAGTCATCAGCTGATTCTCACACTCCTGAGCTACTACACATGACCAAGTCATCAGCTGATTCTCACACTCCTGAGCTACTACACATGACCAAGTCATCAGCTGATTCTCACACTCCTAAGCTACTGCACATGACCAAGTCATCAGCTGATTCTCACACTCCTGAGCTACTGCACATGACCAAGTCATCAGCTGATTCTCACACTCCTGAGCTACTACACATGACCAAGTCATCAGCTGATTCTCACACTCCTGAGCTACTACACATGACCAAGTCATCAGCTGATTCTCACACTCCTGACCTACTACACATGACCAAGTCATCAGCTGATTCTCACACTCCTGAGCTACTACACATGACCAAGTCATCAGCTGATTCTCACACTCCTGAGCTACTGCACATGACCAAGTCATCAGCTGATTCTCACACTCCTGAGCTACTACACATGACCAAGTCATCAGCTGATTCTCACACTCCTAAGCTACTGCACATGACCAAGTCATCAGCTGATTCTCACACTCCTGAGCTACTGCACATGACCAAGTCATCAGCTGATTCTCACACTCCTGAGCTACTACACATGACCAAGTCATCAGCTGATTCTCACACTCCTGAGCTACTACACATGACCAAGTCATCAGCTGATTCTCACACTCCTGAGCTACTGCACATGACCAAGTCATCAGCTGATTCTCACACTCCGACTCAGACTTGGCCCGTCTGATGACCCGTCCCTGATGACTTGGGAGACTACAGGGGGACCGGCTTGGTTTTATTTCACCATGGAGTGTTGCACTGAGCTACTGCACATGACCAAGTCATCAGCTGATTCTCACACTACGACTCAGACTTGGCCCGTCTCGGCTAATAACACAAGTAGTTCACGCTTCGCTCTATTTTTATTTTTCGGACACATTGAGTAACAGCTTGGCACGCGTTTCTTTCGCGCGTCGTTCCGTTGCTGGTAATTAAGTGAAATTTCACTTATTTCTTAATAACTTACGAGTCGTTGCTCGTAGGTCAATACGGTACTCGACGGAAACAGCTCCGTCCGTAGTGATCGAATGAAGCGTTAGGCAGATGGTGCGAAAATATGAATAAAATGTACTTTTAAATTGCTATTTCCTTTCAACTGACCACGTTTGATTTATGGTAGGTACGTGAAAATAATTTGTCTGCAATGAAAAACAAAACTCACATCTTATACCATATAATAACGTGTGTTCCATACTAATTTTTCTCTGTGCACTATTTAATCTAACAACATATAACAAATATAACAATTGAATTTAGTTATGAAGTTATTTGTAAAATTGTATAGTTTCATATTGTCACAGCGGCGCGTGAGCATCGAGGGGGTTGAATCAAGGCAAACTGCGCCTGTGAGTGTGCGTGCGCCAGTCAAAAGTATAGGGTGCATTAAATAAACGGAAGGACGATATTTATATCGACTTTCTTCTAAGGGAATCTTGTTTCACAAATGAACAAAAATTCGGGCCGAGATAAAGTAATGTGCAGTGCCTAGTTTTAAAAAATCTGGAAAAAATCCAGTGGATTCATATGCTTGTGTATTTAAACACAAATACTGCCAGTGAATTGAATTAAAGAACTAACGTAGCCTACGTTCTGATAATGACTTTTTTACTAAAAATAATAGTTGAAAAGCAACCTTTAGAACTTTAGAACCCATCGTTTGATTTGCTATTTTATTACACGTCGTTATGACTTTAGGATTATGTCCCTTTCAAACAATAGACCAATTGTACTATCGGAGATAACGTAAAAGCACTTTTAAGCAATGCATAAATTCGTCATAAGAGTTTGTCATTCGCCGTAACCAGAATTAGTTCACTTTTATTAGTCACTACATAAAATTACACAACTAATATTTTGAAACTTGACAACTTCAAACTTCGTGACTTCATACTGAGCTCCAAGGGTTTACAATAATGACCACGAAACTACAAGGTCACCACAAATCGTTACTCCATAACTGTTTAAAGCAATGATCTGAAGCTCTAGTTATGAGCTACTAGGAAAACTTCATGAATTAAATATAGGCTACCAATTTTTATATAATACGGTAGTTTTCAACAAAGCAACATTAACAAAATAGGTACGCACACCGCAAATTGTTTTGAAAATTTTCTTGGAGGATAATCTTGAAAACAAAAACATTTTCCCATCCTTGGTCCCCTCTCCAGACTCAAATGCAAACAAAGTACACATGCAACACGCAGTAGGCCTACTTCAAACGTATAGGCTAACGTGTAGGCTATCGTCATTGTACTGACCGTGTCGTAACATCTTGTCCCAGGTAACATTTTGTCCTAAATTCCTCAGATGCCCAACTCTCTACCTGCTCCCTAGTAACATTCTGTCCCAAAAACTATTTGACAGGTCTTCACTAACTGGGGTCATAAAAATGCCAAAATCCATCTCGCTCCACTGGCTCCTGGGCCAGTGGCCAGGTAGACCCGCGTTGGGGTGTGGGGAGAGAGAGGACGACGCTGGAAGAAGGGGCCGGATGACCTAGGGTAATGCGTTTATTAGAAGTACCCCGTGCCCATGACGAAACAATATAAGGGAAACAACAACCCCCAAATGTATGTTTGCACACGTATCTCAAAATCGGCTCAAACGATTTTCTTAAAATTTTTGCAAATTACTTTGTTCTGGGATAAAAATAACATATAAATACAGGTCTCTATGTCGGGAAAAATCTTAATTCGTAATAATAATAAATTGACGTTTTAATCTTTTAACATTGGTCGAATGGAGTTAAAAATCAAAACAAACAAACAATGAAAACAGCGGAATGAACTGTCAAAGTGTAGGCCTAAATATGTAGTTTGCGATTGCAAGCCAGTTAGTAAATTATAAGATTGTACTAATAACAATAGTTTAAGATCGTACTTCATATTGCTGATTATGAATATTGACATAAATGAAAGTTATGTAAAAGTATAAAACAATTATTTAGTTTGTAGAATTGCAATTAAATTTTAAAATAAAACAATTAATAACTTTTATGAAATTAGCTGTTAGTCAAATAGGTAGATTCCCTGTGTTACAAATTCAACATGTGGTTCAACAAATATATACCGGAGTGCAGAACCCGTAGGCCTACAATGAAATAGTCTGAAAGGCGAGTGAGCGAAGCGAACGAGCTCGTCTTGGTTTTGAACAAATCTTTTGCTACTTCTTACTTTAGAGCCCTGTCTGTAACTGATATTACAATACAGAATTGTTTAAGTGTTTACCGAGAAAATGCTCGGCCCCCAGGTACTTAATGTTTAAATAAATAACAGTTATGTAAAGGTATAAAACACTAAATTTGTAATTAATTAATTTGTAACACTAAATAAGTATAAAACTAATCAATTTGTAGAATTGCATTTGAATTTAAAAACAAAAGCTTTAGAAAGAATGATGATAAGGGCTACTGTTAACTTAATAATTAAAATCCACGTGTTAGATTCAACATGGGTTTCATAATGAGTAACATGGTAGTCTCACAAGCCCGGCTATTTCGCTGTTGTCTTGTGTTCGGACTCTCAAAATACAGCAGGCGGCTGTGAAATGGAACAGATTTCCGGGAGTTTAGCCGTCCCGTGTGTCCACGACCTTTAGCTCTGTTTTGACACACACTACCGAATTATAGGCTATACACGGTTGTCAAGGCGTTAATTTTTCCCATGCCGGCGCTTCATGCGGCCGCATGCCGCTCGGACTTGATCTGCTCTTACTACCTGAGCTGCGTTCCTCAACCCTTGTCAAATTTTCGTTGGGACAAGATTAGCTGATTTAATCAACTGTAAAAAAGATTGGGACAATATGTTACTGGTTTTCCAAGAAATTCGAGTTAGGACAAGATGTTACTGGGACAGAATGTTACCGAACCGTACTGACCGACCGTCCGATATAAAACAAGCAGCAGCAGCGAAGCTGTGTACGGTGGAATAGGCTATGTTATTGTTTGCTGTTGTTTCTTGATTACCCCTCCCCTGCATACAACCATTGGCTATATACAGTAACGTGTACATAGTCAATGATACTGATACAACCCTTTCGTCATTTGTCAATTCATGAAGATTCATCTAGCCTACATATGTATAAGATTGGTAGATAAATGTTCATTCGATCTTAATTAAAGTAGGAATAATGCACAATGTTTCGTTAAATGAATTTCTGATTAGACCCAATTAGATGATTAAGGAAAGGTAAATACCACTGCAACTAAGGTTTTATCTCTGAAATTACTAACATCGTTAGATTAGGCTGAGGTTATCAGTAAATGACGACTTGCCGCCTATTATTGCAGAGAAAATCTTGCTTTGTTTGATTGCACGAGTGCTGATAACGATTAAAACCCCAAATGTTATCATTAATAAGGCACCGCATTGTGTTGTAGACCAAACAACAGCGGTTTATATGTAACTGCACCATTGATTGACTTGATAGATGACGATTAGGCTTACGGTGTTAAATTGCTTGGACTCCTGTAAGGAGCTATTTACAATAAAACATTGCTTTGCATATTTGTTTTACAAAAATATTTTTCAACTCGAATACACGTGGGTAGAGCGTCGTAAGCCTATATTTTGCATAAACCTATTAAATCTTAAAATCTACGGATTTTACAATTGAATTACTGTATGGTATAGTCACAGTCATACTGAAATGTGGAACCAGTACTCAATTCTAAAAGAGTGTTATAAAATACTCACTACAAATATGACAATTATGTTAATTAACAAACAAGTTCAACGTTATTGTACTTTTAGATAAAGCAATATCTCAAAGTCAGACTAGGCAAATTTCAAGAGTTGAAATTTATCCATTTGTCGTCTATTGTTCGCTATAGAAAAACTTCTTTCATCAAACAAAATGGTAATCAAGAATTCGTCATACTCGATTAAAAAAGAAGCCTGCAGACGACGAACAATAAGGAAGAGCCTTCGATGTGAGGTACAGGTTTGTTTTGACTCGGACAACAACAAGGGCACAAAACCAGTTCCACAGGTGGTCGTCCGAATCAGTCGTCGAGGTTCACTGGACACGGCGAGCGGTCCGAGAAAGGGGAGGGCATCCGCGAAAGGAACGTCCGGAGAAGCGAGAGCTAGAGCGAGCGATCGAGCCATGGCTGGGCGGTTCGACGTCTTTGTTTATGTTATTGTCTGAACTGCTGAGTCTTGCATACAACGAGGCCGACGGGTTGACCTTGAAGGCCGCCTGGGGTGTTTACATTGGGAACTGGATAGGTTGGCAGAAGTGAATATTCTTTTGTGATAAGCAATATTTACATCCTGAAATAGTTAGCACCTTGCGACTTGATATTTGTTAACGATAAGCGTGGGCAGCCAGTAGGCCTACACTTTTTCCAAGTTTTCTTTTATTTTAGATTCAGGAAAAACATTTAATCATTTAGCATGTTTAAGATTCTTGGTTCTTGGTCTCTGAATCATCCCTTTTAGGACAAGGCTATTATTCTTACGTTATTCTTATAGGCTAATATCACTGCGTTTAAATTATGTACTAGAGTAGGCCTATGGTAAAACTTAAGGCAGCTTTAGGGTTACTAAACTCAAACTTGAATCGCTCAAAATTTGTCAAACTTACGTTTCGGCCGGAGTGTCAGTTTCATCTTCTCCAGCACGCTAGAGTCGCGGTCATTGTAGACGATAATGCCGGATGCGTTGCTCGCGTACGCGTTATCCACTTTCACTTGGAAATTGCATCCGCCCCTTCGCACCAGGGCGATCCACGACTCCTTGGGGAGCTGGCCGGCGCCGGCGGTGCTCCGGAAGGGCAGGGTACATCCGGAGTTGTCCGCACCGGAACGGATGTGCACCAAAACTCCTGAAGACACTCCGATGTACGATTCTCCGAACTTGCCGATCTCGGTCTTCTCGCGGATCGTCCTCCCGGTGGCGGGGTCGACGAAAGTTACGTTGATGTAGGCCGTGGTGTAGTAGGCATCCCCCTCGTCGTGGTGATGGAAGGACGAAGACACTCCTGCACTGGGGGCCCAGTCACCGGACGACATGGAGTAAGCTGTCGAAAAACATAAAAACACGAACACTACGCGAACTGCCATCTTCACAGAGACACATAAGATCTGCAGCAAATGGGGGAAATAATAAAAACTGGGGCCTGTCACCTCCTCACAGGTTAGGTCTACAGGCTACCCGCAAAAGGCTACGGTCATCTACGAACTGGTTTCCGGGCACACACGACTCACGGTTTTGTAAGTAAGAACAGTAATTCGATTTGCCCCCGAGAAACCGCATAAATGAAGTGTTTCGATGTGCTATATTTATCCAGTCACGTGCGGAACGGATAAACAATCACAGCGACGCGGTGCTTGACTGGAGCGGACTGTCTGTCGGACTCGGAGTCGGAGAACAGCTGTTCGCGGGTAACGATCGCCCCCCACCCACCGACACTAGCTCGCCGTGTGGCGAGAGTCGGAAGCAAATTGGAAAACAAAAACACTGAGACTAGACGGTAGGGTTAGGGTAGGAGACGTCCAAATGTCTGTCTGTCTGTCGCTCAACTCATTCCATTGTGAATCTAGATGTAAATCAAGTTGTTTTATTCAAAGATTTAACTGTTACTGTTAATACCTTTATACAGTATAAGTATTAAACACAAAATTGCGATTATTGTCAAACACATTCTAATAATCCCTATCCTATATTGGGAATCCCTATCAATAAATCCCTATCCCTATCAATAAATGTGAATGTCCTTATGTTTGTTTCGCTTTCACACTAAAATTACTCAACCGATCTTCATTAAACTTTGAACACATATTCATGGAGGTATCATAAGTTATATTAGATAGGTTTTATTAAAAAATAGGTAATACGAAAGATAAAAAATTGTTTGTTAAAAAAATCTGAAAATCTCTATTTTATATCTTTTTATTGGTTGCTAAGAAATAAACTCAATGAAAAATTCCAATTTTAGATATTCCAGCGATTTCTATAGGGTGAGCATGACAGCGAGTGAGCGTAGCGAACAAGCTAAATCTGACGGCGGGTGAGCGTGACGGCGAGTGAGCGTAGCGAACGAGCTAAACTTTATGGCGGATGAGCGTGACGGCGAGTGAGCGTAGCGAACGAGCTTAACTTGATGAGTGACGCGAGCGTAGCCGCGGGTAAAAGCTAGAATATTACCGGTAAGTATATGTTCATGGCAGTAAATAAGATTGGGGTGCCCAGCTTCCCCCTTTACAAACTATTCTAAGTTATTAAGCATGCCAAAACAAACAGAAAAATCATATAAACATATGTCCTAAAATAATTCGTTAAGCCGCTAGCCGCCATTTTGTTTTTTACACTAAGAATTTTATTTCCGTAACGTGTTGTTGTATTGAGTTTATATTTGGCATGTACCTTAATCACACCAATGCTCATTTTCAGATATGATTTTTTATTTGTTTTGACATGCTTAATAACCTGGAAAAGTTTGTAAAGGTGGAAGGTGGATACCCTATATATTTCTCACTTATTCAATCCCACACTACCAAAACATGTTTCCCACTTATGCTACTATTTTTATGACAAATTATTGACTCTAAATATTTTGAAAATACGGGGAGAATAGAGATTGGCCTATAATTGTCAGCATTTTTGTCAGCATCTGCGCCATTTCCTTACCTACAACTTTTTTCCAGATTAACTAAAGTGAAAATCATGTTTAAAAATAGTAAATGGTCATGGTAAATGGTAAAAAAAATAAATAAATGTTTCGTAAAATGATGTCGCTGAAGAATTTTATTAATGTCTCCATATATAAGATTTGATGACACTTTTTTGCATTTTATTTGATTTGCATAGTAGATGTCGTTATTTAATCTTGGATCATAATACGGGCAAGGAATAGAATGGATTATTACTTTTATTATGTTTTCAAAGAAATTACGTCTTGAGACCTTACCGAGTTACAGTGAGTGCTCCCACATAGTTGTGGTCAATGTCATTTGACCCAGCCATGATAACCAGGTCGTCATTCTCTGTAAATTTCTCCGCCATAGATCTTCCTTCTTCAATAGAATAGGAAACTGTTTTTAATTTAGGCCTAGCTCCAGACTTTGAAGAAACATAAACATCAAACTCATCTTCAAGATGTCGGAGATGGGAGTAAAACTGAATGAACCCTGACTGTCTGAAAGTAAAATAACTTGTTTTTCCTCTTATTCTTGTTTGATTTATTATGATTACTTTTTTCCAGTCCGTGGAAATTGTGGTGCATGTACCTCCACAGATACACACTGAATGTCACTGCAAGCTGGCAACGATTGCGAATTGCGACTGACTTTCCTTCTCATTCTCACTAAGAGGAGAGAAACGGTTTTCCGTCTTAACTTCAGGATCAGGGATAGTGGACGGATTAATTGTAATTTTCGGATTTTTAAGACGACATTTTAAATGTTCAACTTCGTCTGAAAGTTCTGAAAGTTGGATTTTCAGGTCGTCAACTACCTTACGACTCGCATCATATTGGTTTAATGAGGATGTAAGTTGGGGGATTATTTCAACAATGGCATCATTTGTGTATCTCTTGGGGATCACATTTAGTATAGAATGAATGCGTAGGTCCTGCAGTGTCTATTACTTTTTCATTAATTAAATCTTCTTTCAGATTTATAAAGTCCTCATTTACGATGCGCAATACATTTCAACGAGTTTAACGCGTAAATATTTTCCTGCAGTGGGATGATGCAATTCAAGAATACTTATGTACTGCACGAATGTATCAGTAGATTGAAGGGGCAACCAAAACCCACCTAGCGGGCGGGCGCTCCAGCCGGATACTTCGTTGTTTGCCAAACAGATAGCGTTCACTCGTGAGAGGACTCCAGCATTTCCCCTGTAGGGATTTGTAATCCTGTAGATCTTAGTGCACATGCGCGAACTTTAAATTGAAATTGTAAAGGACGGTTTAGAAAATAACTTGTTTGTTTCAACTTAGCGAGTAAAATAAATATGAGTAAGTGAACAGTCCAATGACTCTATTATTAGATTACTTGCGTTCGAGATATTCACAATTAAAACAACACTGGGTTTTATATTGACGAATTTCTCCTCTGTAATAGTAATCACAACTCGTAAAATACGATACAATTAAACTAAAACCGGGAACAAAATATTTATTGTACACACTCAAGGCTACTATGTAGCCAACCATCACTTGTCTTTTCTTGTTTTGTATTTCCTCTGCTGCGCTATTGACACTTTATATGTACAAGAAATCTATATATATAATACGTGATGCCCTTTTTTTGTTAACACTACTCCTCCCTTATTTCTGGACCAATTTTAAAGTTTGAGGTGTCAAAAGAATGGTCTCAGTTCGTAGTTTTGCAATAAGGTTTTAGATTTTTGATATTTTAATTCTGAAGCCCACGGGAAGCCTTCAAAGTTCATTTTTTGTCCATAAGATTAACATGGGGAACAATTTATATTGAATTGCTAAATAAAACAGCTGTTGATAGTAAAACAGAAAACACATGTTTATTAGCTAAATAGAAGAAATTGAACTATCAAGTAATTGTATACAAATTGTACTGTAATATCAACACAATAAATTTCATACTTTAATATGAGGAGTGTCTTTTGTGATGTTTGAACTTTTTCTGAAAATGTAGCGGGTAGATTTTAGTTGAACTTTTTATTTAGGTGTATTTGGGCACAAAAATAGTTTAAGTAACTTAACCCCAGACGAATTAATTTCTCTGTACGAAAGCAAGTTTGTAAATTGAGATTTTTGACATGGGTATTATTTAGGTTGTCCGTTTGGTATCTATATCTATCTTTGAATTTTAGAACAGTGAAATATCCATATATATAATACGTGATGCCCTATTTCTGTTAACACTACTCCTCCCTTATTTCTGGACCTATTTTAAAGTTTGAGGTGTCAAAAGAATGGTCTAAGTTTGTAGTTTTGCAATAAGGTTTTAGATTTTTGGTATTTTAATTCTGAAGCTCACGGAAAGCCCTCAAAGTTCATTTTTTGTCATTAAAACACATACGGAAACCACAAAATTTCAACACTATATCACAGTAAAAAGTTGGAAAATAAGTGAAGAACATAGATTGATCAAACGCTGACAAGATGGAAATTAATTCGCTGTATGATTAAATTTTTCTTTATTTATTTATTTATTTTTTTAATAAGTAAATTACCATGGAACAAGGTTTGATCACCAAGCACTCTGAAATATGCAGCGCATCGCGCTGCACAGGTACAACTAGTGAATAAAGAATACTTGATTTGATCTGATTTGATCACAAACACCTTTTTTTCTTTTTTTAGGGAGAGGCGAGAAAAATATATTACGCACTCAGGTGACCAGCCTGTAGTGTGGGGCTCCCCTAAAAAACGGGTTTACCCACTAAAAAACCTCTACTCTTTAGGATTCTAACCTGGAATTGTTTATCACATTACGTCAGGCTGGGGCTAAATTTGGCTTACGCAAGTGGGGCTCGCTCCTTATCCAGCCGCTTGATCAAGGGATCTGGGCCAATTCACAGTCCAGATCAGTTTTTTTTTTTTTTTTTTTTTTTTTTTTGTAGGAGGGTGAACTACCCTGGATGAACTGTGATAAACAATCCCAGTTGCCCCCATCCAACAAGATATTTTGGCAGACCGAGTCCACCCAAAATGCACCAAAAATTTATGTGGCCTCCAGGCGGGGCCCTTCCCAATGAAGGCAGCGGAAGAAGGTGTGCTCCGCATTTTCAGGAACGCCCGCACAATAAATGCAGTCCGGTGAACCGGTCTTGCCCATCCGAAAATAGCCGAAATAGGTACGGCCGAAAATAGCCTGTAAGGAATTGGGTCAGGTAGTAGTCCACCTCCCCATGCCGCCGTTCCACCCATGGTTAGACCTCCTTGATAAGTCGCGCAGTCCATCATCCTCGGGTGTCGTGCTCCCTGTTGTGTTGCCACTGCTGGTAGGTTCGGGAGCGCTCTTATGTTCTTGCCGTGTCCTTGCCAATCTCGCCTTGTCTCTGATAAATCGCCTTCCTCTCCCTGCCAAGAGCTTGACAGGGATGACTCTGGCAACCACCAGGATGGCAGGCTCAGACACTGTCTGGTAGGCGCAACCAACTCGGAGTGCCGCTTGAAGCTGAACAAAAGGCGAGTCGCTACCTGCCCGTATATTATCTATATTTAATAGTAGATATTTATTAGATATTATATTATTTATTATAAATATCTCTGTAATGTTAAATATTGATGGGTTTAGAATTTTTTTTTTTAATTGTTATCTATATTGTGGTGACCTAAATTAATAAAATCAATACTAGTAAACGTGTTGCTCGAAATCGAGCAATTTAATTGAATACAATACAAATGTTACTTTTATCTCTAAATCATTGACGTCCGACCAATCCAATATTGTGAATATCTGCAATCACCAAAACTACACGTATTTACAGCTGATTATTAACAGATGTTTAAAAATCTTTATTCAATCCCAATGTTATTTAAATGGGAAATTTTAAGATTTCAATGGTGGATAACGGCTTTATTTTCCGTCAAATTCTCATCAGTTTTTGGCTGAAACAACTACAGACCAAGCCCTATCCAACGACACCAAAAACTTGAAAATCGGTTGAAAATTGTAGGAGGAGTTCTCAAGACAAAAAAACCCTTAGCGAATTAAATAAGTATAGATTTGACTTTACACACTCAATACGTATCGTGATCCAGGATCACGATAAAAATATCACAATCCAAATTGATTGTCTAAGGCTCCTTTTATACATCACGTCAAGCGACACGCGTCGCTCGAATTGCTGTATCAAAGATACCTTGGATGACGTGCGGCGGTCGATTTTAGTTTGTGTCACAATATTATCACTTTCTACCAGGCTTTTGCTAGAAACGTAGGATTTTATGATTTGACTCAAATAAACAAATTAGGTCAATTGTGTCTAGTTGTTACGGTAACCAAATAACATTGTGTGAATATGACTTGGCAGTAATTTATTTAAAGCCAGTGACATAAATAAATTAATGACTGTGTTAAGTGTCGTGACTCTTATTGTAATACTTTTGAATTATTTTCGCCTTAACCATAGTAACCGGAAAACCCTATTGTCAAATTTTTTTATGTTTTTTATTCAGGATTTAAAGTGTTTAGTGTTAAAGTGTTAATTAAAGGCCTAGTGCCAGTTAACCAAGCCTTGCTCGTTGGTTTTAATTCACTTTTGGTATAGTATCATGGTAATAAAGCTATTAAATTTCCACCAACAACCAAATAGGTATACTTCTTCACAGTTAACAGCTGTTTCAAAAAGACTGATTAACATTAATGTTCTTTTGTTTTTGTATACCTTTCGTTGTTATTTCGTTATCAAATTAGCAACCCTTAAGACCAATGTTAAAAATTACAATTTTTAAACTGAAGTTTATAGCAAATTCGACTTTTCCTGGGATTGAGGTTGTTTCCAAACTTATTTTTGGACAAAAACAGCCTTAAATGCAAAGTTTAAGCAAAATGTACCCGCTAGATTTTGAGATTGTGGAACACACATCCCTTCAGACAGTGCTCTTATTATAGTATAGGATTTGAATAGGTCTACTTTGGATTAATTTAGAAAGGGATTTCAAGTGGAGTATAGGAATATCTCAATTTCACAACGCAAACTTGATAAAATGTGGATATGTAGTTTTAGAAAATATTGTTAAAGGAGGAGGCCATCAAACGTCAGATTGATACTGGTAGATTCTAAAACCACAGGCGCGTGAGGTACGGTAGGGCAGCAAATAAATTTTGTACTTCAGAAATAAATTATTTAGCTTACAAACAAAAGCTTTCTATGAAATTGAGGAGATGCTAGATAAATTGCAGTATCTTAACCTTTGTTATAATATTTAGATAACAACTGAATATGCTATATATCTATGATAGACGAATAACGAGATTGATCGTGGGATTGTTGTTAATCAATCCTGATTTATGCACATTTAGATATTTCCGTTTCCTATTCTTGTGCTAGAATGAAGGGTAATTCCTCTCCCCTTCAAAACAATCATTTATGCTTAATATATTACTTATTCATTTCATATATACATATACTATATATGCACTGGCGCCGACTCCATGGGGCCCTAGGGGCTCGAGCCCCCCCAACATTTTTCCTGGGGGGGCTCAGCCCCCCCAGACCAAATTGAGTCGTGTTAAATTGGCATTCAGCTGCCGTGATTTAGTACAAAAATGAAAGGTTTTGTAAAACTGATAGTTTATAACCTTAGTTAAATACAATCTACTACATAGAAAAATCTGACATTCCTAACCTTCTTTGCTCAACGGTCACGTTCACTCGCAATAATAGGTGGTAATCAAACTCAAAATTAGGACCACTGGTTGGTGCATCTCAATCTGGACAGGTTTGCTAAATCCCATAAGGGAAATGGTGGTGTTTTGGCGTCTATCGCGGTAGTCGACAAGGAGTAAATCGTAAATCGCGTGTAAAAGAGTGTCGATAATACTATTTGATACTTAAATATATTTAATTATAAAAATGAAATAGTATAATCCATATAAATTAAACCCCGCTTTAAGGTAGTCGAATCACACATGGATGTACGGTGAATAAGCCCACTGCCTAATATTTATTTTGATTCGGCAATCGTCATCGGCCACCTCTATTTAACCTCGTTGGGCCACCTGGATTTTGCGCTAGACCTGGAAATATTGATTGCGCTCACGCACACTGATCGGTGTGATCGGGGTTTAATCTTCGATAACCGACACCTTTTTAAGGCTTTTTAAGTGATTTACTACTCTTCGACTACTACGGTAGACGAAAAAATGTCATAATATCCCTTATGGGATTTAGCTAACCTGTCCAGATTGAGATGTACCAACCAGTGGTCCGAATTTAGATCCTGCACCGATTATTGCGAATGGACGTGACTTTTGAGTGAAGAAGGTTAAGAATGTTAAAAGTATTCCAGTAAATTGTTTTAACCAGGTTTATTGTTTAAAATTAAGAGAGTGTGCAAAATGAAGATTCCAAAATATGATTATACTATTTTAAGTTCTCTCACTGACTATAAATTTTGTACATTATCAATCAAATTTATACGGTATACAAAATCAATGGTTCCATCATCTATGTTTTACGTTAGTTGCATATTTTATATATATTATATTTATGATTTTATTTATGGGTTCTTTAAATATGTTAGAATAATGTAACTGGTTTGACTTAATAAATGCAAGTATTATTGTTCATAGAAAACATTGTTTAAATATTAGACCTTTTATTTTAACTAGTATACGTGTTGATCGAAATCGAGCAATTTATTTAAATACAGTACAAATGTTACTTTAGCTCTAAATCAATGACATCCGACCAATCCAATATTGTGAGTATCTGTAATCACAAAAACAACACGTATTTACAGCTGATTATTAACACATGTTTAAAATGCTTTATTCAATCCCAATGTTATTTAAATGGGAAATTTTGAAATTTCAATGGTGGATAGCGCCTTTATTTTCAGTCCGATTCTCATCAATTTTTGGCGGAAACAACTACAGACCAAGCCCTATCCAACGACACCAAAAACTTGAAAATCGGTTGAAAATTGTAGGAGGAGTTCTCAGGACAAAAAAACCCTTAGCGTATTAAATAAGTATAGATACTGTAAGGAAAACTTCATATATGCTATACCAAATCAAGAAAATAATAACATTTTTTTAAAACATTAGCAGGCCTCTGAAAGAAAACTGAGACCTAAAAAAACTAAAAAAATTAAACCTAAATTAAAATGGTTTTCAAATTTTCAAAATGTTCTGAAAGCTTATCTATTACTTGGAATTTTTGAAATAATTTTTCGGCTGCAGATCTTGAGAAAATATTTCAAATGGAGATACATCTCGTACTTTATTAATCATGTTGAGGTTTTCATTGTTTTT
This sequence comes from Neoaliturus tenellus, assembly GCA_030545055.2. Lineage (NCBI taxonomy): Eukaryota > Metazoa > Arthropoda > Insecta > Hemiptera > Cicadellidae > Neoaliturus > Neoaliturus tenellus. The sequence goes on from CM061531.1 coordinate 211,563,337, forward strand.
AAAACGATATCTATAAGTAGGCCTAACTTCTCTTCTCGTGGTTTTTAAATGTAATTATTCCAAATACCTTTCTGTTTGACGACTTTATTCAGCCTGGTGATAGACATAGGCTATCTATGGCTTTCTGCTAAGCATGAAAATTTAAGTCAATTTTTTTTAATAAGTAAAATTGTTTCAGTTTAGTATTGATGCAAGTCTGCCTGGCAAGAATTTTCTTAATTTCTTGCCTACCCTAATAACTTAAAACTTAAAAAATAATTTTTGAGGTTAACCTAGAAGGCAAAACGACATTTGATAGACACAGTTAAACAAAATTATTTGATTTTGGACGGAATGACATAGAGTTATTATTAGCCCAAGCATTTTCGTGGTTTTTAAATCATAAAACACTGATATTAAATTAATCAAAACAAAGTTTAAATAAACTAATTTATGTATTATCTATTAATATACTTATTTGATACGCTAAGGGGATTTTTTGTTTTCAAGACTCGTACTACATTTTCCACCAAATTTCAAGTTTTTGGTGACGTTGGAAAGGGCTTGGTCCGTAGTTGTTTCCAAAAAAACCTATGAGAATTATACTTAAAATAAATGTGCTATGTCCATAATTATAATTTGAAATTTTAGAATAACATTAGGTTTGGGTTGGGAATGTTAAACATCTGATAATGTACAGATGTAAAAAAAGAGTAGTTTTGAATGATCAGTGTTAATCACAATCGGTCGGGTTAACTAATTTAGAACTAAACGTATTACTTTCAGCAATGCCAAGGGATAGTCCAAATTAAACTGCTCGATTTTGAGAAATACACTAGTTCTAGGTAATTATTATTAGAATTTTAAGACGAGAATCATCAAATTTCCCGTCATTCTTCGGCCCCCCCAATAATTTTTGAAAGTCGGCGCCCATGTATATATGCATATATTTTATATAGCTTATGAAGATTTCATTCTTCTCAGTTGCGCCACCACTCGAAGTCCTGGACACGCCTATGATTTTACGTATCTGTTCGTAAAGTCTTTTGATGCATGTCGAAAGACGCGATGTATAAAAGGGGCCTAAGTCCATCCTAAAGTGTATCAATAACACTAGGGAAATAAAGTCCCAATTTATTATTTTAAAAAATATATATTTGCTTCAAGCATTATTGTAACATTAATAATATTTAAAGCATTAATAGTCATTTAAAAATATGATTCAAACACACCCATTTAGTGAGTAATGAATGTTTGTTATTGTTTGCACCCAACAGCTAGGTGAAGTATTAAATAAATTAGTTAAGTTCTCTGATTTAAGTTTTTTCTGTTCCTTCTTCTCTTTCTTCCTCTTCCCACTTTTCTCTGAAAATAAAACATATTGTATGTAATTATTTAAACAAGCAACAATTTAAATGTGGTCATATCATCCAGCATGAAAATAAACTTAAATTATGTCTACTTTAACATTTTACTAGAATTTAAATTGCTTTAAAAGCAATTTAACCAACAGTTAGTTTGGCCATTTTTAGGTAACTTCACTGTAAGTAATACGCTTCTACGGTAACTCATAGTAAAATCTAAGCCCGGAACCATGTTACTTTTTTGTTTTGAGGTCCCTATAACAAGCCAAAAACACCTTTCATTAAAATACAAATATATGGGTATGTGTCCATGTTCATTTTCATCGTAACAGAGACAATCAAGAATAAATTAGCTTTGAAATAAAAACTTAAAAGGTTTTGTGGGTGCATGAGGTGTCATAAATAATGGAGGTGTGGTTTAGCAGACTGAGTGGCTAAAGTAAGATAGACAAGTCAGAGGAAAATGGGAGATGAGAGAACATTTCCAGGTGTGGCGGGTGCGTCAAAAGTCAATCTTGGATGACTTAAAAATCAACCAACTTTGAGGCCTCTTGCACACACTAACCTGGGCATTTGTCCAAGATTATTGCCTGACGCACCCGTCAAATCTGGATAAAAAAATATTTCCCAGGTTTGACGCTGCTCAATTTTTTTGTCGTACAAACTTTATGCAGTATAGCCAATGATGTATATAAAACATGACGTTTTAGTCTACGGCATGTTAATATAAATTACTGATCTGAACGGTATTAGACAAGTTGATAGAAAAATAAGTTTTTTTCTGCAAAAACAAAAATTTTTGGAATGGTTCAGTTAAAACCTAAAATGGAAATATCTCATTGCCCACGTGTCCTCAGTAGAATGTTGCAACTGACTTGTGCGACTGTCGGAAGCTGTGGTAGGCCTCACGCCAGCGCCGGCTGGCATCCAGTAGCGGCTGAGTCAGTGTGGGGGCGTCCCCCGCCCCCGGCACCCTCGCCGTCGCCTCCGCCGCATACAGCCCCTCCACGGTCAGGCCGTTCCTTCCGTGGGGACCCAGGTCACTATCCTGGGACCAAATATAGTACATGTTGGTTGTAGGCACCACATATATTATTTTATGGTTATATTATGATGAAAAACATTGATATATGAAAAAATTAACATAAAATACTGACCCTAGGACAGTGCGCTAAAATGCTCAGTGCAAAATGGCTGATTTCTTGTTTACGACAAGCTCGTTTGCTCCGCTCACTCGTATATTTGTTCAAAAATGGTATTTAGGTTAAGGCAGTTTTTACAGCAGGGTCCCAGAAGGCAGCAATATTGGCTAGGAGAGTATATATTAGTGTGTATATTAGTGTATATATTAGAGTACAAGAGCCATTCTCCGGGATTTAGTGGAGAAATGGGGGCTAGAAATGATAAATTTTGGTTAGGTTAAGTCAGGCTAGGCATAGACAAGTCAATATTGGTCCCAGTACCAGGGCTGATTTTGTAAATGGGCCCGGTGGGCGCAAGAGTTGGGGGCGCATGCAAAGGAAACAAATTACATCGCAATGGAATCTTCCCCACCCTTGGTTTTCATTCATGACATATCATTGTCACTACCAACGCCCTACAAGTTGCTACATTGTAAGTTCATTTGGTTCCCAGGCATAAGAATTCATTTGAATTTTTTTTTATATAACCAAACCCATTTTATTCTAAAAAACTGGTCTTTGGTACCTAATAAAGACACACACAAATATAGGGTAAATAAAGTGTGAATGTAAGTAAAACTTACATTTCAATCTATTTTATTGACTTTTTCATTTTTTCTTTACCTAATAATGATCGAAAGTGAACACAATAATACTTGTTCTGTCATTGTTATTTTGTTAATGCCCATGTAATATTATTGAATGCCTATGGCATTAGGGTATTTTTATTTGATGGTTCATATCAAGGGGGAAGGTGGCGCAAATATCTCTTGTGCCCAAAGCGCCTCACACACAAACCGCGGGCCCAGAACAACTTTAAAACTAATTTATACTAATTGCTAAGTTGAAATTGGATACAGCAAAAAAAGTTGTCATAACAATGTTATGTGGTAAGTCTTTTGACCGCCCACTATGACAATTTCCCTTCCTTCATGTCCATTCATTTTTCAATCGATAATAGCCATGGTCAAATTCATTCATGTTCTAGACAGCCCGGAGTTGATGTCAAATGGTGGGCATGTAAATCCTTAGTCGAGGAACATAAATTGATAGTTGGTTGGTTGGCCATTTAGAGGGCAGAGCGCAGCGCCCTTAGTCCTACATTAAAACATGTGCCGGTCATAATTGATCAGCCTGTTTGAGCCTAAAAATCAGTTGTGACAGGAGCACGGAAGTTGGCCCTTGTGATGTATTTGTATATAAATTTAATAATTAGTATTGCATAGATAATAGGATCATTTGTAACTGTATTCCATATTACTTCAAGTCAGTGTTGTCTGCTACATCAGGTCACACATCAACTGATGTGACGTCATGTCATACAATTAGAATGAAGCAACCCGATTGGTGCTCATGGTGTGCCACTGCCCTTCCATCTTGTTCCTGGATCACCTCATGTCCTGAACCCTGACCGCCAGTCAGTTTCCTAGCAGCTCCCATCCATCATGGGCGGTCATGGGCCTGGTCCATCTACATGGTTCAATCTTGTATATAATTTAGCCTACCTGCACTTCCCATATGTGACAGCTGGTTTGTTTTAAAATATCTACATTTACAAAACTATTTCTCAACCTGACAACTGAACAACTACCTTTGTGTCCCATGCGGCTTTCCGCTGCCGATGTTTTCCCCGCAGCGCCGCCGCCAGGTTCCCACATACAATCCTGCCTGACGTCAACTTACTCACTGCATCATCGGTTATCATGTCTGGATCTGAAAAAAATTAAATGTACTGGATCTGAGAAAAAAAATTATATTGTACACTCTTGTAACTATGCTTATGTTGTACTTGTAAAAAATTCAAAAACATTTTAGTTGTACTAGCCTACTCTTAGATATTTTTAAGTAAATTTGTATTTAATATAGATTATTATAAGTTCTATGACAAATGAAATCAAGAATATTACAATTCTTAGATTAAAATATTCTTCACGATTCATGATACAATCTTCATGACTGTAGTAATGTAATTGCCAAAGAGAATAACTAAATAACTCTTTTCCCCAGTAGTCAACATAATTATATCTAATCAAAAGAATTTTATTAACACTTGTTTTTACATCATCAGTCTTGAATCAGTAATGTACTTGGTGGATAATCTTGTAAAAAACTACAAACAAAAATATTTTTCAATCCTCACATTAAGAACTTTTTTGCTTAAATCAAAACAAATAGGTTAAATATTTTAAGGACAAAGGCTCAGTATTGAATCTACGTACCCTGAGGTTTTTCAGTAATATATGGGGGTTTCCATGCTCCAAAGTGAAATATACCAAAATTATTATTAACATAGCAGTATTATATTGTCTCAGTGGCCAACATTAGATCAGTGCCATGGCATGATCAGTTTTGGATTTGAGAATGAAATAGAAATTAAAGTAGAGCCTAGATAATACTCCTTTCATTTGTTAAGCAACAAACAAGGTACTGCATAATTAGTAAGTTATTGGTAAAATGCTGATCTTTTATAAAACCTGATAATTGAAACTGAAAATCTCCCCAAATTCTATACCAACTTCTATACCTTCAAAATTAACGTGCTGACTTTTTTTTAACAAATATGATTATTTTTATGTTTAAGACGTAAAAAATAAGTGTTTGCAATGACAATTACTAGAAGTAACAGAACATGAGTCCTATGACCACTTCCGATATTTAGGGAGCACAGCTTGGGAATTCAGGATGGTGAGGCAGGAATTTTTTTCTGTGACAGATGACGGATGTTTTGTCTTTCAACCACACATTAATTTTGAATGTGGTACAGTTGGTGTGTTTCTTTTTATTAGGAGGCTACAGTAAAGCTAGCTAGTCTCCTTGAAAGGGCAGTCATCAGAAAGAGAGTATTTGCAACAATAAAATAAATATAGGACTGGGTCAGTCTGCCTTGCCCTGCACCCAGCCCCTGGACATGACCCAAACCCAGGTGGTCTCCAAAAACAAGGACAACCTTAGTTTGCAACTCACAAACTTCTGTTTTTAATTCTTAAATTGTCCATACCACTATAAAGTAAATAAGGGTGAGGTTGCAAAATAAATTTGGGAATCACGAGACAGTTAGTTGATAGACCTTGTTGCAAGTTTTATAAGTTTAATCATCAATTAAGATTCATATTTATTACTTTGATATCAATAGGATTTATAACCTTTGCAGACTTCAAAATAGAAATTGGTACGTAATTGGATAACTAGCGGTACGAAGATGATGGGTGTGACTATCACAAGCTTCTTCAGCTAGATGGAATGTGTCTACCTGTGTGGATCGCCAGCCGGGTGTCTGAGTTGTGTTTGGCCGCCGCGGTGGCCGGCCTGTCGCGTACCATGTAGCCGGGCTGCGAGGGCCGCGCGCCGCTCACCGTAGCTGGCCGCAACAACCGACTGCGCCTACTGCCACCAACCACCGGCATCTCCGGCTGCAACTCACTGTCTTGATCGGCCTCTTCTGCAAATGGTAGAGGTTTAAGGGATGCATCACTTACGTATAAATTTATTTACAAGTGTTACATTACTTTTCATAAAGTAAAATTCTTAAAAAGCAATGACTTGTGAAGACATTTAACAAAAAATATAGTCAAAATAAAAGAAAATACACACTTTAACAAAGATGTTATGTTCCCAGGGCCCACACAGGCAAATTTGCCACCCCCCACACCCTCTACAGCCCCAACCAAAAGGGCTTTCACCCTCGTTGAAACTTCGACAAAAATTTACATCGACAGAAGATTGTGATGACATGTTGCTTTGCGTGAGAGCATATTATTTACTTTTTATTCTATTCTCACACTCACAGTTACTTCGGTAAGTCAACAATGAAATCTAAAAAAAGCTAAGCAACGAGAAATTGACTTGACATACTGGAGAAGCATTTGCCACCGCATGTGGCATTCAGTGCCGCAAAAGAACCAACCCACGGGATTGGTCGGTTCTCGCGGGGCAATGGCACTTGCAGTTGCAGCCACAAGCTCGCAGCGAAACAAAGGTGTGTTAATTTAAGTCACACTGCACTGGTGCGGGGGAAGGTGATGGTTTGTAAGAGCAGCCACAGTCTATTGTAAGGTATTTGGAGACAGTCCACTTGGTCACTCCACGTATCCTCAAAACCACCAGATATACCAGTAACCAGGTTTTGAGTAATGCAGTATAGCGCAGAGGCTTGGAGCGCTAGTGATAGTTCACTAGTGCGAGTTGTGATTGGCATCGGATTTAACTATGCAGCAAATCACAACTAGCACTCCAAGCCTCCAGTATTTTCGTTACTGGTATGTCTGGTGGGCCAATGTGGGGGACGACCTCATAGATGTAGTTTCAATAGAAATATAGTGACAATAGAGTGGACTTTAGGAGTGGTATTTTTGCACGCTGCCCTGACATATGATAAGTGCTCGCTCAACTCAGAGACATAGCGCAGCGTCATCGGTGCCAGGGCAGGGCCGGCAGCGATATATTCAGTGCTATACTAAGCGCAACGCAATGAAAATAAATTAGCTATAAAAAATAAATATGAACTATTATTTAGCTTGAATTTTTTTTTTTTTTACTAGTGTTTCATTAGATTTTATTAAATATTAATTTTGGCATAATTTTAAATATTTTTTTCCATTTTTTGCCACTTCCCAGGAAAGTGCTGCCTGCCTAGGGGGGTCTCCTAGTTTGCCTAATGGGTGCGCCGGCCCTGTATGTTCCATAATCTGTGTCAATTGTGAGATGACAATAAAATATTCACTTAAATGTAAGTACCTTGTATCTTTAGTGATTCGACTCCTAACGTTTGAGGCCCATCATCGTCGTCGTGGCGATCAAATGAATTCGACTTTCCCTCTTGACAAATATCTGTACCTGAAACATTTTTAATGATTTTATGAAAAATTTCCCAAATTAAGTTGAAAAGAAATGAAAAATAAACAAAAAAATTAAAATGTATAACCTTCATGCTACTGTATATTAAATATCAGTTGTCACCTTGCCCTTTGCCACAAAAGTAGTAAAAAGTTAAAAAGTTTAAGTAGTAAAAAGATAACATTCCAAATATAATATTGGGGTGAACATGTAGTTAAATGTAGTTCATACAGTAAGTAACAAATAAACTGTTATCAATACTGTTCTCTATGATTCAAAGTCAAAATGACCCCTTCAAGTTTGAGTGGCGCCTTCTCTGCTGCGGCTTTTAACGGTTCCACTAAAAAATTAAATGAAATTTCTTGGAGCAATATATAAAACACGAGAAAAGTTCATCGGTAGCTGTGAGCTCTACAATTTACAGGGAATAGATAATGAGCCTTTTTTGGTGTTTGGGACCTAAGCTTCAGGATAAAATTCCATTGAGCAAGCCGTCCAGGACAAGGCAATTCCAAAGGGCACTGCTTCCTGGGTAATGGCTCTCTTACACAGCAGGGAAATAACAAAATAACAGCCTCAGAAGACGATCATTCAGTGGCAGTAAGGGCTAGGAGAGGATACCCTCAAGGGGGCGGGGTTGGTCTCTCACCACCCACCTGCTAAAGAGAGCAAAACAGAAGATCTTCAAGCTTTTGCCGATGATTTTGTCCTCACTGCTAGAGGGAAGCACAAAGAAACAATTGAGGCCTATAACCACAGAAAAAAGAACCTTCTACACATGTCTGACTGAATTACGCAAAAGTGTTGCGGCGGGTAGTCGTAGCTGTAACGCCAAAAACTAGGGGTGCTGGGGTCACTCCGACGCCAAAAGGAGGGGAAAAATTGGTGGGAAATGAAAGGCAGTGCCATAACAATACCAAAGTTCCCTCCCCCATGCATCCCGCTGGAGTACGTTGGGGCAAGACTGATAAGGATCAGATGTTTTGTCTTTTCACTTCACTCAGCTGTTGCTGTCATCTTGACATACACAACTCTGCACAGTCCAAGTCACATACTCAAGTTCTTGATCACCAACCTTGTAAATTATTTTTTCCTCCACCTACTATCTAAAGCCGTGTTTTACTCCTTGGAATAGAGTAGTAAAGTACTAATTTCTATCCCATGTGACTTGAATACTTAATTAATTATTCTACCTAGGGAAAACTCAAGTTTTTTCGTACCACGGGGCTAAAGTTAGTTACATAAGAATAACATTAAAAGAGAGATTAAAAAGAACATGAGCCACAGTCAGCTGTTGCTTGTATTGTTTCGTTACTCATTGTTGACTAATAGCAGCTGTAGCTGCTGCTCACCTGCTGTCCATTCTGTCAGCAGTGGGTGAGCAGCATCTCTAGTACTAGAGATGGCCGTGGCAGTGTACGTGTTTGTTTACATTTCGCTATTAACCTAAGAAGTCCAAAACATAAGGTAAAACTTTTGATTAGGCTTAAATTATATTTTGATTTTTTCGTGTTCTTTAAAAATGATATAGCCTACCTTGTGTGTGTTTTTTATGTTGATGTGACTGATTCAGCTTGACGGAGCAAGGGATCAAATGAAGGTTAAGTTAAATTATGTACGGTAGGCCTATTAGGCCTAAATGTTATTCGTGTAGGTGGAGGAAAAATGTTGTGTGCATCAAGGGACTAAAGTACTTTTCTCCCTCAGGGAAATTGTCGCCCTCGGCTTCGCCTTCGGGCGACAACATTTTCCCTTCAGGGAGAAAACATTGTACTTTAGTCCCTAGAAGCACAAATAACTATTTCCTATGTAAACAATTATTATACACATTTTTGCGTTTAAAAGATTTATAACTCCTTAGTATGTTTATAAATACGTATAACAATAAATTTAACAATTTATTTTTATGTATAGATCCAAAAACATAGACATATAGAAAAACCCGAGAGTTTTATTGTAAAATGTTTTTAATCATTTGGTTCTATGTCAAATACAAAGTGCTCATTTAAAAACTATTTAAACTGTTTATTCAGGTACAACGGATTGTTGTCAGGAAAACATTTTGTTTTCCTCGAGAACGGATGCTAACTCAACTATGGATTAAACATTCATGTGGGAGAATTTATATTGTGATTATAAATTCATGTGAGACCCTGTCATTCTTTTTTTTTAGTTAATGCTTTAGAATTAACTACTAGACGCAAGTTGATCGGACCATAAAAACTGAGGTGGAGTTAAAAGTTGGGTTTTCTTTTAATTATGATATATGAACACGATTCTAAATTTTTTATGGTTCATTTCTAAGCGCTAAAAATATTTTTTATACTTCAAAGTATTTTTTTACTTCAAAGTACATACAGTATTTTTTTTTAATACAGCATGTTTTGAAACTTTTCCAAAACCTTGTAAGGCGATTCCTTAGGCCAAAACAAACCAAAGTTATTATATGCAGGCATATATAACAAGCTCGCTTGGTTTTACAATTAGTTTGTAGTTGTATTTATAAGAAAGTTTTCAATGAATAAATTAATGTAAAATATTTGTCTTTCGTCAAATTGTCTAAAAATTAAGAAATAAACATTTTAAACGTCCGCCATTTTTTGAATGGTTGTAAAGTGTAACCTTTAAAGTAATACAGCCTAAGTAAACCAGTGTCAAAAAGTTTTCATAAGTTCAAAAGTTTCAGAAGTTTGCCATTTGTAATTTTAAAGTAACGTTTATTGAAAATACATAAACAAACAGATGGAAACTAATTTAATATATTGTTACAGACCTATAGGGTTCTAGTAATTAAAAACTATCGGTAATTTCAAAATACAAATTAACTATTTATTAAATTAGTTTAAATTACAATTAATGATCCTTAAAAATTACTAGGTACAATAAGTACTTGGCTAAAAACTCACAAATTTCTTACAGCTAAATAATGTTACCAACCTTTACTTACAATAGGAATAAACAATAATCCACAACCCTATTTCACTCTATTCTGTCACAAACACACAACAAACTGTCACTACACTGTCACTTGTCACTGGTCTGTCACAGATTGCACTGCACTGACACAAATGCTCCAAGGCGCTGGCTCCTCGTTTTAACCAAGAACTGACTCACTGCGCGAAGCAGCCGCTCTTATAAGCCCTCCCCACCTTCTCGAATCTTCGACGCCATTCCAGTGAGGCAATGGAGACGATTTGAGGGAGTGGGGACTTGCCCCACCAATACAGAGTGTGCGAGAGGTGTTTGGGACGTGCACGCACTGCAGGGGTGAGGCTGGCTGGCCAATCACAAGCCGGCATCGGGCATGGCTCTGCCTCTCGTGTCAATGGCAGCCGCCAAGAGAAGAAGGGGAGGGTATATTCCCTCCAACCTGCCATAGTCTGTAGACAATATACAACTCTTATACCTTTATACATTATATGATCAAATTGACCCAATAAATAATTTTACTGATTTTCGCAAGGGAGTTTAAGATATGTATTCCGTTAATGTTATTGAAAGCCATTAAGAATTAATAATATAATTTAAGTCCGTGGGTCCATAGAACAAACTTTAATATAGGTATTTTTTATTTTAATAACTAATAATTTATTTATTTATTTGAAATATTTACAAGAAAGTGGTATAATGGTGTTGGATAGTACTACTAATAATACTTTTACTGTCATTTTATTTGCTTTCATGTCCTCTATTAAAATATAAATTTTTGCAATATATTGCTCATACATTCTTACATACTGTATGAATGCTATTCTATTAAAATAGGTCCATATAATAAAACTCTATACATAGCACACACCTGGAACGCCCACACCGTAATCAGAACTCACAACCTGCCAGAAAAAGGGCAGGCAAGAACGAATAAATTACTGAATCTGGCAGTGCATGCGCTTTCATTCACACTCTTGTTTCTCTAAACATACACTAAATAAATCTATGAAACCTTATGTGTTTTTAATCTGAATAAACTGCTGATTTTCTGGCGGGAAACAACCATATGCAATTAGGTTGGATACCAAGACACTCGGGGCATGAAGGCGACGAAAAGACCGATGACTTAGAGAGTAAGGGTTTGGGCGAACATCTTATAGGATCAGAGCCCTTCTGTAGTCTCCCACCGTGCATAGGACAAAAAATCCTAAACTGATCGGAGAAAGGTCAGTATAACAGCATCTGAAACAATTTCCTAGTAGGGAGACAATCTAAAACGCTGATTGACCTTTTTAAAAAGGTGTGGAAGGAGTTACTTGGCCTGAACAAAAAGGACATCAGTTTACTGCAGGGATATTAACTGCCAAGGGCCATTGAATAAACATCTCAAAACAAATCGGTCTGAGTCAATCCGATCTATGCAGATCAGTCCAACGGAGGTGGAATCACTGGAATGGCTGGGCTGTCTAGCCGTCGCTCAGAGAAGGTTGAAATTCCTAGGAAAGGCCATATTAAGGCCAACAGAAATAAGGGAGATGTGCATAAACCTTCTGTTAAGGTTTTGCAAAGAGCCTTCATCTGATAGAATGATTCAAAAGGGAGCCTTTTAGGCCGAGTTAGATACCCCCAAAGAAAAAAAGCTTCAGCCCAGATTGTTTAAGCACAATTACAATAATGAATGAGTGGAAGGCGGCCCACCACTATGCAGCCTGTTTAGGTGTTTACAACAATGAACTTAATTCAATGATTAAGTTCATCAATGATTAAGTATAAGAAAACATGAATTAGAAAACATGAATCATTAGTCTTCAAATTTAGGCTTGAATGATAAACAAAGATGACCACTAAAAATCTTCAGATTTATTTTTTTATGGAGATCCGGCGGACCGTTATTAGTGCTGGTAGAGCTGGCGGCACTTGAACTTGTATCTGTCATTTTGATTTTTAATTATAGTGCATAGTGGGCAATCCTACCGTCCTCCGCAAATACAGATAGGTTCCTAAAGAGTTTAACTAAAAATCGCTGACACACACATGTTTCTACCTCAACACCAACCTTCACCAGTAATTGAACCTTACTTTCTGAATAGCCCTTATACAAATATTGACCTACCTCCCTCAGCCAACATACAGCCGTCCAGTAACCCCAAGCCAGGTAGAGTGGTTACCACGCAGGCCTTGTACCCTGGCAGCTCTGCCACCGGACACTCCGCTAGAGTCAGCTCTCTCAGCGCTTCACACATCGACAGAAACCCCACCTGCTGCAAACTGGTGATCGGATTGCTGCAATCATTTGGGAAATTAATTTCCTCAGTTATGTAAATTGTGATAAAAAATAAGGTACTACATACATAGCACCAGTTGACAAACATATATCATATTATCAGTCATTATTATAATATAACATTTAATACTATTTCAGAACAAAATTATATATAAAATTCTATTGCCTCTAACAGAAATAACAATCCAATATATCTTAGTCAAAAAGATTTGAAGACTAAAATAAAGCATTTCATCCTGTAAAAAAACTTCCTATTCATCGGGATAATATCTGTTGAGCGATTAGATACTGAAATCCTTTGTAAACAGATAAATAACTGTTCATTGACTATTTATTTGATCTAAACTTCGACACCTCCAATGTGTCATTGTCTTCATATATTTTCTTGGACGTACTAATAATTGATACCATTTCTCAATTCACAAATTTTAATATCATAATCTTTATCATTACAAATACAATAACACGTTAAGAAACATGTTAGTGATTAAATATAAACAAATTAAAAAAAAATTTTTTTGAGAAAAATAATACCAATATTATATGACACTGCACAATTTAGAAGTGTTTTAGACAAAGTTAAACATGTGGATATTATATCTGAGTTTGACACTCAAGGTGACCCAACCGAATCCCTCCAGACGTACGTTGAGTAGGCAGGTCTGCCGCAGTGGAGGCCACTGACCTGCGCAGATCGAGTACGATGAGCCGAAGCAGTGTCGCCAACAGCCCAAGGTCGGAGATGGCGTTGTGGGGCGCGTGCAGCTCTGTCAGGTGCGACAACCCGAACACTCCGTCCAGACTGGAGAGGGAGCAGCGGCCCACACGCAGCACACGGAGACTCTCCAGCCCATAGCCGAGTGGCCTGCATCACAACATGACAATAACAACCGAGATCGGCCACAGTTGTAAGTTTTGAAGGTACAGTATTTGCTTGTTATATGGATGCCACTAGTTTTTAAGGTTATTTTTACCGACATCTTTAAAATAATACATAAATCCGAAGGGCACACTTTTAGTAAACACTGTGTGAATGCATCAAAGCATCTCCGCATCACTGGCAGCCGTGACATTGGCCCACCACATATGTACTCAGTCAGTTAACAATTTTGTGCAGCTGGTGGGGTAGTAGGGTTTATATTTTATTGCTCAGAAATATTTATACGTCAGAAATAATTTCAAGTACCATTCATAGCAAAGATAACACATACAACTAACCACTCGTGAAATCAAAGGTGACTGTGAAGCACGACAGAATGCTCCAGTCAAAAAGGTTTGACTTAGGCCTTTGTAAAACAGTCCAAACAGCAGGACGTATGACATTAATGCCATTGGACTTGTATTTAATTTTAAAAAAAATTTCTGACATATTACAGCAAAAAACTAAAAAGAACACCTGAAATAATTGCTGCAGCGCCCAACACTTATTCTAACAGACCATGCCTGTAATATTAGCTCTCTTAAAACCATTTTAATAGGAGTTTGACACAAGTTTGAAAGAAATTCCAAATTGTTTAAATATAGTTTTTAAATCTGTTTCAAAACAATATCCATACGAGTTTAAAACAAGTTCAAACTTGTTATGATTTAGTTGGTCCCTATGAAAAAATAATATGTTTTTCATAAAACTATAATCATGAGACATAGGAAAAAATTTCTCAACTAACAAGGCCAATACATTCATTGATATAGAAGGTATTGATATAGTTATTAAACAAGTTCAAAATTATTTTGAAATTGTTTTGATATATTTGAAATGCTACTTGGGTATCGTTCCTCCAAAACTCAATGTTGCAGTTTTTGTCCCCACCATTCCAGTACCTGCTTCAGACGATGTATTTGACCAGCCGTGGGCCATTTCATTACTTTCGTTTTGGTCAACTGTACAGAGTTGTTGGGTGGAAAAAGCATTAGTAGGCTTAGTAGAAGCAATTTTTGTGTAACATGGCGTCCTTTCTCATACGATAGGTTAGATTACAAAAGTCCTGAATTGTGTTCCTTTAACTAAAAACTGACATCGAGAAGTCAGAAGATAAAACAATTCTGATTCTGCCCATTTGGAATCATAGAATAGTAAAACTCTTCTGTAAGTGCCCCTCAAAATGGTTGAATTGGATGTACTTAAAATTAATAGACTATTTCAACTGAAAGTCAAAAGTATTGTTTTAGCTTTGTAATATTTAATTTCTACCATCCTCTGGTAGACTAAGCATTGAGAATAATGAAACCTTCACTAGCCTTGAAAATAAAGAGGTTATGAGTGAGAATTTCCTCAGATATCATTTATGATTTGCAAGTGTCAAACAACTGGACCCATTTCACTAGGTCACAAACTATACTTCACTGTATTCTAGTTGTATCTTTACAATTATCCTTCTAAAAAATATATTTTATATTTTATATTCTTCTAAAAAATATATATTGAAAATGAGAAAGGGAGCTCTTTACTTCTATTGGGTCAGAAAAGACAGTGAATATTGTCTTAATTTGTCACCAAAACATCAGAAACTATGAGTCATCATTTCCGACTTTGTTCCAATGTTGTAGTTAGCTTACAGTCAAA
Source organism: Neoaliturus tenellus (assembly GCA_030545055.2). Taxonomy (NCBI): domain Eukaryota; kingdom Metazoa; phylum Arthropoda; class Insecta; order Hemiptera; family Cicadellidae; genus Neoaliturus; species Neoaliturus tenellus. Next base: position 211,578,472 of record CM061531.1, read on the forward strand.
CACCAAGCAACCAAGAAATGAACAGACCTGAGACAGACAAGATGGCTGCCGGAGAGATCAAGCTGCTGCAGCCGGGGTAGGTAGATATGCAGCCGCTGCAGGTTCACCTGGCTGGCGACCACCTTGAGCTTCACTGATGTCACCTCATGGAGGTCCTCATCACCACACGACTGCGCCTACAACACAACACAACACAACTGTAGCCTCTCCTGTAGCATCCGGGGCAGGTGGATGTGCAGCCGCTGCAGGTTCACCTGGCTGGCGACCACCTTGAGCTTCACTGATGTCACCTCATGGAGGTCCTTATCACCACAAGACTGCACCTACAACACAACACAACACAACTGTAGCCTCTCCTGTAGCATCCGGAGCAGGTGGATGTGCAGCCGCTGCAGGTTCACCTGGCTGGCGACCACCTTGAGCTTCACTGATGTCACCTCATGGAGGTCCTCATCACCACACGACTGCGCCTACAACACAACACAACTGTAGCCTCTCCTGTAGCATCCGGGGCAGGTAGATGTGCAGCCGCTGCAGGTTCACCTGGCTGGCGACCACCTTGAGCTTCACTGATGTCACCTCATGGAGGTCCTCATCACCACACGACTGCGCCTACAACACAACACAACTGTAGCCTCTCCTGTAGCATCCGGGGCAGGTAGATGTGAAGCCGCTGCAGGTTCACCTGGCTGGCGACCACCTTGAGCTTCACTGATGTCACCTCATGGAGGTCCTCATCACCACACGACTGCGCCTACAACACAACACAACTGTAGCCTCTCCTGTAGCATCCGGGGCAGGTAGATGTGAAGCCGCTGCAGGTTCACCTGGCTGGCGACCACCTTGAGCTTCACTGATGTCACCTCATGGAGGTCCTCATCACCACACGACTGCGCCTACAACACAACACAACTGTAGCCTCTCCTGTAGCATCCGGGGCAGGTGGATGTGCAGCCGCTGCAGGTTCACCTGGCTGGCGACCACCTTGAGCTTCACTGATGTCACCTCATGGAGGTCCTCATCACCACACGACTGCGCCTACAACACAACACAACTGTAGCCTCTCCTGTAGCATCCGGGGCAGGTAGATGTGAAGCCGCTGCAGGTTCACCTGGCTGGCGACCACCTTGAGCTTCACTGATGTCACCTCATGGAGGTCCTCATCACCACACGACTGCGCCTACAACACAACACAACTGTAGCCTCTCCTGTAGCATCCGGGGCAGGTAGATGTGAAGCCGCTGCAGGTTCACCTGGCTGGCGACCACCTTGACCTTCACTGATGTCACCTCATGGAGGTCCTCATCACCACACGACTGCGCCTACAACACAACACAACTGTAGCCTCTCCTGTAGCATCCGGGGCAGGTGGATGTGCAGCCGCTGCAGGTTCACCTGGCTGGCGACCACCTTGAGCTTCACTGATGTCACCTCATGGAGGTCCTCATCACCACACGACTGCGCCTACAACACAACACAACTGTAGCCTCTCCTGTAGCATCCGGGGCAGGTGGATGTGCAGCCGCTGCAGGTTCACCTGGCTGGCGATCACCTTGAGCTTCACTGATGTCACCTCATGGAGGTCCTCATCACCACACGACTGCGCCTACAACACAACACAACTGTAGCCTCTCCTGTAGCAGCCGGGGCAGGTGGATGTGCAGCCGCTGCAGGTTCACCTGGCTGGCGACCACCTTGAGCTTCACTGATGTCACCTCATGGAGGTCCTCATCACCACACGACTGCGCCTACAACACAACACAACTGTAGCCTCTCCTGTAGCAACCGGGGTAGGTAGATGTGCAGCCGCTGCAGGTTCACCTGGCTGGCGACCACCTTGAGCTTCACTGATGTCACCTCACGGAGGTCGTCATCACCACACGACTGCGCCTACAACACAACACAACTGTAGCCTCTCCTGTAGCATCCGGAACAGGTAGATGTGCAGCCGCTGCAGGTTCACCTGGCTAAAATTAAAAAAAAAAAAATTAAAAATTAAAATTTTACTACAAAATGATAGTAATGACTTGAAATAAGTTTCTTTTCGTGTCCTGCATTTGTTAAAACACAATTGTAAGGGGGAGGAGGTATCATTGCAGTCAAAATTAAAATATATTCATAAAAAAATCTTGCGCTCCCCAATGAAAACGCTGAAATTACGCTACTGCCTTCCCAGTGTTTATTTCACTCACAGTGCATCATGGAACTGCTGAAAGTGGTTCCCTTTGTAACTAAGATAATAATATCTATATAACTAAAATAAATCTGATAAAATAAAATATAAAAAATATTACTGGGCTATAGAACAGGAAAAAACTACAAATAAATATGTCAAAAAATTTGGGAAGTAATTAGGAATTTTGCGGTCTCAAGGAACCAGTGCCGGACGGCGAGAAAGGCGGGCAACGCACACACAGTATAAGTCAGATTACCCTAGCAATGCACGTGGTAATAAATTCGATCCTCTGCGCAAGGCCTGCCACACTGACAGATTCATTTTGACGGATCCTGGCGGTGACATGTGACCAGGTCTCATCACACGGCCAGATCTCGGTGAACGAGCCTCTCCCCAAGTATTAAAAGCCTCTCCCCAAGTTTAATTTCTCCCCCCACAAGAAGAAAGTATTGTTTTCCGAAATATTGAAATCTGAGCTGTTGATAAAAATATTTCTTTTGGTTCCCTTTGAGTGCAAAAAAGTGATTTTCTGAGTGATGTAAATCTATCTGTGTGTTTAAATAGGTACTATAGTTTGTCGAAACAACACTACATTTTCAAACTATAATTTTTTATTTAAATTTGTCTTCAATGGAGATATAGAATTACATACCTTAAAGCAGCTAATTCTGTTTAAATAAACTATTCTATTTACGGGTCTTTCATTATTTAATTTATAACACAATTTTTATTGAAAAAATGATCCTTTGTGAAAATTTAGTTGCAATTCAGTATTTATAAGATATATATTTATTAATTTCTTATATAAACAGTGGTTATGGCTCTCAGAGGAGATATAAAAAATGATACCAAAATTATATAAAATTATTTTAAATAATAGTAAATCTTAATGTAGAATACTTTATGTTTGAGAAGAATTTATAACAATACAATACAATACATTCAAAACATTCAAGTTAATGCAAAAAGAGATGGTGGAATTCAAATGGGGTTGAAGTAGGTAAGCCCAATAATAAGTGTCTATTGTTTGATGTGCGATATGTGAACCCACGGCATATTCTGAATAAAACTTTGATTGTTTCTAAATTGAGTGTGGGTGTTTCTACTGTACTATGTAATCAAAACATAATTTATAAAAGGAATCCATTTTATTAAACTAAGATTGTCACTAGTAGACTATTTACCTGAGTTTTCATAGATTTAATAATCTTGGTCGAGTTTATTAAATATAAGTACCAAATATGATAGAAGTTCTATAATAGAGCAGTTCTATCATTTAAGTATGAGATTATTCAGCCATCATAGGTTAAAATTTTTTAGAAAACCCCGACCTATGCAGGACATAAGTTTTAAAGTATGTCCCCAAAGAAATTAAAAATGAAGCTAAAATTATAGAAAATTTAAAATATGACTTAAATTATATTTAACAAACCATTGTATTTTCTAGGAAAATTTTGTACCTCCCAGTGATTATGAATAATAAATACAATAATAAATAAATACGTATGTATAGATTCCCTATTACAGGATTAATTTACACAAGTAAAAAACAGCCGGATAATTCGGAATTTTGAAAAATTCCGCACAGTTTGTTTTTCTGAAAAATTAATTATTTAAATTTTAGAAGGGGTGTACGTGTGGTGTGGGACACCCTGTATCTATGAACTGTAATATTGTAAAAGAGAATATCATAAAAAAATCATGTTGGTTAAACAAAAAAAAATTATCATAATAATACATGATATAATTAATTGCTATGGTTTGCTATGGAAAGTTTTATAGTGTCCAATATAAAAAAATTTAAAAAATTATATATATATATATATATATATATATATATATATATATGTAAAATCCCACTCACTGACTGACTCATCACGAAATCTCAGGAACTACCAAATAAATTTAGTTGAAACTTTGAACATAGGTTCGTGTTGCCTCTTAAGTGCTCACTAAGAAACGATTTTGCAAAATTCCTTCAGGGCTCCACCCCCAGGTCTTCAAAATTTCAATATAACGTTATCTTTATGGCCAAATTTAAATACAAATTTAGAAACCTGCATGTGAAATTTGGAGTGATCTCTTTTCTTTTTGTTGCTCAATAAAAAAAGTGCTTTAACATTCCCTTTAGGGCTCCGGCCCACAGAAGCTCACAATTAACGTATAGCATGCGTGTTGAAATTTGACTTGGACGATTCTCTTTGCTCATAGGTACTTATTAAGAAACTGTTCTGCTAATATAGTTTTTGAAGCACTATAGGACTCCGCCCCACTGGACTTCAGAATTACTTTAGGGCCTTCGGGGTTGAATTTTGACATGGACTTTTCTCTTTGCTCATGGGTGCTCCCTAAGAAGCGGTTTTGCAAATATAGTTTTCGAAGTTCTTTAGGGCTCCGCCCCACAGGACTTCCAAATTACTTTTAGGCCTCCGGGGTTTAAATTTGAATCGGATGTTCCTCTTTGCTCATTATTACTTACTAAGAAACGGTTTTTCAAATATAGTTTCTAAAACTCTTTAGGGCTCCGCCCCACGGGTCTTGAAAATTACACTAGGGCCCATTTCACATGGACGTTCCTCTTTGCTCAAGGTGCTCACTGAGAAATAATTTTTCAAATTTCCTTTAGGGCTCCGCCCCATAGAACCTCAACATTAACCTAGATCCTAGGGGGTATAAATTTAACATGGATGTCCCGTTTTGCTAACAGGTGCTCACTACGAAATGATTTTGTAAATTTAGTTTTAGCGAATTTCCCTATAGGGAATACGCTATTACGGTAGTAGCCATGGTAAGACCTAAGCCCGGGACCACTTTACTTTTTCATTTTGAGGTCCCTAGAAGCCAAAAACACCGTTCGTTCATTTTCATATATATGTATATATATATATATATATATCTATATATATATATATGTGTCCGTGGTACCGATAACTTTTGAAGCGGACCTCTGATTTTGATCAAATTTGGTATGAAGGTGTAAGACCAGGTCTATTTTCATGAGTTCGCAAACCAGCATTGTCGGGTTATGGGAACGGGGTTTTATGGGGTTTCAAAGGGGTCAAAATTGGGTTTTTGGCATTTTTGGACCTCAATTTTAAAAATTCATGAATTTTAACTAAAACCATTCGAAAGAGCTTAAAAAAACAAACAATTTGGTATTTTGAATTTTTAACTTAGCTTAAATGGTTACGGAGAAAATCCAAAAATGTGTTTTCCATGTTATTCTTATGGGAAATCAAGAAAACCCTATATATTACTTATTTGTTGACATAACTTAGTCAAATTTGGTATGTACATTATCTAGATAGGGTTTAATTTATACTTGCTTACAAAACCCATATGGCGGCAAACCTACATACTCACCCCCATGGGGTTTATGGGGAAAATAAAAATTGTCAGAGCTTGATACAATTTTGTGTTTACATTCACCAATTTATTGATTAACTTAGATTTTCTAACAACGCCCCATGGCAGCAAACCTACATACTCGATCCTATGGTGTTTTTATGGGGAAAGTAAATAATCTAAAATTCCATTGGAAATTCGCTGAGTACGCAGGTCTGCTGCGACGGGGGTATTTAAAGTTCTTTAGGGCTCCACCCCACATGACTTCAAAATCAATCCAGGGCCAACGGGTTTGAAATTTGACATGGGTGCTCATAGGTACCTAACGTCCATCAATAAGAAACGATTATTTTGTAAATTTCCTTTAGGGCTCCTACTCACAAATTCTCAAATCCACCATAGATCCTTCAGGTTGAAATTTAACGTAAACGTTCCATTTTGCTAACAGGTGTTCACTAAGAAACAGTTTTGCAAATATAGTTTTTTATGTTCTTTGGGGCTCCGCCCCACATGACTTCGAGATGACTGCAGGGCCTACAGGGTTGAAATTTAATATGGTCCTTCCTATTTGCTCATAGGTTCTTAGGGCCTTTTCTATTTAAGAAACCTAGTCTCACTAAGAACAGGTTTTTGTGAAATTCCTTCAGAGCTCCAGTAACACCACTTCATTTTTTCAATATCATTCTTAAGGAAGTACACTTCGTTGCTCTTTAAAAAGATTTTATTACCTATAAAATAAATTCAAGCCGTGACGGGCAACAGCGAGTACAATATAAGGGTATATAAGCCGGGGGAGGGGGAGCACACTTACCAGCAGCTGGGGGAGGGAGTGCTCTGTGGGGAGGATGTCCGGCACAGGGATCAGCGGCAGTGAGGGCAGTTCCTCCAGCAGGTCATCATCATCGTCATCGGAAAACAGGTCGTTGGCTGAAGTGTCCTGCGACATGTCTTCGTGCTCCACGATACTCATGCAGTATGGCGCCATCGGAATCTGATCCCATGTAACGACACACAGTGAAGAGTTACAACTTGTATTAGCGAATTTCCCTATAGGGAATACGCTATTATGGTAGTAGTCATGGTAAGACCTAAGCCCTGGACCATGATACTTTTTCGTTTTGAGGTCCCTAGAAGGCAAAAACACCATTAGTTCAAATTGTGTTTTACATCTGTGAACACGATAACTTTCGAACCTCCGATTTTGATGAAATTTGGTATAGGGGTGTCAGCCAGCATCTACTTGAATGAGTTCGGGGACCAGAATGATCGGACCATGGGAATGGGGTTTTATGGGGTTTCAAAAGGGTCAAAAAATGGGCTTTTGGCTTTTTTCCTTTTTTTTGGCTTTTTTTCTTTGGCTTTTTTCCTTTTATTTATAAAATTCAAGAATTTGAACTTAAACCATTTTAAAGATCTTAAAAAACAAACAATCTAGTATTTTGAATTTTTTACCTAGCTTAAATGGTTATGGAGAAAATCCAAAAACTATGTTTTCCATGTTATTCTTAAGGGAAATCGACAAAACCTTCTATCTTGCTTATTTATTGACATATCTTGATAAAATTCGGTATATACATTCATTATGAAGCGTTTAACTTATATTTGCTTACAAAACCCATATGGGGCAAACCTACGTACTCACCCCTATGGGGTTTATGGGGAGAATGAAGAGAACAAAGACACCATAACCTGATAAAATTTGGTATGTACATTCACTAGGTAGGGTTTAACTTATAGTTACCAACAAAACCCATATATTGGCAACCTTACATACTCTCATCCCCATAATTTTTATGGGGAAATAGAAAATACACCATAATTCCATTGGAAATTCGCTGAGTACGCAGGTCTGCTGCGTCAGGGATATTTTAATTTTTTATTAGCTAACTGCTAAACTAAAATGATAAAATACAATATGGCAAAAGTGAGATTATAAAAACAATAACAAACTTCAAACAGCTCACTCGAGCTTTTGTTACATGTTAATTTCCATGGAACAGCTGATTATCCTACGCAATTTCCCTTTACTTTGACATACAAGCCATGATGATCGGTTCTGTACTTAATGAGAATAACCTAGATTTTCAATTGTATATTTAGAGGATATTTATCTTTAATAATCATGTTTTTTTTTCTAATTTTACTTCTGTTTGAGAGGATTGTTTCTGGTGCTTTGTGAATTTTTATTCTCAGATATATACATTATAGATACAGTACATTTCTTGAAACACCGACACACTCTTTGGTGTGTACCTGTAAGTTGAGTTGATTGAAGGGTGAATGTGATGATTGTGATGAATCAGATGAGGTGTAGAATGTAGTTACTTTTTTCACGAGCGAACTGGCAACGTTCAGATTAAAAGCAAGCTTTTAATCACAGAGCTCCCAAAGGTGGGGTTATTAGGATGGAGCTAGCTGGGTACAACTGAGTTGCTTTGGGGCCCTACTAGTCTACATTCCATGTCCACAGAGAAATTAATTGATTTGAATATCAATCATTCATGTCTGGATTATACACATCAAAGTAGCATAACAATACTAAAATATTTTCATTAAATTCACCATAACCTTGAAAAATATTATTTTAATATAAACTATACATTTTTATTAACCTGTTATTAAGATTATTGACAATAATGCCTCAAGCATCTTTTGAAACAACTAAAACTTACATATATTAAAATTGGGTAACACATACCCCCTTTAATAACTTTTACAGTGTGACCCCTTTAATAACTTTACACATCAACAGAGATCAAAACACCAAGGATCAAAATACACATCATTGCCGGTTATAGTACCGTGATCTATTTATCTGTGCCACAACCGACTGAATTTGTGCACCTCTGGAAAAACGACTCCCGAAAACAATTTAAGCATAAGTTGATATATGTATAAAATTAAATTTCTTACTACTTAGTAGAGTATGATGCAGCAAACTGCACTTAAAGAGGTTCATCAAGAGGGAAATGACAGACTATCAAACTTTCCAATTAAATCATATGAAAATGACTTGAAAATGCTATAATTTCCAAGACACTCGACCTTTTGAAGTTGGGTGTTTGGTGTGGGCATATTGCTCCAAATTCCTAGATGTCTGAAATTATGTATGACGTGACAATGGCTAATTGAGTTTTTTACACTTGATCCAAGGGTCGTCCACCAAAGTCTCAGAGAAACTTGGAACATTAACAAATTTTTACATGAATCATAAATTTGTGATTTAGTTTCATAGTCAAGCTGTATATGTGCAAGATTTCATTTTGGGAGATTCGTAGTTACGTAAACTTAATAAAAAACAACTAATTCACTTACCTTTCACATTTCTTCATTAATAACACTAAAACTAAAGTTGATAAAATATGAAAATTTTTGTTAACTTCCAACGAATGTTAAAAAATATATTTAAAAAATAACTTTTGTCCACTATGTAAATAAATATTTTTGGAATGCTTCAAATAAGTCAATGACAAATAATATGAAATCACATTGTCCCAAGCAGCTGCATATAAACAAAATCCAGCTGCTTAGCAACCGCCCTCTGCACCGCCACCCTTGCTAGTCTCGGTGTCCCAGCCCGTGTCAGCAGAAAAACAATCTTGTCAAAACTATACTTATTTAATACGCTAAGGGTTTTTTGTGTGGAGAACTCCTCCTACAATTTTCAACCGATATTCAAGTTTTTGTTGTCGGATAGGACTTGGTCTGTAGTTGTTTACTCCAAAATTGATGAAAATCAGACATAAAATAAGGGTACTATTCATAAATTAAATTTGAAAATTTCCCAATAGAATAACATTGGGTTTGGGTTGAACATTTTAAACATCTGTTAATGTACAGCTGTAAATCTGTGTAGTTTTTTTGATTACAGATATTCACTATATTTGATTGGTTGGATGTCATTGGTTTAGAACTAAATGTTACTTTTGTAGAACATAAAAATAAATTGCTCGTTTTCGAGCAACAAGTAGACTAGTAAACAATAATTGAAGAGGTTGGTAGAAAATCGACCTCAGTCCAAAAAACGTGTTTTGAGATAATTAACTTTGAATATTAAACTTATGTTTTATAGGCTTTTACCGAACTGCATTACTCTTTGAATTCTTATACTACGCAAGATACATTCTCTTAGATTAAGAATATAATCTTTGTTTGTTTATGTGTCCTTTCCATCAAAAGTTATTGAACAAAATATGAAGCAGTGTCAGACGTCGTATCATCTAAGACCAGCTAATCTAGAGAATCAACTGGTCTTAAATAGTGAGAAAGCTTCACAAGGCATCACACCCATTCAACAATCCATCATTCATATTCACCTTAATAACAGCTCTATCAGCGTTGGTGTCTCAAACAGTGATTAAGAACATAATTTCATGTAGAAAATATAACTTAATCAAATTTTTTCAGCCCATCTTGTCTTTCGGCAGGAATAAAGAAATCATTTAGTGCTGGTATAAATTCTCTAAATATACAAGTCTACTATGAGAGGAGTAATAGAACCAGTTTATATATAAATTTTGAATCCCTGCACCATTCTCAAATTCTGGAGCAGTGGGCAATCCATATAGTCATCATTAATAGCTCAATAACAAATTTAAATGGCAACTGGATCCAGTATTGAACCTTTGAAAAGCTACAAACTTTTCTCAGGATCGTACCGGCAACCTTTGGATTCAAAGGCGAGCAGTGTATAACCACACAGCTACCCATCCAGTTTTTTTCACTCTTTAGTTTAAACTTATTGAGTACAGCTGTAATCATAGAGTGTTCCAAAAACAAAAAACACCCATAAATAAAAAAAATTAAATTTATGATAAAATTATTATTAGTTTTAAATTTGATGAAGTTTGCTCAGTATTAAAGAGCACTGATCACAACTTCTGAAACCCATTTTGAAGCCGAACATGAACAAGTGTTTGTGTAAACATGCCTGACATGCAACACCTGCCCACACGTGACCCATTGACCTTGCAGCACCTGTCACATGTCACATGTTGCACGTCAGATGGCCAGTTTACATGGCAGCGATCGGGCACGACACATGTACTGTATGTTTCCTGTCCCCCTCACTTCATATTCGTGCCGTAAATCCTAAAAAAAGATGAGAGAAAAATCTTCCCACTGCTTTATAAGAGGCGATTTTTAAAATTAATTGATAACGCGAGAGAAATTCTTGTGCATCAGAGGGAGTGTTAAGGGGGTGTGATGTTTAATTGTGATGTTTAATGTCAACAATGATGAACTAATTTTCCCAAAGAAGTTTCCAGTTGTTAACTTTTAAAATGCTAGTTAAACATTTTGGAACTTATTTACGTTGTTAGAAATAAAACTAAAAAACACAAAAAAACTATTAATATATTGTTTATTAATTAAGCAGGTAAAAATTCGTAGAAACTAATGTACTCTCACACATGCTCTCTCTAAAATTTAGTTAGAAATATGTTCTTTGGTCCTTTACACATTTTTATAAATCGTTTTGACACCACAGCCACAAACCCTTTACACTTGACAAATATTCAACTTTTACTAAAAAAAAAGGAAAGAACTAAACCCAGGCCCAATGTTATTCCAAAGGGAAAATTTCAAATTTTAATAATGGATAGCACCTTTACTTTAAGTCCGATTAAAATGAAGTTGACTTATTTATTAATACTCTTTATTTTAAGAGTGCACTAACTTGTGCATCATTTTTAAATACTAAATCTTATTTTCTATAATTAATTGTGTAACATTGGCATTGTATGATACCATAATATTATTTACTAACATGTTTCATGTACCGGTACCTTCATGTTACTTATGAAATAAACTAATTCTAATTAAATTTCCGATTTAGTAGTTAATTTAATTTTATTATTTAGATTAAATATTTCCAAAATGTGAAATGCAGTACCATAAAGCCACGTCCGCACTGGCCGAACATTTGTGGGGAACTTATTCGGGGAACACAAAAAATGAACAAACATTCCTAACAAACAATTACCGGCTATATGATTTACATTTTAAAAGGTTAGCAACGAACAAACAAAAGTCCAGAAGAACTTTGTTAGGGAACATGTTCAGCCAGTGCCGACGCGGCTTAAAACATTTTGAATATTGTTAGAGAGGATATTAATGTTTATTCTTTAGATGGGAATTTAATTTTTGAACATGATAACAATTTAAAATCTTGAACTTTTCTTGTTGGTGTGATAGAAAAAAAATTTTTATTTATCCAAAATTTACCAAATCATATAAAATTAGAACAAAATAATAAGAGTTTTTACAGAAAGCTGAAAGAATATCTTATTTCCAAATCCCTTTATTCATTAGAAGAGTACATTAGTAAAGAAGATTAAATTATGAAAGTGAAATAAAGCAAGAAGAATTAACTGAATGTGAAATTCCTATCCTGTAGTGTTTTTAAGTTAGCTTATTTAATGTATAGTACCAGGTTAACCGAGCCTTGCGTTGGTTTAAATTCACTTTTGTTATAGTGTCATGGTAATAAAGCTATTAAATCTACACCATACTCTTCACAGATAACAGCTGTTAAAAAACTGCTTTAAATTAAAGTTCCTTTTATTTTTATTTACTTTTAGTTGTTATTTCGTTACCAAAATAGCAACCCATAAGACCAATGTTAAAAATTATAATTTTTAAACTTCAATTTACATTAACTTTGAGTTTTCCTGGGATTGAGGATGTTTCTAAACTTATTTTTGGGCCGAAACACTCTTAAATGAAAAGTTTAAGCAAAATCTAACCGCTAGATTTTGAGATCGTGGAACACACATCCCTTCAGATATTGCTTGTATTATAGTATAGGATTACACCTTAAAAGACATACAATTGTATGTAGGTGTCTCGAATAAATAAATAATTAGTACGTTTGTCATTTTACAGTTTGGGTGTGAAAAGCATTTTAAACAAGTTTTTCCCTATTCGATATACATTAGGGGCCGTCCATAAATTACGTCATCGATTTTTGGCCATTTTTGGACCCCCCCTCCCTAAAATCATCCTACCATCATAATTTGTCTGACCCCCCCCCCCCTCTCAGAAAAATGACATCATTTTTAACAAACCTCCCTTTTTAGTATAAAATTAATGCTTTTTAAACGCTACATGATAAACTAAAAAAATTGACCAATCAAATCTGAATTTACCTTAAGAAAAAAAGCCAAAATGACTTTCTCAATGGGAAAATAAATTACAAAACAACGCCTTAAAATAGTCTAATGTATTTTATATATAATTATTTTATAATAGTTGAGTTGTGTTAGAATTTATCATTGTTTCACTGTTAAAGTTGATATAAAACATCATATTTAAAATGACGTCATATCAAAGCCGACCCCCCCCCCCCCTTGCACATCACCTTACCGTCATTTTCAATCTGGACCCTCCCCCCCTATTTTCAGATGACGTAATTTATGGACGACCCCTTAACAGTTAAATCAATGGTAATCAACACACACCTAAACCTTTACCGTTTATTGCAGCATATCATCAACACCAAACATTAAATGTTACACGCCTCTATCAATATTATAGAACATAGCCGACATTATCTCTCATTGTTGGGCGAAGGAGATTGTTTGTGTCAACACTCTGGTGGGATCAATACAGGTCAGGTGTGACCGCCCGCGGTGACACTCACCACTCTGGCCAGGGACGCGGCTCGCCAGCTCACGGTACCACCCCAGTCTTGGATCCACCCCAGTTTGGTCCCACAAATTTAACCACTTTAGACTTTTGAATTAAGTGCATATTATTCTTTGTGTAATAGGATGATGTAACTCACACAAATTTATTCAACAAGTTAATTCTGGGTCATGAAAATAAAAAATTGTCTAACAAAATAGAGAAATAACCCACAATTGAGATTAATTGATAAAAAAATCTTGTTGGATTTTTCACAAACAAAATTCTGTTGAGATATTAAAGTGTAAGGTAACAAATAAACTTGCTGTTGCACTCATAATATTAATTAAACGACCCTCATCACAGCAGACCTGCGTACTCAGCAAATATTTAAAGGAATCATCCTGAAAGTAAATTATTTTTATTAATCACATTTGCAGTGAATCTTGAAATGAAAAGACTTACTCTTAGTGTGAAGAAAATAATAATCATCAAATCCTTTTTTTTAATTTCACAAATACATTACTGTGAGAAAATTATTACTTGTGGTAAAATATTCATTGTTCCATCTGGAAATGAAGCGCCCGTTGCACTAATGACAAACAAATTTGCGTGTTCCCGCGAGCGAGTTTGTACGATGAACCAACCATTAGTGGATATGGAATTACACATTGTTGTCATAGGTAGCATTTCAGGGAAAAAGCAAATCAGTATGCACTAATCTTTCTTCCATTTATTTTGTGGATATGATTTTTAAAATCATAAGAAAAAGCTAGTTATAACTTAAATCATACAAATATTTTACAAATACACTTTCTTACTACACAAGCTGACATGAGAGATGTCTGTTGAGGGCGGGGCTAAGAAGTGGAGATGTGATCTTGAGGCAACGAATCCTATACTATAATACGAGGAATGTCTGAAGGGATGTGTGTTCCACGATCTCGAAATCTAGCTGTGAGATTTTGCTTAAACTTTGCATTTAAGAGTGTTTTGGCCCAAAAACAAGTTTAGAAACAGCCTCAACCCCAGGAAAAATCAAATTTTGTCTCAAATTAAGTTTAAAAATCGTAATTTTTAACATTGTTCTTATGGGTTGCTATTTTGGTTACGAAATAACAACTAAAAGTAAACAAAATGAAGGAACAGTAATTTGTTGCAGTTTTTAACAGCTGTTAAATGTTAAGAGTTTGGTTATTAGCTTCATTACCATGAAACTATAGCAAAAGTGAATTAAAACCAACGAGCAAGGCTCGGTTAACCTGGTACTGAGATTCAAAAGCTATGTTGTACTTATGTAAAGGCAACATACTCCCCTAGTATTCCTACTACACTCCCCAAGCTTACTTGCACTAATCACCTGTTTAAAATAATTAAGTTTCCAAATGTAAACATAGTAAGTTAACAGTCCAAAATAAATTGTGCAATATGGCAACACAGCGCTTGTCTCCTATTGGGCACGGCTCAACAGACACCTCTCATTGCTGCGTGTATTAGGTGATTGACATAAGTGTGCCAGATATTTTACTTGAAAACTAAGTGATATCGAAAACAGTTAAATGTTAACTACAGTGGACTTTTGGTTCTGAATTTTATGATGATTTAAATTTTTTTAGTGGACTTTTGGTTCTGAATTTTAAGATGATTTCAATTTTTATTTTTAGTCCGCAATTTTTTCAGTACGGAGGCCAACTTGAATAGCTATATTTGAAACAACGAACCCCCCTCCCAGGGCCGCCGAGAGAATTTTTGTGGCCCGGGGCAGAGTTCCGGTGTGAGCCCCCCCCCCCCCCCCCCCCGGTGCATCGCTTCCCGTCGCCGTCTGTGTTCAAACTAGATGCAATATAGGCTACACATTTTTATTTTTATTTCTTTATATATTTTATTTTGTAACTCTGCACACAATTTGCTTTCTTTTCTTAAGTGATTCATAAATATTTTATTTGTATTATTTTAAGATATAGATAGGACAAATGTACTTAGGATTACAGTAGCCCTACATGAAATAATTTGATGAAACTTGCAATTTGGCTGGGTTCGAGAGTGCTTATTGGAGAGCTACCAAGTGGTTTTAGGCCTAACTTAAGTATTTTGAAATGGTTAGGCTTACAGGGAATTATAAAAATGCATTTTATTTTAAAATTGTTAATTAATTACATGTTTTGTTTACTAAACGCTTTTTGAACTTATAATTAGTTGATTTTGCTTTATAATTAATTTATAAAATTGAAAGAATTATGCAAGGTCCTATTTACTCAAGAGACTAACCCTAAACTTCACTCCTAAGCCATTAGATAATTCAGTGTTGGTTCTTAAGCAAAACTAAGTACCGTTCACAAAAACTAACCAACTCGCATACGTTTTCTTTCTCGCATTGAATATGGCAAATTCATTTATGACATTGACATTATTAAAAGACACTTTTATCTTATATACTTGGACCAACAAACGCAGACACGACAATATTAGTCGAAGCCGTGAAGGATATGTTGCAAAATATAATATTTTTGCAATGGTATAGCCATAGCTGTCAAATACCGGCACAGCACGAGGCGGTGGTTCACCGACACAGAGTTTAAAACCACGGAGACTCATAATACAGGCTGATAGGCCTGTATAGACTCAGGTCATATGCTATACTTTGTTACGGTTTGAAGATTTTTATAGGTCTTCAAAAATACATGGTTTTACTACATAGCCTATTAGAAAGTTAAATTTTGCTACAAAAAAAAAAAAAAAAAAAAAAAAAAAAAAAAAAAAAAAAAAAGACTCCTGAAGATGAGGCCCCCTGTCTTTTGAGGCCCGGGGCAAACTGCCCCCCCTGCCCCCCCCTCTCGGCGGCCCTGCCCCCTCCCCCTTATTATATGTCATTTTTGGAATGTATACATTATTTTAAGACCTTTATATTCGTTGACCTTTTACTCTAAACTTAACGGTTAGGGAGCTAGTGGCAACTGAAGTGCATTTGATTAAGATTGCTATAAGAATAACATAAAGCAAACTTTAATTGTCTACAGTACCTATCTCCAAAATCATTCAGTAAATAAAAAATTCTCTAGAACAAAAATGTCTTAAATTTATGTTTTAAGAACTTTCCACTTTTTGCTTTTTAGAAAAAAATACAGACCTTTAAGTAGACTGGTTTTACAGTTTAAGTTTTTTAAAGTAAAACAACTGGCACACTTACATCACTCACCGTGTATAGGTACTAACTCTGTATAACATTAGTATTTAAAAATGATTTTGAATTCATAGCGATTAAGCACAAATTAAAAAAAATACACATATTTACCTAATTAGAGAATACTTTGGTGACTGAGCAATTTCTGGGTAAACTTATCTTGTGTACAATCTTTTGTAGTCAAAATCTAAAGACATAAGCTTCTCTGAAATGGCAAACACAAAAAAATTAGTGTAACAACTTAGCTGAAAAATGTCTTTTAGCTGCTTTTTATGCAACAATACAACGGCTCAAAAAATACTTTATTCAGAAAAACTCTTCTCCAACAAATTTAACTTTTTAAGACGCCATAATTTGTTTGAAGGAATCTGATTTTAAAGTTTAAAAAAGTGTGAATCTCTTTATTTCTCATAGGAGTAATTTCTCAAATTACTTAAATTAAATAACTGTAAAAACCAAACAATTCACCATTACTGTATAGTGATAATAATAATAGATGAATACAAAGCTAACAAAATTGATCTTAGGTACTAAATTTGTATAAGATTGTGGCATTTTGGAGTTATTGACCTCATTAAAACAGATGATGGAGCATTCAAACAATCATCGTAAGGGTTGAACGTGATGTATGGGTTGTATAAGGGGGTGGGGGTTTAAGTGTTTGGGGGTGGGGTTGAGTGATAATCACGGCTAACAGCTCCGTTTACCGACGACGCTTCAGTGGCTCTCGGTCCGTTGTGGGGGCAAATCACTCATGGCACGCGCCTGAAGGTAAAGACATTACTGTGTTATGAAGTAACTTTTTAGTAGTAGTATAACATACTTTATAAACTTGTGTTATAGTGAGGAGAAATTAAATATATTTTTTTTACACTTACAAAGTTAAAATAAATCCACTGTGTATACCTAAATCAATCTTGGTTTGAAATATGCTTTTGAGAAACCAGGAGAAATTGAAAAAAAAAATTAAGTATCCTATCTTAAAGTAATAAAAATTATTTTCTGTGAATGTTAAACGTGGTGAAAATACAGGAGCTATAAATATTTGATAATTTACTTTAAATTATCTATCTTCTTATTTCTATAAGGGTTTCGTCTGTTACGTCCATTTTTCTCTCGACCTACTGAACCGATTTTTAAGATTGAGGTGTCATTTTAAAGCTTAGGTTATACCGCAGTGACGAATCGTAATTAAAAAGGTAATATTGTTTCGTTCTTTGCCCCCCTCGCCTTTGATTTGTTTCTAGAGGGCGCTTTAAAATGTTGACCAACTTTTATTGCAAGTTCTTTAATGTGAATTGTAATTTAACAGCTGATTACCTTCAGATGATTTTTAAAAGCCAGATAGTAAACAAAAATAGATCTCTGTCACTTCATAATCAACATTCACGTACTGTAGGTGAGTTTTACTCATACATAATCATAAAATGCGCAATTTGTGCAACAATATGACCTTTTTAATTATGATTCGTCACTGCAGTATATTCTAAGCTTTAAAATGACACCTCAATCTTCAAAATCGGTTCAGTAGGTCGAGAGAAAAAGGGACGTAACAGACGTAACCCTTATAGAAATAAGAAGATAGATGGTCAGTTTGTTTCACAATAATTTTAATTCAAATCTAATTCAGTTTTATGTATGACTATAAGGTAAGATTATAAGGTGCCCTAATTGCCTTAAGAAATTTAAGATATCAGAATTTAATTAAATCAAAATAATTAAATTATCTTAAATTATGTCTAGATTATTTATAAATAATTTATTTTGAGTCAACAAACCACTACAATAACTTATTTATAACTACTGTATTTTCACTACAATTACCGTACCATTTTCAACATGATTACCATCAAGCAATAAAATAACACATGCATCTAATTTACACCTAGGTTTAAACATAATTATAAACATAAACATAACTTCATATTTTTTATTTTCAAAACGGAAAATGTAATTTTTAATAATGAGAGTGCACACATGTACCATTTACTAACATTTATTTCTATAAAAACCAACCAGCAGGCCGGCCACAGAAGTGTTGCGTTTTACAATGGAAGTACATAGTCAGCGGCAGCTTTGTCCATAAAGTGTTGGGGGGGGTAAATTTTTTGATATCTCTATTGCTTACCTATGAAATTAGCAGAGCGATAATACCGCTTAGCCCGCTGGACTTCGGGACCATGACAGTGATGTCGAGGCAGGACCATGACAGTGATGTCGAGGCTTCTAACCCATGTTCTGCCAGAAAGTTATTATCAGCTCCATTCGCCTGTATTTTAGCTATACTTGTCTGATACAATTCACGAACAGATCAATAATCCATATGGAAGGTGCAAGTTAAAGTAAAAAGAGACTGCCAATCCCTTAAAAAAATTAAATAAATAAGGAGATGTTAGCAGCAATAAACTTTGATCATAAAATAAATAGATACTAACAGTAAGGGGTGATACTCAATGTATCAACCTCTGGAGATGACTCCTGTTCAAATAATATTGTCAGAATCAGAATCAACATCTTTATTGTCACAAACAAAACATTTTACATGTCTAGCACAATAAGAAAAACAGGTGACATTGTCAATGCCCAAAACTAAATCATACATTAAAAAAAGAACAGTAGTTACAAATACATGCCAAAACATAGCCTTAACTAAACTGATAGGAAATTAATTGGAAAAGTCATCATTTAAATATTCGTTAACAGAGTAATACAATTTGTTTAGTAAAAAAGATTTTATTTTATTCTTCAACTTAGGGATGTCAGAGATCATTTTGAATTCAGATGGTAATTTATTAAATAATTTCATTCCCATATATTGTGGGGTTTTCTTCCTGTCCCTTCCTCTCTCGCACATACTTCCGCTGTAGCACATTTATATGTTTTAAACATTAACTTTGTTGTTGCAGTCTATTTAATTTAATGTTGAAAATAATTTTATCTTGTTTATTTTGTATAATGGATACTTTGTACATTTGTACAAAAGCTCCTCATTAAGAACAGTAATAGAGGTTAGTGGGATATGTAAATACGGTATACATTGTTAGAAAATTTTAAAACCTAATTATTGAAATTTTATTGAAATTTTTCCAGCCAGAGGAATGAGCTGGTAAAGCGACGATGGAGCGAGGCCTTGTCAACATACTGTTGGCCAGCCTGTGCGCCAACTATCCCCCACCCAGCCTCAACACCACCTCAACCACCACCACACCGTATCCGAGTAAGTGGCGGTGTCTTAAAAAAATCATACTCGAACATTAACGTTTCATGTAAATGAGTAGTACATAAAAACTAAAGACTGTATGTGTTCTTCAAATTAAAAATAAAACTGTTCACTATATATATATCGTATGGCTCATTCAGCCAGCCACCATGGTTTAAGAATAATGAAATAAATTCTGCGGTGCAGAGCACCTGAGTCAGTATAAGTAAAAATCTAAACACTAAAATTAAAAAAAAATTAGATCTCTCTTTATAGAGCTAAATCCAGGGCGCTAAGCCATTGCAGCCCAGCTTCACGTGAGCTATGCAGACCGGCCAATCCTTCGGGGAAGGCACTCAGTGGGCACTCTTCGACTATGTGTTCCATAGTTTGATACTCTGCTCCGCAGTCGCATGACTAGTCTTGTGTCATTCCCCATTTGTGCTTCCAATAATTACATCTTCCCACTCCAGTGCGGAAACGATTGAGTATAGTCCACTGCTTCCGAGGAAGATTCATACCACCTACCGCTGCGGTCGGGTCATCTATCAAGAAGTGGTTCCGACCTTGAAAAGCGTCCCAGGAGGAAGTCCAGTTTGTATGGATGGTGAAGTTCGAGTCCATCAACTGGGAGGCTGTTCGTAGAGGTGGTTTTCGGGACCTCAATCGGCCCGCATTCTGGGGTAGGTAATCATGGATGGGCAGCTGTGGAGCAGATAAGATCTTTGTGTATTCCCTAATGAGTGCATCCCTTCGTCTTATTTCAGGAGGAGCGATATTACACAGCACCGGGAGCCAGGGTACAGGAGTTGCCATGAGTGTACCACTAATGGCTCTCATGGTCCTGTTTAGCTGGACGTCGATCTCTCTAACGTGCACACTATTTAACCACACGGGAGCACAGTACTCAGCAGTTGAATATACCAATGATAGAGCAGTTGTTCGCAGAACTTGTGCGTTAGCTCCCCATGTGGAGCCAGCAAGGTGATGGACAATGTTAGTCCTGGTTCTCACCTTAGCTGCCGTTTTTTGTAGGTGGCTTTTAAACGTGAGAGACCGATCTAAAGTGACTCCCAGATACTGTGGGTGGTCATTATGTTTCAACTCAACACCATTGAATACGATTTTTGGCTTTTGGTCTATTATTCAAGTGGAAGCAAGCAACCTCAGTTTTTGTTGGGTTTGGATTTAGCTTCCAGGCTTCAAAATATTCACCGAGGGTCGTGAGGTCATTTGTTAGTGTTTCCTCAGCTTGTCGAAAATGCTGGTGTTGATATGCCAATGCAATATCATCTGCATATATAAACTTTAAGGACCGAGTTACAGGAATGTCGGCAGTATACACATTAAAGAGCAGTGGGGCGAGCACTGACCCTTGTGGCAGGCCATCCTTTAGTTGCCTAAACGTACTTTCTCTGCGTCCCAGATATACTTTTATCATCCTATTGGAGAGCATTGAGTTGAGGAGACGCAACAAGAAAGGGCAAGGAATAAGGTCGTAAAATTTAACTAGGAGGCCTTTTCTCCAGACAGTGTCATATGCTGCAGTCAGATCTAAAAAAGCCACAGAGGTTTTCAGTCTTCGCTCAAACCCATCCTCAATGAAAGAAGTCAGAGCTAAAACCTGGTCACAACAGTTGCGACCAGGCCTAAATCCAGCTTGTTCGACAGGGATGCTGGCATTGAGAATAGGGAGGATTCTGTTATAAATCAACCTCTCTAGCAGCTTATAACAAACACTTAAAAGAGCTATAGGCCGATAACTTTCAGGCAGTTTTGGATCCTTTCCGGGCTTCAGAATAGCTATGATCTTGGATTTTCTAAATATCCCAGGCATGTCGCCGGTTTTCAGAGTGGTGTTAAAAACTTCCAGAAGCCACTGTCTAGCCTTGTTACCCGAGTGTTTTATAAACTCCGGGAAAATGTCATCCAAACCTGCTGCTTTGCCAATTGGCATCGCATCAATCGCCACTTCCAGCTCGTCGTAAGTGAAGGGTCTAGAGACTTCCAAGGGTGCTTGCCGACTCTCCTTTATCTCATTAAGCTTGAAATTAATTTTTCTGTCTGCAGACGTACGCACAGGTTTTGAAAGTACGGAAAGGCGTTTTGCAATTTCACGAGGGCTAGGCTGTGAGGCATCGTGTTTTTCACTTGATTTACCAGTGGAGAGTTTTCTGAGCAGAGACCAAGCTTTCCGACTACTTTTGGTGAAGTTCAGGTTCTCAACAGTTTTCACCCACTTCTCTCTCCTGGAGTTGTCGAGAGAGTTAAGGAGTTGGTCAGCTACATCTCTGTCAGCAGTGTCTGTAAACTCACTGTAAAGATCTTCGCACTCTCTGCTCCATCCTGGTATGTATTCTTTTCTAAAACCTCTTGGGATTGTCGCCTTAGCGGAAGACAGGACAAGGCGAGTGAACCGATCATAGTTTTTTATTTTAGAGGGGATGAACCTGATGCCGCTATCAAGCCTTGATGAGAAGGCCTCCCACTCAGCTTTATTAAAGTTCCACCTAGGCCGAGGAAAAGATCTTACGAGAGGAATTTGCATTCCTACTGATATTATTACAGGCCTGTGCTGAGAGTGGGGGAATGCACCAAGGACCATCCTGGAAGTAGGCACGGGTGTTGCTGATGGTTCACGGGAGCAAAAGCACAAGTCTGGAGAGTACCCACGACGCCATCGGGCTGAATGGAAGGTGTGTGGGTCCTTGGCATTATATACCAGGAAAAGGTTGTTATTTTCAGCCCAGCTTGAAAGACGAGTGCCGTTGTCATCATCGGACGAGTATCCCCACTGGGTATGATGACTGTTGAAGTCACCTACATATACCACAGGATGTTCAAAAGTTGGGAGAACTGTGTCTGACCACTGGGTGTTTGGTGGTTTGTATACATTTACAATAGTAGTCGCAGACACCTTAACAGCAACAACAAATGTGTTGTTATCACAACTTTTGTGGGAGACTGATACGTCGTCTATGTCCTGTCTAACGTACGTCGCCACTCCGTAGACCCTGTGACCTATTTCTTCCACAAGCTTATATCCTGGGATGTTGCCCCTCGCACTGTTTTCTAAGTCTTCTGCATGTGTTTCTTGCAGTGCGAGGACATCGATCTCATTTTCCAGCAGCACCTTGCTGAGGCAGTCACTTTTAGATTTGCTCAGACCCTCTACGTTAAAATGACAAACATTTAAAACACAGCCTAAATTTCTAAATTGGCCCTGGAAAGGGCCGTTTGGATTTTGTCTGGCAGCTGGCATAGCTGAGAGATCACTGTGTGTGACAGTTCAGCTGCCAAAGTTGTTGTTCGTTTAGCACCACCCGGGGAGTACGTGCAACTTTAATGGAATGCTGCGGAAACTGTTCACTAAAAATTAGGTAGTAAGTGTATTTTTTTGAGATAAACTAGACTTATAAAAATACTTCAGCACCCTTTAACCGAATTTTCCTATAGGGAATGCGCTGAAACACTAGTACCCACGGTAAGATCTAAGCCCAAGACCATGTTACAGTTTATATATTGTTTACTAGTCATGATTTTGCAAACAATTTGCATAGCTTCAAAATTGTATCAAACGGTAAGAAGGTGAAATCAATCAAAAATTTAAATAGCATTTACCAGATTCAATTACCATATGTGCAAAGACTCTCTAAAATTAGTATGTTTTTCTTGTTTCAGCATATACTCGTTCGCCCAGAGATGCATTTAAATGTGTGTTAAAAAGTGATGAACAACTGCGGAAAGAGCTGTTGCGTGGGAAAAGACTCAAAATCGCAACACTTCAGGTATTGGTTTACATTTTACATTTCCAGAGACAATTTCACCAACTTTAAATGGAACACTGAGTGAAGTTTTGTAAGGTTTTAGTTTTATTTAATTAAAAATCCCCTTAATTTATAAAGAACTTGAGATAATAATTGCATGACCTTGTGTGTTTTAATCGTCCACTTGATATATGTTCAAAATCCATTTATTTAGACCCGAAAATGACTATATTAGCTGATATTTGTTCCCCTTTCAGCAGGCAGCATGAGTAATTATGTTCTTCGCTGTTATGAGCGTGTGTTATTAATGGATGTTACAGGAATGATTAATCAATAGAGAGAGGTTGATAAATATTGAGATTACAAACTGCTTTGATAGCTGCAAATATGTTATTAAATGAGGAAAAAAACTGCTACTAGACATTATAACTCACACACAGTTTAACTCTCCCTTGGGAGTTTAGTTATTTTTATATTAAAACAAGTGCCAATAAAAGTATAAAAGTCTTAAGTATTGTGTTATCCCCAGTTACCTTCTCAATTAAAATGCTATATTTATTCTACAATATAGCTGTTGCCCGTCACGGCATAGTTCATGATAGAATTAAAATTTATAGGCAGTGAAATCTCTTTCAAGGGCGATGAAATCTTCTTCCTTAAGAAATATATTGAAATACTGTAGTAGTGTGGGCGGAGCCCTAAAGAAATTTCACAAAATCTTTTTCTTAGTGAGCATATATGATGAAAGAGGGACGACCATGCATGTCAAATTTCAACCCCCCCCCCCCCCCCCCAGGACCTATTGTAATTGTGAAGTCCTGTGGGGCGGAGCCCTAAAAACCTTTTTTTTATATATAGAGTTTATTACTAGCAAAATAAATGAGTAATATTCAATCATACTCTAGAACTTAATCTGAAATCGCATGTATTAATCAAACCATTAATTTAACAAGAATCCTTTTATTATGTTTGCACAAAATTTTGGTTGAAGATATCATAGCGGTATGGAACAAATGTTAGGATAATATGGAAATCTATTCCTAGTTTTTTCCTATGGCTTTGTTTAACTGCTGCCAATGAGCGAATTTGTTTGCTATTCTCCACTCATCTCTGGGATGAACTTGTCTGCTCATTTGCTTCTAGAATAAGCTCATTCTCTTTGCTAACTCGCCCCCATTAGGATGACCCTCCTCTCACTTGCCTTAAAGTGGAGTAAAATACCAATTGGTTTATTTTATCTGTTTAAGTGGTTTAAATACCGTAATCAACTGTCTTATGAAACCTTAATCTATTTGAATAGGACAGGAACTTGCAAAAGCCAGAGGGGCCGAGCCCTGATGTATTTTCTAAACCAAAATGAGCCCATAACAATCTATAATGTCTTTCATATTTTTACAAAATTTTAGCTTAATATGGCCAGTGGCTTTGGTGTTATAGCCTGACAAACAAACTTCACTTTCCCACTTATAGTATTAGTAGGATATGGACCAAAGTACCTCTCGGTGGCCGATAAGTATGGGGACGTAAAAAATTCCCATAGTAATACAGACACTGTGGGACACCTGCTCAAGTGTTGGGTTCATGTAAGCATGTAAACATCGGGACATAATGAGAAATATGAAGTAAAGAGAATCATAGCCTCTGAGTTAAAGAAAACAGGACTAGAAGTTTAAAAGAAATCCATTTCACCTCTTACGCTGAAAGTTCTTGCGCTGGTGTGTCGATATTCTGGCAATTGATAAGAAAAACAATGTAGGATAGTTAGAAGTGTAGTAAGAACCCAACACAAGATTCTAATAGTCTTTTGTCAAATCCTCAAAAAGTCAAGAACAATAAATTTATCCCATATCTGAGACAAGAGAAAATCTAATACAGAATTGCGAGTTACGTTCTAAAATCAGTTACATTCTAAAATCATTTGTATGGAACAATGTTTTGTAAAAGAAATAAATGTTTGTAACTATAACCTAGATAGTTTGGCCAATAAATGGTTTCAAAGAATATAAACACTCGAAAACATATAGATAAGTTAAAAAAGCTTTATTTTGTGTTTAAAAGACGAACAGTGTATTCATAGTCCTGTCTTTCTCTCAAATGTGGTTCTCTGCCCGCAGAGGGACATGCCACTGTCGGGAGTGAAGATGAACGGCTCGGAGCTGCAACTGGATGGCATCGCGGCTGAGATGGTCGAAGTACTCAAGGAGAAGTTCGGCTTCTCGTACGAGGTAGTGACTCCACAGCGCAATATACTCGGCAACGAGCACGAGGGCATCTTCGGCATGCTCATCAAGGGGGTGAGTGCGACTTATTGAGTTTTATATGACTGCTATTGTCCGGGGAGGACTTTAATACTGGTACTTTTCCGTTTACTCTTGAACGCCAATGTTTGAGTGGCGTAGTTAACGCAAAAACATGGTCCTTAGGCTTGCAAAAACGACACAAGCCTCTTCCTTTAATTGGGCCCATATCAATATGCAATCAATCATATTTGTTCTGCACAGCAACTGGTCTGCGAGTGACAGTGGAATGTTCTGACAGACAGAGCCAGGGCAGCCAACAATGGACAGGTCCCTGGGCAATGTGACAAACATATGTGCAGAGGACCTACCACACAATGACCTTGACATGACATAGAGAACAGTGGTTGGGATCCGTCTGGTTCACTTAAATAACATAATCTAACGTCACAGGAACCAACCTAACCACAGCACCCTGTAACTGGAAGTCAGTATTTAGGACAAAAGGTAATGTCAACGAGAAAGTACCCTGGTTTATAGTTGCAAAGTTGACATTGGCTACAGCAAACAAAGTTGTCATAAGATATTGTACGGTAAATCTTTTGGCTGACCACTATGACAAACTTCTCTTCCATCGTCACCCTTTCATATTTTAAACAGCTGGGAGTTGATGTCAGGAGAGTATGGAAACCCCCGGCTAAGGAATGGTCAGTTGGTTGGCTAGTTAGAGGGCAGAGCGGACTGCCTGTCGGCCTGACAATCGGTTGTCAGGAGCACGGAAGTTAATCACCGGAGTGCACAATTGGCCATTTGTTGTACCGTTCCTAACCCTTTCCTTCCCTTCAATTTCCTGTCCCTCCAGGGGCTTATGCAAAATGTGAATTTGAGTCAAACGTGTTAGTGGCTGGGCCGAGGTCTTCTTATTCACCAGTAACAACATTATTTTTTTACTTCTTTGATGTCACGCCATCCACGGTGTACGGTAAAAAGTCGTATCGTATGAACGGGGCCTAACACATATCTAATGGTGTGATATCTGGCAGGAGAATGGGTCTGTTCTTCTAATCCTAACATGATCACTATATCATTATTTTGAGACAGGGACCTCACATAGTGGGTATTTTAACCTGAATATGAATGAGAGATAATTGTAGGATGATTGTGGCGCAATCTTGTAGTCTTGTTACTGACTAAGTCAGACATTTTCCTTAGACAGGACCGTTAATTTAATAGTCTAACAGCCAACGGTATCTAGGGACCTACAGTTGAATGTGGGATCCGAACCACAATTTCGACCTCATATATACGAATTGGTCTAATTATGAGGATGGTCTTTATGGATGAACTAGTATTTATTAGTGCGGACGTTAATCCCCACTAGGGAATATCGCATCCACAAGCCATCGCTTATAACTATCCTCAATTTGTGACCTCCAAGTAGCTGGTTTACAGGACGACGCCACTGTCCCCTCATCATTAGGCTCATATCAGGATCAGAAGAACAGATATCAATCCCCAGACAATAACACCACCACACATATCAGTCCTTAACTTGTTTGAATACTTTTTCAACTTATTTATCCATCCATAATTACTCGTTACTTTCAAAAACCATTTCTCTCTTTCTCTCTCTCTCACTCTCACTCAGCAATATAATATACAATACATTATGAAAGTAAAATTGGGGCTTTCTGGAAAGTAGATGGGGAATGTTTTATATGACAGTGGGCAAGAGTCAATAAACAGCAGATTATGAACATAAAACTAGAGGCTTTCAGGACAGTAGATGAAGAACTTTTTGTGAAATGGTTGGCAGGAGGTAGACATGGCGGCGGCATTCCTACCAGTGGTGCCAGGGAGCCACCGCATGGTGCTGTGGGGCGTAGACATGGTGCAGAATGACTACTACGTTCTGATGAAGCGGCCCAAGGAGTCAGCTTCAGGCTCCGGCCTCCTGGCTCCCTTCGACACGGAGGTCAGTATCCTTGCTACGGTGTAGAATAGACTTAACTGCAGTAATTAAAAAAAAATAAAACTTAATCATCACTGAGTCTTTAAATGTTATATTCTTTATATTTCTTCAATAAAAATTCATTAGAGATTGCTTGTGAATTTTGCTCTACTTTGCTATAAAAGCTTATATGCGGTATGCTAATATTCTTAGTCTACTGTATTACCAATTCAACACCAACTAAAAGCTTCATAACAAATTAAGTAGCCTACTTAAGTGGAAAAATAGATGATGATGTAAAGAATTAAGAACAGGTAATAGAGAGATTCACACTCATCCAAAGTACACAGAATTGAACAAGTAGGAGCATTTTCCTTCCTGTCCTAGCAACACAATGGCTTATATTTTAGAAAACTGAATTCATATAATTGGTAGAATAAGAACAGCTGGCCAAAATAAATATGTAAATTGCTTTTTTAAATGTTGACAGAATTTTTTCCTTACTTTTCCCTGTCCTCTTCAATTATCAATGAGTGTGTAAAACGTATAAGACAAAGTAAGGGGATGACCCGCTACAGTACAGATGGGTGCTGATAAAACTGTTGTGCAGAAAACTGATTCAAACACACCACAAATCGCTGCCATAGCTCTGAGGTCTGGTGTGGCACTATGCTACCGACTCTTCTTACTATTTTTTATAAACAAAAAAGACAATTTTAACGTATGATAGGGATGCGAACCGTTTGCACTGGCTAATAAGAGAAATAACATCAACATCAGTATTTATTCTATTCTGAACTTCTATGCTAAACCTTAAATTTTTTATCATTGGGTGTCCCTACGTATTTTTATGTTTTGAGTATCAATGCAGTATGTTTGGATCTCACAAACAGCTGTTATGCGCAGGTGTGGTTACTGATTCTGGTGTCATTGGTGGTGGTGGGACCTGTCATGTACCTGGTCATGTGTCTGCGAGTCCGCATCGCAGATGACCCCAACATCAAGGTCTACCCGCTGTCTGCCTGTATCTGGTTTGTCTACGGAGCTCTCATGAAGCAGGGCTCCACCCTCAGCCCTGTCACAGGTAACATTTGGAAGCACAAAAGACCTACCACTACCACTGAAAGATACAGACAAATTACAGTTGATTCACTGTATACTTATGAGGGGGTTAAAGGGATTGAGCTATTATTTTGCCTGCGCAGTCAATTAATAATTGGGGGAACTATCTGAGTACGGTTCACAATGTACACAACCATTTAAAGGGCGAGAAACAATATCCAGTATTGGGTATAACACTCTTTGGCCAAAGAAACGCTGCTGCACTTCAGCACGTGTGAGACTCAAGACTCATGTAGTTGATGGAGAGGGAGGGTATTTTGCCGTGGAATGTGGGCCTAGATTTAATTTATTAATTACATTTATAGCCTGTGTACCCAGCAGTTTCAGTGGCTAACACTAGAGGCTGTTAGTATCATGGGTCTTGCAGGTAATAAGTTCATTGTGCAGTGCTTCGCCTGTTCACATTTAGTGCCTTTATTTAAAATCTGACAACAATGAGAGAAGTTTTAAGGAAAAGAGATTGATTTGGGCGATTTGATTCACTTTTAATTTATTATTATTATTAAGCTATGAAGGCTTAAAGTTGATCATCTTTGAACCATTATAGCTTAATATGGATTAAAAAAATAAATAAATACATACGAGGCAAGTTTTTTTAAAGTAAGAACCGTTTTGAAATAAAAAATAAACTAGGAGATATTTTTTAACAATTCTATTTTTACATGAAAGCCTGTACTCTAATGTACTTTTCTACATTATTTTCGCAATTATTAAGGCACTTGTCACAAACTACAATTAGCTTTATAATTCTGTCGTCATAGAATTCTGCCGCCTGCCATGAGAAACACTCAAATACAGCCGTTTTGACATCGTCTTCACTGTCATGGCACACACCACTTAGCCTTTCTTCAAATGAACATGTGATAGTCACTCGGCGCTACATAGGGAATGTAGGGAGGATGATCGAATTGTTCCCAACCAAATTTTCTGATCAAATCCTAGGTTCAATAAGTCACATGTGACAGGCATTAATAGTGAAGCAAAAAGATGCCATTAATCATCATGCACATTTGTATGACCATCTTTAAACGCACTAACCTGTATCATACCATTCCATCACTCATAATGTTTTCTCCATACACTCCCACAGATCTTGCAATGAAATCAATCAATATTCATCGCCAGATCTGTCTCTTTGAGCTAAGGCTTTTTAAACATTTGAAAAAGTCTGAACACAGTGACGAAAAATGCCTCAATGGCGTCCGTGCATTGTCGACAAATCTAGGTACACAGCGTGCATGCGCAACACGCCAAACGCAGCGCTGCAGTGGCAGTATTAAAAAATGGTACTTACTTTAAAAACGTGCCTCATAATAAAAAGCGAATCAAACAGTTCAAATCTTAATCTCTCATTTAAAATCTCTAATTTTTATCGGATTTTAAATAAAGACACTAAATGAGAACAGGAAAGCACTGCCTGACTTTCTGAGAGGAACCCTCTCATCCCCTCTTAATATTTGAATGTAAAATAAAGGATTCAAAACATTTTTATAAGTCAGTATATTACACTGTATGTAAAAACAATTTACTCATTTATACTTTGGTGTTTACTAATGTCAGTACTTAATTTTATATCCTTTTTTATTCTGCTTTTTCTTACTTAGGCTCATGGTATGATATTTCTTTGACGTTTGTGAATATTTATTAAAATTTCATTCTGTTAATGTAACTTTAATTTCAAACTTGTAATTTATTGTAGGAATTTGCATTGTATAGTGTAAAATAAGCAAATGAAAACTAAAACTTTTATTTCATGTCAATTATATGTACAGGAACTGCTTTACAAGATTTTTTAGTCTAACTTTAACATGTATAAAAAATTGAAATTAATTCTATTAATTTTTCAAATTTCCACTACCTACCTATATGATTGGAATAAGATTTTGGGTCTAATAATGGTACAGATAAATACCAAAGGTTAAAAGTCAAATGTAGCTGTTTAAAATGGTGTCAACAGCATCATAATTCTTGACATGATTACGTTTTGCCCCCTCTTTATTAAAAATTAATTTAAAAAATGAAAAGCGGAAAATATTCATTTTTGGAAGCATCACAGTTTCAGTCTGTTCAATTATTACAAAACCACTTTGTAAACATTTATCGGTTGATATTTTCAGCATGCGATGTTTCAAGCGAGTAATGTTTACTTGATGCAAAAATAATGATACTAGTGGTTACTGGTCAAGCGGAGACCAAACAGTCCGTTCAACTGAACAAACATAATCGGCTGATGGAAAAACAGATATATTGATAGTTCGGCTAAACGATCCACCTAACAATAATGACTAACAATGGTGCAACATAACTTTCCCCAGCACTCTTTGGAGAGTATTAATTTATCTTTTTATCTCTACCCCTGAACATAATCTGTCTGGAAGAGAGTATGCCTGTATCATTCTTATGTCTGGAATATCAGCAAAAATTTTGAGGATTATTTTAGATAATTCTTAAACAAAAAAGTGCCGTTACAATTTGATATTTATCTTACCTAACCATTACATTGCCTAACAACTAACATTTTTCAACAACATTCTATGGCAGTAAACTTACATACTCATTCCGAGGGTTTTTATGACAAAACAAAATGGTGTTTATGGGAAAAATACAAAATCTCAAATTCCTTTGGAAATTTTCTGAGTACGCAAGTCTGCTGCGAAGGGGGTATTTTGTTTCATATAAAATTATAATTTTTTGACCTTTTTAAAAGTCTTACACATTTTTCTCCGAACCTTTTTTGAAAATCTTAGACATTTTTCTCTAAACCTAAGTAGTAAATGAAGTAAAATAATAAACAAATTCGGGAATAAAATGTCTTAAAATGTTTCAAGATTATTTTTTCATAATAACATAAAATTTTTGCAAATTTTATTATTTTTCTGCAATATTGGAAATAAGTTTATTTATGATAAAATTATAATTTTTATCAGGGAAATGTTCTTAAAACATCATTTTAAGACTTTTTTATTTTTGAGTACTTTTTATTTTACTGAATGGTTTTGGAGATACAACATAGGCAGTTAAAGTTTACACCATGTTATTCTTATAGGATTAAAAATTAACTTCAATTCCTTCTAGCTCCCTAATTATCATTAGGTTTAGATAAAAATGCCTTAAAAATATATAAAGATCTTAAAATTATGTATACAATAAAAAAATTACATGGTAATAGGGGGTTTTTATTTAAAATATTTAAGTTCGCCGCTATATTAGAAAAATGGCCGACTTTTTGAAGAAAAATGAAATCACCATAAAATTCAGAACTATAATTCCACTGGAGTGACAATTTAACTTTTTAATATCTCTTACAGTTTTAAGCAAAACAGCTGACACACTTACATCGAGTTCCCTGTATATTTTTTAAAAATAATTTAAAAAAATTAAAGAACATACAGGTATTTAATTTGAAGAAGTGTAAATTTGTTAATGTTGTAGACAAGGATGGAATAGCAGTTATTATAAAATCAATGTCCTTAACTGGATAATTTTCTTTGACAGGAGACAGAGTAATAAGCAGATTTATTCTTCATTGACAGATTTTAACATTAAATTAATCCAATTTCCTCATTACCGACAAAACCTAGAGAAAAGAATAAATTGTAATGTCAGCAATTATGAATTGAAATTATTTTATTTGTTCGTAGATATAGGTATGAGAATAATTTCGTCATTTTGATTGAGAACAAGATTTTCTTGACCTGGATGTCTCTGAAAAATTTAAACATCATAACCACTCCTACTCCTACATAATTACAGAGAAACAAGTACAAATCAAACGGTAGAAATCATCAAGATAATTACCGATCTAAAAAAGGACAGGGTCCCTTCCCCTATCACATATAAATTACTTATATGGAAGACTAGAAATATTTGAATCATTACTTTATATTTAGTTCCGAGTCTAAGGTGATGAGAATCATTCAAACTCATACAATCTACACTGTCACTTGTTTGTGAATTTTTTACATAATCACAAGTCAAATACTCTGGGATTTTGAAAATTTCTCCCAAAACTAAAAGCTTACTCTTTAGATGCAGTGGCCTAAGGGCAAGCTTAGGGGTGTCTATTCCGGGATCCCGATTCTTTATCTTCAATCCCAAAATTTGCCGGATATTACTTCATAGCTCTGATATGCATCCTTCCCACGGTTAACTTTTTATGGATTTATTTTAGTCCGGGTAACAATATTTCCAGTTGCTATCAGGCTCCCATGAAGAAACATGCAGATTTGATAATGTCAATTATGTTTAGTTGTTTACAAAATGCATGAATTTCATATACAGTTCAAACAATTTCAGTATAAAGTCTTGACTCTAGAAGTAGTTTTATATTACCGGTATTTTTATTAGTGTGAACCAGTAACCTTAAAAACAGTGTTGTTGATTTTTGCTCTTATAGTTCATTTTTGTTTATTCAGACCTATTTGTTTCATTTCTTAGTTGAATGGTTGAGAGTAGTGATATGAATTACGAATATCTCAATGTAATGACACATAACTAACTCGATGCAATCTAGATTTATTAATTTGAAGTTTAAGGAAATATTGTTCAAGTATATGTACGTTCAACATCAGAGGTGCGTGAGGCAAGGCTGCAACAATATTGCCAACTTCAAACTAGAGGCGTATTACAAACAAAAGATATTTTAGTTTTTAAAATAAACTGACCAGATGCTAGATAAGTTTAGAGTTTTCCAGATTGTCGAGATATTCAAGATTGTAAGCTCTTGGTGTGTAATTTATTGTGAATTCAAAATATCTTTAATTTTTATATTACATACGGTAGCTAAAAATATGTATTTCTATAATATTCCCGGGATCCGGGAATAGTCATTAGTCAATCCCGAAACCTCAGGATCGCAATTTCAATCGGGGATTAACACCAGTAGACGAGCTGGATTTTTCATAATAAAGATAGAGGTGGAACAGGTTTTATTTTTGATTTAGTAATTTATTTTTATGTTTATTTAATGAGTTGACTTACTGTTTAAAGTGTTTCCTTGACGGACAAATGATTTGCCCCTCCTTCATAGGAGCATTTTGTGAGGGTAAAACGTAAAACATTGGCAGGAGGCTTTCTTGTCTTAATAACACATGAAATGCAACATACAATGCACAAAATACGGGCCCGTACTTATGAAAAACATTTACTGTCACATTCTGAGCCGGTCTGTTAATCGCTCATTCATCAGTGAAAGCATAACACGGGAGCTTGCCCAATGTACTCTGTACTACTACAAATCAAATGCTCCTTTAACCAATATTATGCCAAACAATTTTAGTACGATTTTTACAGGAGGTTTAAAACTCCTAATAACAAGCCAGAACTTTCCATTGGTTACACGTTGACAAGAATTGGCGGATTAGATTTAAAGGTGCACAAGAAACTTCTGTTGCTCTGTAACCAGTTTGTTTCACTACAAATACGATTAATTGTTCAAATAATGGTGCTCAACAAAGCTCCAATATTGCAGACTCAACCCGGCTGCTTTTCGCCACTTGGTGGATCTTTATCATGATCCTGACAGCCTTCTACACGGCCAACCTGACAGCTTTCCTCACGCTGTCACGGTTCACCCTACCCATAGAGAACGTGGCAGACATCGCTCGCACCCACCGCCTCTGGTTTGCCACTGAGGGCGGTCCCATTGAATACGCTGTCATGGTGAGTAGTCACAACCTCACACTGTCTTGCTTCACACTGCCCACAGAGAAAATAGCGAGAAAAGAGTATAAAACACAAAGTGACAAATCTACCAACTGACAGACTATCCACCTTTTTTTAAGTTTAATCTAACATATTACCTTGTAGTCTGTTCAAGAGTAACTGCAGGCAATCTTAAGCACATCTCTCCACAAGATTGCTATCTGAATAATCAAAGGCCTTGACTGGAGAGATAGCTGCAGAGAAGTTTTCAACAAACTGAAAACCCCCGACTGGCATTTTACTCTACATCAGGGAAATGATTCTCACACATTGATGCACATTCAACTTATACATTTTTCAACAACATTCGATGGCAGTAAACTTACATACTCATTCCTATGGAGTTTATGAGGAAAATACAAAATCTCAAATTCCTTTAGAAATTTTCTGAGTACGCAGGTCTGTTGCAAACAACAAGTTGCCACAACAACAGGCATGCATCCACCCTCATCACCACCAGTACGCTGTATGAGGAAACGCCATCATAGATCGGAAGAAAGCTCTATAACTTGCTTCCAGAGGACGCAAGAAGCCTAAGAGGAATGAAACTGAAACAGCCCTCACCAACTGATTTGTGACAAACCTTTTTTATTCCCTGGACGATTTTCTGCAGTGGAGAGGAGCCCTTCGACAACCATGAAAAGAAGAAACACTGAACTGACTTAAATTAAAATTGTAATATTTGAATGTTGTTTTGTACAAATCTTGATGTTTTGTAACTAAAGAGATTGTGATTGATTGATGTATGACATATTTGGTTTGTTTCAGAACACTGATGACGGTGACCTCAATATTTTAAAGCGTTCAGTGTCTCAGAATCTCGGCCAATTTATCGATACTTCCGATGAAGTAAAAGTCAAGCAGTATGTTGCTGAAGGTTTGTTTCAAAGTTCTAATGGTAATGATATATTATTTAGATGACCCTCCTTTCATGCTTAAAGGTATCAACACAAGTAACATTTAAAAATCTAATTTTTGTATTCGATCTTGAGAAAACGGCATTGTCCAACACTGGATGACAAACATGAAATAACACCTAATTTAATTTTAGTCACAAACCTATGGGGCTTGATTTTACCCGTCAACATCAGATACCTAAGAAAATCGGAAGAGTTCAAAGTTGAATGAATTAATAATAATTAGCTGATAACCAACTTCAATGTTGGATAGCATTAACCTGTACGAGCAATGTTTTTTGGGAAGTGCTCAAACCCCAAACAAACGCTGGGTCTACCTTTATCTACTACCTTTAAATGTAGATCTAAACTCTCACAAAACATCTTTCCCCCCTCCCCAGACCAAAAAAAAAAAAAAAAAAAAAAAAAAAAAAAAAAAAAAAAAACAGGTTTTAATTAAATGTTACAATGTTGACCAGACTGGTTGTACCTCGAGGAGAACCGAAAACTGAAGCTGTTCCTGCTACAAGACTACATGGCCAAGACTGCCAAAGGGACGGAGGAGAAGGACCGGTGTACCTACGTGCTGACCCAGGGCTCTTACCTGTCTCGGAACCTGGCCTTCGCCTATCCCAAGACCAGCGTCCTGCCCTCGCTGTTTGACCCCATGTAGGTGGAGCCTACGACCTTTGAAAACCGATCAAATAACCCCACCAAGCCATTGAAAGAGTGGTATTTTTAGAATGAATGTGGTAGAATTGCTTTGAAGGCATTGTATAGTATTTTATTTAAAGTATTTTATAAAGTATTTATTAAAGTATTTATTTTAGTATTTTATTTTTGCTTTAAAGTTTAGTATTTTATTTATTTATTTTTTGCCTTAAAAGGACAGGTTAGGAACCATCACAACATTAATATGATGAATTTCAAGCAAAGATTTTATCAAACTAATTCTTAAGGAGTCATGAAGTAGTTTTTAGCTGGTATAATTATCAATTTGTGAAAGAACCCTACATAAATGACCAATGAAAGGCAAGGATGGTTGGAAGTTGAAATTTGAATGAGAGATTTTAAAGTCTGCAGTGCCGGCTGCCTTGGATTTTTATTCCCATAAAACTAATGTTAAATTTAAAACATCCGCTAAGCTTTTAATATCGGTCAAAAAAGTTCATCATTATGTCATTTTCAAGGAAATTGTATTATCTAGGGCCCTGTGAAATCAAAATCACTATTATAAATTGGTTAATGATTTCAAATTATTTAAAAAATCAATAACATAAAACTTTTGATCTCACAGAGCCCTAGGTATTAAATTTTCCATTAAAATAACATAAAGATGAATTTTTTTTTACCAATATTAAAAGGCGTGTTTGAAATTTAACATTAGTCTTATGGGAATAAAAGTTTAAGGCAGCTGGTACTGCAGACTCTTGAGTATCGCTACTATGGACAGGGTGCGTGGGGCTGTGCCCCACTTCCAATATTTTGAATAATTGTTTTTCACAATTTTAATGAGCTATTATCAAATAAGAATGGATTATAGTTATATTAAATAGGCTCCTTTTAAGACCTCTAAACACAATACATTAAAGTTAGTTTTGGCGTTTTTATTTGGTATTTAATTATAAAACAATCCCTCCGTAGATCTCCCACCCCAAAGCATCAACACCTACACCCATTCATGATCAGTACATCATGGAACCGTATGGCTCGTTGAGCTTGTAGTGTTGTGTACAGAAAATATGTATACATTCTAATATTTTACTGGGTACTGATATAAATTCAATTTATGAAAGTTAAACAAGCTTCCAAACTTGTTACCGTACCATAAGAATACTACTAAATCAATCAAGGTGATCGTTGAAAAAAAGACTTCAACTTCCCATGAGTAGCAGCATTAAATTAATTTTTCAAAATGTGTTCCGTAGCAGGCACTTTTGGACACAGAACAATGCTAAAATTCAAATTCAAAACTTCTTTATTCATAACGTACATAATTAGTGTACATGAATGGGTCTTAAGAGTAAATTAGCATAGTACTATGCTAAATACCCCTCCAATACATTTTGTCATATAATATGCCTACCCCTTCTACAAACCTTCTACAAAATTCTCTTAAGGTACTATTCCCTTCCTATTAAGGTATTAATATCTTTTTCAGTACGGCACCCCTATACAATATTCCCTACCGGAGGTATATTATGGTCATAAAATTCATTAATATTATAAAATGGATAGTTTGTAAAAAAATCCTTTAGTTTCTGTTTAAACTTTTTAATGTCATTCTCTCCTCCTATGTTATCTGGGAGATGATTTATGAATTTGACACCGCTATAAGATGGACATTGTTTATACTTTTCCTTTTTATTTTTTTTATTGTTTTTTATTGTTCTTCTGGTACCCATTAGTTAAACCTCTAGGTAAAATCAATCCCTAGGGGATGGAATTTATTCAATTTTTTTATGGATGATCAACCAAATATAAGATACAAAAACCTTACTATTTATACCTTGCACAAGGTTTGTAGTTAAAGCTGGTGATTAACAATGAGATTATTTGTAAAAAACCTTAAGATTTTTTCACAAAGCTTAATGGCCTTCGTGGAGTCTGGCATCATCCAACACAGAGTGCAGCAGCTGCTGCCAGAGGCCACCATCTGTCCGCTCAACCTGGGCAGCAAGGAGCGCCAACTGCGCAACTCCGATCTGTGGACCACCTACATTGTCGTTGTGTCCGGTTTCTCCACTGCGGTCACCGTCTTCTTTGTTGAGCTCATGTGGCGCCGCTGCTTCCGACCGCACCACCCCAAGCTGTCCTGGCCGCTGGACATCACCTTGGAGACCAACAAGATGGCTTTGTCCAGGTAAACATCCCCCAGTGTAATCAAAAACAAATTAAAAAAAATATTTTCTCCTCTTTTATCATATAGTTGATAAAACCTTATTAACTTGTAACATCAGGGTGTCAACTGCCAAATAGAAAAAAAATCAGTGGCTTTTTGTGAGTATTAGGAATGAAAAATATTCAAAATCAGTGATTTTGTGTGGTATATTTAGAAAACTTTGGGGAGATATTGCAAATTTTGCAAAACTTTTGCTCACAATCACATTATTTTTCTAAATTTTTATGAAAAAATCTGTATCCTTTCTTACATTCTCAAATAACATTCTCAAATTCAGATGCCAAAATCTGAATAAACTTCATCACAATTGCGAATGACTACAGCCCAGCTGGGTGACTCCAGGGCGAATATCTAATGATGTTTCGGTTTAACAGGGAAGCTCGGAGCAACATCTCCCCAAATAGGGTCAACAAAGCCAGAACTCATCATTGCTTTAACAAAGTAATGGTGATCACAATTAGAGTTAAAATAAATTTTGATATTTAACAAACCAAATCTTGCCAGGCTAACGCGCCAGTTTTGATTTTATAACACAACACAAATTAAAATCTGAACTACCGTGCCAAAACAAACATTGATTTAAATTTAAGCAGTGACAAAATGTAGAAAAACATTAGGTATTACAATTAACCAACACGAATAGTAATTTATATTTATTTGTAGGTTTGCTGAAGGAAAATCAAAACAAGGATCCAAGGTCAGCATAAATGGGAGAGAATACTACATTGTAATATCCAAAGATGGAGAGAAAAGATTTATTCCTATCAGAACACCCTCTGCTTTCCTTTTCCAATATGCTCCCAAGTAATCATACCTTAATTGTGAATAAAACACCTGTGTCTGCATTTATGCTTAATTTCAATCCTAAGATCAAATACTACAAGAGGTTAAAGACGTAAAATACTAAGAAAGGATCTGTTGTTATTGAATTTAAGAAATCTTTTAAACAAATATTAATTGACTAGCTGTTGCCCATTACGGATTCTATCGTGATTGAATTTATTCTATAGATAATAAAATCTTTTCACAAAGTAACAAAATATTTTTCCTTGAGAATTATATTGAATTATATTTAAAGTTGTTGGCATGTAGAGCAATGGAGGAATTTTGCAAACCCTTTTCTTAGTGAGTACCTATGAGCAAAGAGGAACCAAATTTGAGGATTTGAGGAACCCCGTAGGTCCTTGAGTAATTATTTGTAAGTCCTGTGGGGCAGAGCCCTAACGGACCTTAAAAACTATATTTGCAAAACCGTTTCTTAGTTAGTAAATGAGGTGAGAGGAGGTTCCATGGGTCCTAGAGTAATTTCCAGTCCTGTAGGGTGGAGCAAAGAACTTAAAAAATATATATTTGCAAAATAAATTGTTTTTAGTGGATACCTATGAGCAAAGAGGAACAGTCATGTTTTTTCAACCATGAAATTTCAACCACGTAGGCCCTAGAGTAATTTTGAAGTCCTGTGGGGTGGAGCTCTAAAGAACTTAAAAAAAAAACTATATTTGTAAAACAAAATCCTAGTGGGTACCTTTGAGCAAAGAGTAAATCCATGTAAAATTTCAAGCCTGTAGGCTTTAAGACTGATTTTGAAATCCTGTGGGGCATAGCTATAAAGAAATTCCAAAACTATATTTGCGAAATATTCCGTTTTTTAGTGAGTGCCAAAGAGCAAAGAGGATCAATGTCAAATTTTAACCTCATTGGCCTTTGAGTAATCTTGAACTCCTGTGGGGCAGAGCCCTAAAGAAGCAAAACATTACGTTTCTTAGTGAATACCTGTGAGAAAGAGGAACATAAATGTCAAATTTCAACCTAATTTTCCTTAGGGTAATTTTGAACTCTTTTGGGGTGGAGCCCTAAAGAACTTAAAAAATATTATTTGCAAAACCAACCATTTCTTAGTGAGTGAGTACCTGGGATCAAGAAGGAACAATAATGCCAATTTCAACCTCATTGAAGACCTAGAGTAATTTTGAAGTCCTGTGGGGCAGAGCACTATAGAACTACGAAATGTGAAAATTGTTTTTCCATGAAAAATGTCAATCCCTTAGATCATCTGGTTTATCCGATTCATTGTTTCCTAAATTCATACTAAAATTTGGCTATAACAATAACATTAGATAGAAATTTGAAGTCAGATGTGGCGGAGCCCTGATGGAATTTCGCAAAACCGTTTCTTATTGAGCATTTTTGAGCAATGACTAACGTCCAGGCCGAATTTCAACACCTTATACCCTATGGTTATGGAGATTCTCTGATACATGAGTGAGTGCTATTTGACAAATATATAATAGATTAGGTTGATCGGTTTAGAACCATGAATGTCTAACAGTTTTTATTTGAATGCATCTCTTATCAGATGTGTTGTTAGGTAACAACACTTCTTCAAGTACATTTTCACACAAAAAAGTTATATGCAATGATACACAAAATCAAAGCAACAATTATTGTCTTCATTTTGTGTATGTTTCTACAAATGCATAGTACATAATATCTTATAGGTTTCCAAGCATGTATTGGGGACTAAATGGTAAATATAAATTTGTTTAAAATATTCGAGCACAAGGAGATTAAATATTTTCGCTTAGAAACTCTATACAGTATCCAAAATGACCAAAAACAAGGTCCTGTATCTGGGAGGAAGAAGGTTTTGAATTTTCTTTGCAAAGTTACAATAATAATCTCCACATTACATTACTGTGGGGTAATAGGCTTCTTTCATTTTGTATTTTAAAATTATCTGCACGATTGAATATTATACCTGCATTTTATAAATCATCTGCAAGAACAAAAAGACAAAATAGAAGGTTATTATAATTAATTTTTTTGTTACTGGGTAAAATAAATCAAGGTTTAAGATAAAAATCTGCAGTATATTTTACATATATAAACATCCAAAATATACAATATTTACTGTAAGCTACATATTGTACAGGATATGATGCAACAGCTTTGAGATAGTTATGAAATCAGTCGGTCATATAGTAGTTTGATAGTGTTTACAAAAATACATAACTAAAATACATTTGGCACTCAGGAAACACTGACTTGTACTATGTTAGAATAAATACAATACTTATCACACCCGTGTCATGCAAAACCTCGAAAAAATTCAAGAGTAAAACATGTACTTGCTCCGGGCCCTGTTGAAGGCATCAATAATTGCGGACCTGAAAAATTAAAATGAGTAACAATAAAATAGTATAGGTCATTGTGACAATGGTCATTGCCTTTAAAATTCTTTATAAAAAATTATTGATCAGATTTAATTGCTTAACTATAAAGGACCTTTGAAATCATCTATAGTATGCCATAGGCTTAAAATATTTGTCCAGACCCTCTTAAAAATATAACTGAAGTATATAAGATAATTTAAGAAAATAAAAGGAAATACCCCATACCTTAACAAAAGTCTTTAAAAAGAATTCAATGCTTAGGTCATTTGATAATTTTAAGTGTACCCCAAGCTTAGTTCCATTTCAATGTTGAAGTGATCCGATTCAATGGATACGATTGAAACGATTCACCTTTAGCGCGAACCAAATACTTTGCTGCGGATTTGTGTGCCTACAGACTGACAGACGGTCGTTTTGAGAGGGTGATGGTTCGGCATGTGCGTCAATCAGGTTTCTACTTTAAATGAAAGAATAATTTTCAAGGTTTTGTGATTAAATTCACAGCTTACTCTAGGTCTTTTCATGGTAAACGAAATTCACAGCTTATTCAATATTTTACTGTTGAGTGGGGTTCCTATAAGTTCATAAGTGTTATAACTTATGATAAAATAAGTTATTATTTATCATAAGTGTTTTAATGGCCTATAATCATTGGTACCATAATCAAAGATTCAGTGTCTTATATTCTGAAAGTCTCTTATTTTGATTCACCAATATAGAGAATATAACCATAATTTGTCGCCATAATAGTAAAAACGATGACTCACGACGGTATCCACTTGATCTGAATTTTTCGACATCCAAACTGGTCATCCGCCACATTAGTTCCGATGAATGAGAGTGCACTGTACTTATAATATAATCAGTTTAAGTATTCCGCAACTATATATGATTTTTCTGTTTAAATTGTTTTCAGTTTTGATTCAAACAATTTACTGTCAAATTAATCTTATAAGTTAATTTACAATTTTCTGTAGTGAAACAATAATCCTGAATAGGTTAGTTTCCTTATGAACTTCCAGTTTATGTTAGTCCAGTCACAGAATATGAAACTAAAAAAACTGTTTTAAATCTCTCTCAGTATAAAAGTACGGGAGATCATTTTGTTTCAGCAGCTTTAGTTCGTAATATTATTGATGAAATTTGCCCTATCTTAACATTTCTCTTTAATTTAAGTATTGAAACAGGTTGCTTTCCTAGCATCTTAAAAACTGCAACAGTCATACCAATATTTAAAAAAGGCGACCGATGTAAGGAGGTGAATTATCGTCCTATATTCTTGCTTCCTGTTTTATCAAAAGTGTTAGAAAAATTAGTAAAAAAGAGATTAATTCAGTTCTTGGAGATAAATTCTTTTTTTTCTTCTGGTCAATTTGGATTCAGAGAAGGTCTAAGCACAGAGATTGCCCTTCAACATTTTTTAACAAATGTCTATGAGGGTTTAAATGCCAACCATAAAACGG
Organism: Neoaliturus tenellus; assembly: GCA_030545055.2. NCBI lineage: Eukaryota > Metazoa > Arthropoda > Insecta > Hemiptera > Cicadellidae > Neoaliturus > Neoaliturus tenellus. The sequence continues at coordinate 211,621,213 of CM061531.1, forward strand.
CAGGTTTATTTTTAGATATTAGTAAGGCATTCGATACCATTAGTCATAATTTGTTGTTGGATAAATTAGAATCAGCGGGAATAAGGGGATTATCACTTTCTTGGTTTAAGTCTTACCTTTTGGGGAGAAAGCAATTAGTTAAAATAAAAAACAGCAATAGTGTGATATTAGATATTAAAATGGGGTACCACAGGGCTCTGTGCTTAGACCTATCTTATTTTTAATTTTTGTTAATGACTTGTGCAATGGAAATTTTAATGGATGTGTCACAGCTTTTGCTGATGATACGGCATTATCCTATTCAGCTGATTCTTTGGTTGAATTAAGGCATAAGATGCAAGAGGATTTAAATCAAATTTCTGTCTGGTTCAATTGTAATAAACTATCATTGAATGTCTCTAAAACAATATTTATGATTTTTTCTTTATCTGATACGGGTCATTGTCATAATCCTCTTAAGTTCCACAAAGTTGACTGTTTGAGATATAATTGTGACTGTGATGATATAGGACAATGTAGCAGCACTAAGTATTTGGGTTTAAACATAGATGAGAATTTGACATGGAAATTGCATGTTGCTTATTTGAAAAAATCACTACGGTACTTGCTTAGAACTTTTTTCCATTTAAAATATCTTTGCCCTTTAGCTACTTTGAAGAAAGTCTACTACTCACTAATTGACTCTAAACTTCAATATGGTATCTCTTTGTATGGCAGTACATATGTTTCAAATTTAAATGTTTTGATTATTTTGCAAAAAAAGTTTATACGATTATTATCTAATGCAGGAATTTTTGACCATTCTCTTCCTTTGTTTAGAAATCACAACATTTTACCATTGAGATATTTATACATTTTTAAGGTGCTTTCTGTTTTCTATAGATTGAGTGGAAACACAGGGCCCATAGTTGACAATATTCACCATTATGCCACCAGACAACAGTCAAACAATATTTTCCGTTTACCTAAACCTAATTGTACATTGTTTAAAAAGTCTTTTGTTTCTTTATCCTTAAAATTTTATAATAACCTTCCACTCAATATAAAAAATTGTACAACGCTAAATAATTTAAAAAAATCCTTGAAAAGGTGGCTGTTAACAAAAAGTTATGAGGAAATAGAAATATTGTATACTGAGTTGTAAAGGGTGTGTTTTTAAATGATTTTCTATATATGTCTGTATTTTGATTGACTTATTAACATTTCTTTTGATGTATTATCATGCAGGGTAGTGCTGTTTTAAATTTATGTAGTTTTTTCAGTTGAGTCCTTTTTTAAATTCAATAATTAATTATTATGAGTACCACAAAGGAATAATTGCATTTTTGTATTCGTATTAGGGGTGGGCGAGTATCACATTTTTGGAACGAGTCGAGTCGAGTCGAGTAGTAAGTAGAATACTCGAGTTTCGAGTCGAGTCGAGTCGAGTAATACGTAAACATAAAAATATTGAAAATTGCCTTAAAATAACTAGTCTATACTCAAATATAAAAATATACTAGCCTACTATACTAAAATAACTAGCCTATCCTACTAGGGCTAAAAAAGATAACTTTAGTCCCAAGTTTAATTTGCTTAAAAACTGTGTGAAGGAAAAAATATTGGTTTTTAAATCGCTAATAAAAAAAAAAAGACTTAAGCTAAAAACTTGGTTTAGTAACAAAAGGGATTAAGGAATGTAGCCTACAGAATAAAAGATTGAAAAGTTAGCCTCTAACCACCATTAAACTTAAATGAAAAAAAGAAAATCCCCTGTTACAGTTACTTACTTAACTTTTCACTTTCATATGTTTCACTTACTTTTAAGATGTTACCAAATAAAAGAATTTCCCTACTCACAGTTTTTTGTATTTGGCATATTAGGCCTACTTTGAGTCAGAAGCCTAGCCTAGACACCTGGATGCTACAGCTGAATCAGAATCACTAAATGTAATTGGTGGATTTAAATTGTCATTTTCAACTCTATCTACTTCCTTTGCCTTTGATGATAAGAAAATCTTTACCACTCATTTTGTTTAGGAATTATTTTCACTTCGAAATACTCAAGCTATGTACGTATAATTTTCCCTGTTTTGGAAATCACCTAATTCCCTCGCCGTCTGCTAGTGGCAGAATGTCTCTTAAACTGAGTAAAGGCTAGCTTTAGTGAACAGCCATGAAGCCTGTTTGTTAGGACTTAAAAGATCACAAAGAACAATTGTTTATTATCAATTAATAAACATATATTTTTGAGAATGCTGAAATAGAAAAATAACATACAACTATAAAATTGTATTACCATTGACTATTGATACTATTGATTTAGTATCTAAAGTCAATGGTATTACTCTGGCAATTTGAGGTTAGCCATTGGTAAACCTGATTGATCACTCTTCTATGTCTGCCGTACTATTCTTACTGCTAATGTAAACACAGCTCTTTATTTTCTCTAAAGTTATTTGAATCAGTTTTAAATCATTGTTTTGATGCAATTAAATGTCAAATTATAATTGACTTTTAATTTTTTCCCCCCAGTGTTATGAAGGTCTACAAATGAATCATTTTATTAATCAGTAGCAATGTTGACTCTACCACTAACCGTGCGTCACTGCGTGACAAGACAAAGAGTCCAGTCAGCAGTAGAGTGCTGTCTGAGAAGCATCTTTAGAAGCATTTTCATCGTCTTCACATCTATCTTTCTTTGGTCTTAATATGTATCACTTTCACAATAAAAACATTTTACAATTTAAAGAAATGGGATTTAAATAAATAGAAAAACATTTCAGAAATGCTATATTTTAATTTAATAACTACTTGACTCGACTTTAACGAGTAGTCACAAGTACTCGCTCGAGCTTCGAGTATCAAAAAATACTCGACAGATACTCGAAAACTCGAGTACTCGCCCACCCCTAATTCGTATATTCTGTATAATTAAAATATTATTTGCTGGGGAGACTCCCACCCTAACACAGAAGTTTTTGCGCTTCTCTTGGGTGCGTATTATTTCTTTTCAATTAATTAAATTTGTTTGGTACCAACTTTAAGTTATTTGTAAGTTAATTTTATTTTTTATTTATAATTGAAGTGCCTTACATGTTACATTTATGTACTGTTTGAAGAGAAATAAAGATTATTATTATTATTATTGTTACAAGTCACAATGACAATCGAACTACAGAAAAGTAGTTGCAGTAGCGACGGAATAGCATCTAATGATTGTTTATACAGTGTAACATTGACAATCCGGATGCAAAAAACATCGCTATAGTAAGATTCATGAAAATAGTCTGATAGTCTTTTTTTTTTAAAAAAAAGATAATTAACATTATTAGTTATAAAATAAAAGACCACTTGTATTAAAAAGCTACAGTTTCAGAGTTTTTTATGAATTATTCCTAAAATATTACCAGTAATTCAAATAATGCAGTCATAATGTTAGTACCACAATAATGCCATGAACCATGTTATCGCAAAATGTAAGGTTTTACTAAAAAAGCTATAAAAAATTGCAGAAGAATAGTAATTATAAAGGATTTTTTGTGTAGAAAATTAAATTGGCTACATTTATATTGCAAATAATAAACATACATTACATTTTTAAGATAATAAAATAACTTAACTTTCAAAAAATATATTTTTTTTTATTTTAATTATTTTAAGAGTCAAATTTTTTTTGAATATTTAACAACTCTTATATACACATATATTTTTATTGACAGTTCAATACACTTTCAGAAAAATATAATATATGTACCTTTATTTATAAAAATAAATTTTTTACACATTTTATTCTAAACCCTTGCGTTTTTCACAATTTTAATAGGATGACTTGTTGATGGATTTATGCAAAATAATTGATAGGCCAATGGGTTAACTCTCATCGGACTATTTTCTTGAACCTTACTATAGTAGCAATTTGTGAGTCATAAGGCGCACAGTGAGCAGGCGCTCGTCGCGTCACCCAGGGTGTCAAGTAATCAGGAATCAAGTTTGTGGGATATTACTGTTCTCACCTGAAGACCCTCTGGTGCAGTATGAATGCACTGACGTGGCCGGCGTCCAAGTAGCGCACCTCGGCGCCGGGCCAGATGTCTGTGAGGGCGGTGACGCCGTCACGCGGCACGTAGCCGTCGTCTCGCGCGCACACTGCCACCGCCAGCGCCGTGTCCACCGGCACGCTGAAGTTGCGAAGGTGCGTGCACTCGTCCATGATGCCACGCATGAAGTGCAGCGCTTCGTGCGTCCGCCAGTCAAACCTCTCCGCTACAACACACATCACAATGCGGAATGCTGATACTGAGTTGTGTCTTTTGTGGGACTTAATTCTTTTCATATATGAATCTTGCAAAACTAAAACAAATTGTAGCCAACATTCAAAATATTATAGCATCAAAACGCTTTCAGTTACTATAATTCTTTTATTGAATGCTATTTGGTGAACGTAAATTTTGCATCTGAAGATGGCCTGAATTTTCTATCCTAGTTGATGCTATTAAAACCAACAGCTGATTGCTAATGCTTCACTTTTACTACAATTTTAATACGAAATAGCTATTGTAATGTTTCATTCGCCACATACATTATTTAAGTAAGAAGTTATTTGTTATGTGTTCAATATTGTTGTTAGATTTAATTCAATAAGTAATTATTAATGAAGAGCAAATGGTAATTCAATATTTAAAGAAGATGATTTTATGAGTTTATTATCTTATGTTTGTTAATGTTAGTATAAAAGGATATCCCACCTTATCACCACTCAGAACAATAACTATCTTAGTAAATTCATAATTTATTATTTTATCTGAAATACATTTAATATGATTAAATAATTTTCAAAATAATGAAACATCCCAATAAAATATCCACCAGCCTAAGTAATTATTTATTATGTAAAAGAGTTGCAATACAAATTAAAACATTTTATATAATATACATGCAAAATCAAATTTACCAATTAATCAAAATTACATCATCCAGTGTTGTGTCAAGTGTTTGTGCTTCAAGATGTGAACCCCTAAAAATCAACAATGAAGAACATGTGTGAACCCCAGAGAGACACCACTTACCTTTCTTCTTGGTCCAGCTTCCCTCGTGTTAACAAAAACATTTAAATTTTTTATAAGGACACAGTTCCTTCTTTTAAATTAATTCCCAGACTGGACAAGAGATTTTATTCTAGTACTAAGTAATAGGGACATAGCCCGAACAGTAATTAATTAAATTTAATCCCATTTTATTTATTTAATCCCAAATTCAGTACTGGGCGAAGAAATATTTGAAGCAGAATTGGTAAGATACTTCCATTACATCTATCAACATTCAAGACAGTGTGCAAGAAGACAATAGACTTGAACTATATTCATAACAATTTGTGAACAATTGACATTATTTTTCATCATTCAAAATTTATTCAAAAATATTAATTTTCTTTTCAAATAGGCCTAAGTTTAAAATTGTTTGCTTTCCAGCACGAGTTCCCCTCCCTGAGAAAAATAGATCTTACCGGTATTTCATTGTTAAATACAGCTAATGGACATATTAACCCACATTGTAAAGCAAGAAGCCAAAGAACTAAAGTAGCAATTGATAAATTGTTAGGCATTTCCAAACCGTTATACAGTAGAGTCCTACAAACCTGGACTTTGATAACCAGGAAATCTGGTTATCTCGGAAAGCCTACAAGAGTAGTTAAGTGTACTCGGTTCCAAGGCGCCAAGCGCCATGACATTGGCTGGAGGAGCCTATAGAACAGTTTTTTTTTTTTTTTTTTTTTTTTTTTTTTTTAAACAAATGAGAATTAAGATTTTAGTTTTTGTATTATGAACATTATGCAATAATACATGTTTTCCAGAGGAATAATGTTAACTATTCAAACTTTTTCTTATGTTTAATCCTTTCCCAATAACTTGTAACTTTCACCCAGACACGGGTCAGTCCATATTAGTCCAGACTTGCGAGGCTCTACTGTATCAGCAAAGAGATGTCAGCAGTAGTAGGTGGGGTGCTACCTGAGGAGCGAGTAGTTGTCTTGCTCTCCTTGAGGCTCAGCATCATGGCCGTCCGGTCGTCCGAGTTGGCGAGGCGCAGCCGGCTCAGGTTCGGCACGGAAAACTTGAACAAACCTCCGATATTCACCTAGCGCAACCCGTCTGATGAAAATATTACTACCCCTTGACAATCCTGCGTCAAACTTACAAATATCCCCATCTCAGCAAACCTGCGTACTCAGCGAATTTCCGATGGAATTTACGATTTTTACTTTCTCCATAAAAACACCATAGGAATGAGTAGATAGGATTGCTGCCATGTGTTGTTAGAAAATGTAAGTTGATCCCTACTTGGCAAAGGTAAACACAAAATTGTATGAAGATCTAGGACATTTATTTTCCCCATAAACCCCATGAGGTAGCATGTAGGTTTGCCGCCATATGGGTGTTGTAAGCAAGTGTTAGTTAACCCCTATCAAGAGAATGTACATACCAAATTTGATTAAGCTATGTCAATAAATAAGCAAGACTAAAGATTGCCAACTGATCGAAATTTGACTAAAATTTCAATTTATCTGGACCCAATTAGTTTTAAAATATTTTATAACTGAAAAAAAAAACTGTTCTTCCTGTGATTCTGCTCATCTACAGGACAAAACCTTTCTCGCGATATCCACGGATTTCTCCTACAATGTACATAAGCTGAGAAAAAAGGAGGAAAAGAAACACGCTTGACTATAGATACTGGGTATAGTTGATTACCCATAAGAATACGTTACCAGTTACACAAAGTTAAAAACTCAATAACGGAATTGTTTGTTTTTTTAAGCTTTGTTTTTTAAATAGTTTCAGTTAAAATTGATGAATTTTAAAAATTGAGGTCATAAAATGCAATAAACCCACTTTTGACCCTTTGAAAACCCCTTAAACCCCGTTACCTAACCTGAGCATGTTGGTTTGCAAAATGAAAATAGACTTGGTCTAATACCTCCATATCAATTTCATCAAAATCAGAGGTTCCTTTCAAAATTTATCGGGATCACGGACATACATGTATATTTAAAGATATGAAATTGAACAAAAGGTATTTTTGACTTTTGGGGACATCAAAACAAAAAAGTATTATAGTCCCGGGCCTAGGCTTTACCATTAGTACTGCCGTAATAGCGTATTCCCTAGGGGTGGGCGAGTACTCGAGTTTCGAGTAGTGGCTCGGGTAATTAGTCCTACTCGAACTCGAGTCGAGTAGTTGCAAATACTCGAGAATCGAGTCGAGTAGTCGTCGTCGTCACTCCCGGCGGCGCGCGCTCGCAGCCGTGACAATAGTTGTTTACGTCTGGTGGCCGGCGATCTCGCTAACGAGCACAAAAACACGGTCTCGCGAGACGATCTATTGTTCAGCTTATCTATTGTTCGACGCCCGGCAGTAATTTATTCAAGAAGGTTGTTTTTGGCTCCTAGTACCAAATGCTACTTTCTGAACCAATTGTCGTAGAAAACTAAGGGATGGCTCGTTTAATTAGTCTAATTCTTACAAATTAAACAAAACGTCAACCAAAGTTGAGTGACTTTCCTAAAGGAAAGTGGCAAAGTGTTGTTAAATAAATCAATCTTTAATTGAATTACTGTTTTACAATGTTTTATAAGTATCTTATTATAATTTAATATAATTTTTAAATGAAAAACTTCAAATCCCATTAAATATATATTTTTTTCATTAAACATTACAAATACATTTATTAGATTTTGAGGTTCATAACTTAAAACCTTCATTGTTTTTTATTGATTTTTTCATCATACACTCCTTTTTTAATATAGCAAAAAATAGCTAAATGAATACATAGAAATAAAAATAAAAATAAAAATTATTAGGTCTAATAGTGTATATTTTCAAAGTTCAATTTTTATGTTAATCTCTAAGTAAGAACCTGTCTCAGTTAAATCAATAACTAAAAAAAGAACATTTCTTGGGGTTATAAATGGCGTTGGTTTGTTGAACCACTTCATTCCTCAGTGTTAATATTTATTATAATTTAAATTTCTTGTTTTTTTTTTTTTTTTTTTTTTTTTGTTTATTATACTGAGCAGGCCTAAGGCCTATTTATGTAATACAGTTTTGTTTTCTTTACAATTTTTCCATTTGTTTTAATCTATATTTTGATGTACATAATTTTTCTGTTAATTCTTTGTACAAAACGTTTAATATTTCATTCAACAAAACTTTTATAAAATTTTAATGGACATTTTTATATGTATATTGTTTAGTGATTTGATTTTAATTTTTTTGGTTACAAGAAAATTTGTACTGTATCCTTATCTTATTGTATACTGCAAATATAAAAATTAGATATTTAAAATCTTTTCAACTAAAGGAGGTTCATTGTAACTTATAAAAAAACAAGTGGAACAGTTTGGAAACAGAACCAGTTGATATTTAACATTCATTTTTCTTTATACGACACTCAGATAAAAGTCAAAACGAATATTTCCTGATAGCGTTGATGAGAGCAATCCCGTCCCGAAATTGGACGGGAAATAAAAATTCCTGTCCCGAACTAAAAATCCATTCCCGTCCATCCCTAATTTTGTTGTTGATGAAATTTTTTACCTAGGCCTAATTCTCAGAAATTGATTTGTACTACACATTGTAAGAGGAAAACTGTAAATAAATATACTTACTTTTTTATCAACTTTTATCTAAGTAGTTCTTATTGTCGTACCCTAAATTGATGTTCTCTTTCAGTGTTCTCATGCATAAAGATGAATTTAATAATACTTTTACTTTTATTATTTAAAATTATTTTTAAAAACTCATTTTAAACTTTTTTACACTACTACTCGACTCGACTTGATACCCGAGTAGTTGATGCAATACTCGACTTGACTCGACTCGAATCGTAAAACCACTACTCGCCCACCCCTAGTATTCCCTGTAGGGAAATTCGCTAAAATATAAAAAGGTTTATATTACCTGGTCTGTCAGTGGTGCAATATTATCCTGATGCAGGCGACAGGTTTCAAGATGGCAATAATACTTCATGACCAGGCTTTCAAAAACGTCTTGACATTCCCTCGGAGAGTTTGTCAATAGGTAAAAAGTACATTTAAACACAACACAAGACACAAGAAAACGATACTTTGATACACTGAGTTTGACCAAACGGAATTATGATCCGGTGGATTTGGATATGCGATCATGTCATGACTGCACATCCAACCCCACCGGATCATAATTCTGTTTGGTCAAACTCATTGTATCTTTTTCTTGTGTTAAGTGTAGTGTTTAAATGTAATTTTTACCAATTGACAAACTCGTTGAGGCAATGACTTGACCTCTTTGAAAACTTGAGGATGAGTATTATGGTGTGGTGGTCTCCTGCACCAGAATAATTATGATCACTGACAGACCAGGTAATATAAATCATTTTAGTTAATCATGTGATCCAGGGTATGAATTTTCATGGTTATCAACTAGTGGTCATTATCCAAAGACTATCATGCGAGTTTCATTATCTTTAGAAAAACTTAACCAATTTAGATAATTATTTCTTAAGTTATTAGTCCAAAAATTGTAATAAACATTGCCAGCCACAAACGTGAATAGCACTTTTACTAAAAACTTTATAATTTTTATTTGTGTGTACAAAATTGCGTTCTGTATTTTATTTTGTAGTGAAGAATAACACACCTGAAAGCAACCTTTGAAACATAATAAGATATTATAGTTATCTTTGTTAACATTAACACATAATATATAATAAATTATGTATGTAAGCCCATTTCAGCTATATTCAAATACATTATAACTGGTTTTACTTAAAGTATTAAAATATGATATTCAATTATTTATATTAAGTCAGTGTTAAAGGTCAAATTGTTTTTATTCGTGTTTAAATTGTTTCATCGATGATTAGTTAAGTTATAAAAATTTAATACTTTTCTAGCTGTTCACCAAGCATTCAAAAAGCCAGTGGAAGTGGCTATTGAACCTCCACTTTATTTTGGACCACATATTAGCAGTTACTTGTACTGCTACCGTGCCATACCACTCACTTCAATGGGAGCCTGAGTCGCTCTGCTGCTGTCTATCTTCTCCATCAGGTCTGCCCGAGACTGCTGGGTCAAGTCCGCTCCGCTACCATTTCCGTTTTCATGTTCTCGGCCCCGATCCTCCACTCTCGCCATGCTCTGATCGAACGTCTTGGCAAACTGTTGTCCTGCTCGGAAAGCATCCTGCGAAAAGATCATGCTTTTGACTTTCTTCAACTGAATGGAGAAATGTTATTTATCAGCATTATACAAGTTTTCATGGTAGCCAGTAAAAAAAGTCTCACATGGTTGCCTTACAACCTCTGTTAAATTTTAGCTTGATATGGAGATGTTAGTTTTTTTAATCTTACGACTAGTAACTATAGATTTATTTTCAGAGGGATTTTAAACCAAATCAGCCAGTCGGTTATTTTATTTAAGTCAGGTTCTGATTTTTATAATCCAAACAAACATGCGAAATATGTTTTTACATTTGAACCCTAGAAAAAACAAATGAAATTCATTGATGCTTGATGAATAATAAAAGGGTAATAATGAATTTTTTGTTACTAACAGTACAATTTTTACTATCATAAAAAAAATTTCTCATTTTATGACTCAAAAACTTGAGCATACAAATTATTGTTTTTCTATCAAACTGCACAAGGCTACTGCAGGGCTAATTGCCTACTACAATTCTTTAGCAGCCAATTTTAACAACATACTTTACAAAAAGGAAATTCACGTCTTCCTTTTTTTTTATGTTGATAACTCTTGGTAGATAGGTCCACTTACCTCTGTCTACTGTATTGTTAAGGGAAATATGGCTGCCAACCTGTGGAGGAGACTGCCTCTTGCAACTCCCAATTACAGGTTACTTGTGGCGAGCTATAAAACTGTTCCCGTATAAAACCATACAATATATACTTTGATATTTAACATTAAACTCATGGCTATTTTTTAACCAAGTTGAAAATATGTTACTGATTTTATTTGTTTGTAAACTGGCTGAAAAATCTTTTAGGGTAGTGACTGTTTTGGATCATATCGTGGTTTAACAGATTTGATTGAATAACTTTGTTGTGGTTACACATAAAAATCAAAAGCACAGTAGCTTTACAATGCATTTAACATCTAGCAATTATCTTATAAATTGATAAACATACTTTTGATTTTACTAGCTACATTCTAGCTATGTTGATAAGGCTAATGTGTTGCTTGTAAACATTTGTTGAGTTTGATACAGTCAGAGTTTTTAAACATTCTACCCTCTCTCCCAAACTGTTAGTTTGAAATACCAATATTCTTTTTTTGGACACACAGTACTAGTTAGCACTTTAAGTACATCTTAAGTGAAGGGAGACCAGCAATCAACTGACAGTTCTCCTCGCCTCAGAAGACAACGCTTTTTTTTGCTTTCAATACAAGAGGACCAACTAATTAACATTCTAATTAAGGGAGCGGCCGATCAATCTTTTTGTTCCGAGGTGGGATTGAACCCAGGCTCGCTGGGTTAGAACTTAGAGCTTTACCAGTGAGCCTTTTCCAAAGTTGAATAAAAAAAATTTACAATATGGATTTCAAATTGTATTTTCCCAAAAATTATGAGTCATTATTACTTATCTGGAATAACATAATCGCAACCTAACTATTATAAATTCTATGTGAGTTGGTAGCGACTTACATCTTCAATGATGGATACCATCTTCTGCAACGTGGCTTTGTAGATCTCGTCCGACTGGAACTGAGTTTCCAGCAGTTTCCAGTTTATTGCACCACTTATCACGCCCTGAGGTACAATGAACACCCTTGACTGATAACTGAGTGATGGTGCTCATACTTAATGCTATAATAGAAGTTGTTAATTTAAACCAATGAGGAAAAATCATGAGTAAAAAACAATGAAAACATCCAATTACTAATCTAAACATGCCGATTGGAGTTTATCATAAGGCATTTACCCTCGATTTGCTGGAAAAACCAATGTTCACAAAACTTATGAAATTTGCAAAATTTCAAATTTCTATGTTCTGTCATTATGCATTTAAAAAAATCAAACTTTTTACAGACAGTATATTGACCAGTCTATAATTTGTTCTTGAGATGACATGTAGTCCGATTTCTGTCAATTAAAGTCAATTAGGTTTGTTAAAAAAAGCTGATTAACAGGAGGTCAGTGCATAGCAGTTTAGGCCGGCAAGAGCAGCACCATACAAATGGACGCCAATTAAAAGGTGAACTATTGCTCTAACTCGACAGCACTACATGCATTTATCAATTACACATTTCAATGTGAATTTTTTAAAATATTACTTTGTAGAAACATATTGTAATATTTATTATACATTGCATTGATCCGATTTATTTATATTACAGTAGACTCTGATTTATCCAGCTTTTTGTGGTGGATAAGTTGGTATTCTAAAAGATGGTTAAGCCGGAGGCCGAGTTATGACGTCATTTTAATATCTCCGAGGCTGAATTATATAAATATCAGTGCACAGTAAATGTAAGGCATGATTACAAGTCCGTTAAATACCTTATAAAGCTTTGAAATTAACTATTTATTCATTAAAATGCATGTATGGCATATGAATTACAACAAAAACTCGTTTTTCGCTTGTGTTGTAACCTTGCACACACCACATATTGTATCACCACAATACAACACTGACTATTTAAGTTATAGTGAACCGACACAACTGACAGTTCCTGCCGTTTATACTAGGGACGGGTTGATTCCATTTTAAATAGATTCCAATCCCGATTCCTGCAATTCGATTCACAATTCCATCGATTCCTAATAGTAGTACTGTAAATAGTACTATCATATATATAAAAAAAATAATTAAAACAAATAAAAATGATTTATCAAATACATGTTTGTAGTTTCATTACTGTAAACACATCATAACATTAATACAATGGCATTGTTATTTTCCAAGAACCAAGGACATTCTTCCTAGTTTGGGCTACGGACAACGCTAGCGATCGCGATTGGCGCAGCCCTATCAACGCAATCGCGGCTATAATAAATCTATAACTAGAAGCTGAATCTGAATCGACTTTAGACAATAGATTCTCAGTTCCGATTCTGATTGTAAGAATCGGTGGATTCCAGAATTAATGTTTGGAATCAAGCCAATCCTAGTTTATGTGTCTTCAATACACAAAGAGCCTAGTGCACTTTGCCGCCACCTGGGCAAGATAGTGTCCTCCCAGATAGTGATCAGTTGGCTCCCAGCTGGCCCAGCTGTTAGCCGGTGCTGTTTAGCACAGTACACGGATGTAGAAATTGGGTATCCTGAGCAAATACAGCGATAAATAACACAACAGTAATGTACTGCGGGTATACTAATTAACTATCAACGGCAAAAAACCAAAAGCTCTAGCTAAAAAAGTGTATTTTTTATAGTTTAAATTTTTATTATTATTCCCGATGACTGGGCCGGACAAGCCGGAAGCCAGATAGGTCTGAGCTGGATAACTAAGAGTCTACAGTAAACCTTACTATGCCCAAACTTTAAAAATATGATATTTGTTGATTCAATAAAAATAATATCCTAAATTGGTAAGTAAAAATTGTTATAGATTAGAGGTCCCCATGTTTGTATTGTTTGATAAACGTGTGCCAGTTTACAGAGATGGTAGTGGTTACCTCAGTGAAGACTCCAGAAGCGGTTGACCAGGAGAGACAAGGAACCACCACGATGGGTTGCGGCCAGGTGGTGGCCGCCAGGGAAGCCATCTGGAACATACACGGATGTGCAGTAAACCCACGGAAACTTGACTACCGATAATACGACACTCCAGATACCTCCACAGTGTTTGACTGAGCATCTAGTCACTCGCTAATCCCTATTTTCTGCATTATAGCTGACATTAAAATTTCCAATCGGTATTTTTTACTTTTAATGAGGTTCCATTACTAATGACCATTTTTCTACAACTTAATTATACTTGAGAACTGATATTATTCCGTCTAAACTGCAGATGTAAAATCGGCCCCAAAAACTCGACTTTCACAAAACTCGACAGTGCCTTAGTCCACAATGCATTCAGTTTGTGGAGTTTTACAGTAGCACAATAGCATTGTAGAATGGTTGCATGATAGAATTTTAGCACGATGGTAGCACAGTACAACAGCAGCATGTGCTTGTGCTACCACTTTTCCAGTAGTATGACAGGCACAAGCGTTAGGGCAATCTACCCTGATTACTTGAATTGTGAAGGTTTGAAGTTTTAAAACAGTAATCCAAATTATAAAAAATATATAAAAATTTGAATAGTTGAAGCAGATGCCATCACAAGAAATAATGAAAAGTAAGGTATTAAAAAAATATAGACCAAACATACTTACATTTAAATCATTGTAATCTTTTCCGTATGAAAAAAACAATATATCATGCCTCGCCTTTCATCGATTTTCAAAATAAAGGTGCTAGAGCGTTATATCGGCTGGCCAAAACTGTCAATACGGTGGACATGAACAGGAATATCTTCAACACTTCAAGTAGTTACTGAATTAATCAGAGGTGCCCACCCCCCCCTTGGACCAGGACTCACCCCCCCCCCCCAACCGAACTGCCCCCCCCCACGGCTATAAAATTTGTGACCCCCCCCCCCCCCCGGAAAAATGTCCTGTTATAAATATAAATTATTCTTGTGTAAACTTTCTGTATTTCATTTATCAAGAAATTAATTTAAATGTAGGTTTGGCTGTTTAAAGTTATTAGTTAAGCAACCTGTAAAAAAAAGAAAAAAACTGCGAAAGTTTTTAAAATGCTGGCTTTTCAGTACATTTTTAAACATTTATAGGCCTATAACTTAATAAGTTATACAATTGAAACGCTACGTTCTTAGTAACTACTAAACTAATTTTCATGATTTATGTATCAATTATTAAGAGTCATCTTCACTTTTGGGCTAATACAGTAGCCCATTTTTGCGCAGTCGGCAATGTTAACCATACGGCTTTTATGTAAAACATGATATTTTATTCCCCTGTATCGGATGCCATTTCCAGCAGATTTTCTTTAAACTTGGTAAGTGTTTAGTTGAATAGTTATTTTAGGTCCCTCATACCTCAAAATTTTGGAAATTTAACAAATATTACCGTACTTTCTGTGACGTCCCAAAGTAAATCAATTTGACTTACTTTTAAGATTTTTTTTGTAATTATACAATTCATTTTTATTTATATATATAAGGTACGAGGGACCTAGATCTAACCTTAATTTACAATAAAACATAAATTTTACTAATAAATATCCAAAAAAACACCGTCCGAAACAGGGGAATACGGAGGCATATTTTCAGTGTTATTACAAGGGATGACTCTTAAAGAGCATGATGAGTATATATTTGCATTACTTCCTTTAAATACACGATTATCTTCAGGATTAGTCTACATCCTATATCTATTTAAAGTCTCGAGCCAATGCAGTTATTACCAAAGATTAAGATTAAAACTAAAACAATTACTAACATTACACATTAAACTCAATTTTTACTGATGTGGCCTAACATAGGTAAATTCTTATGTTTTTAAAGCGAATTGTGCGGGGGGTCACCGTTTTGACGACGTGAATAGGAAGACACGGCGTCAAGACTAAACTTGGTATTTGATTGTTCCGTTTGTTTTGGTGTTTCATCAATCATCAGGGACACGTGAATCTTTATAATTTCCTTTTTGTGGATGGTTTTATTGCGATCTAATTTAACTTAATACATTATCAACTTTTAGAATAAAATTTAATAATTGTCTGGTTTTGAATCACAGAAACCTTAAATAGGCCTAACTTACCAACTAAACTTTTTGAGGTTATCGCGCACACACAACAGTCAGATTTCTGATTTCTTTATCGTGAAATTTCATTGACCAATGCTATGAAAAACGCTACTTTCCGGACAAAATTACAAACAGCTTAATGTGTCTGTTTCTGGTGTTGTTGCATAAAATAAATACAGATATGACCAAGTGAATCAACTTTGGCATCGAATTCCGCCGCTTCCGCGAATGACGAACGACATAGCGCGCGTCATTTACAGCTTACAGCTCGCCCGTTTCCATAGCAACCATAGGCTTCTAGATTCCGCCAACCTTAGAGAAATGAATACAGAGAGTCACTGTGTTTGTTGAACAGTTGGGGAAATTTGTTGGTAAATCCTAAGCTGTACAGTTTTTGACGGTCATAAATGATTTGTTTATTCAAAAAAAAAACTTTAGTTCTAATATACTTGTTAAAGTATACTTTGAAAAATCGCCCCCCCCCTTCTCGGACAAAAATACCCTTTTTTCGACCCCCCCCAAAAATTTTAATGACGCAGTCTGCGTCGTAACCCCCCCCTGTGGGCACCCCTGGAATTAATCATCATTAATCTTTGTACCACAATAACAACCTTTCAAATTAAAAACTTTCAACCTAGATTATCGATTATCAAACCTTAGCAACCCTTTATCGAGCAAAAACTAATTAGTATAAAAAATTTCAAACACGTAGTTTATTCTTGATACTTTTTTATGTGACTCGAAAGCCTAACAGGCAACCGTAATGTCTATTATAAACATTGTCTAGGATGTTCACTATGCAAACTATTTGAAGCAAAGAAAAGCAACACTTAAAACACTTAAATCAAAATTCTCAGATAACTTCAAAAAATTAAAAGATTTTTTGCTGATTTAGTATACTTACTACTTTTACAGCAAAACAATTGGTAAAACATATCACAGTAAAAAGCAAAATATGTACTCATGGGTTACATAAAGTCATGCATTTTGTATAGTAACAGATGTGCAATTGTCTGGTTTAATTACTATCGCAGCCTCAACTCACAGAACAATATAACTGATCTTGAACAATCCTGTAACCCATAGAAACACTAGAATTATGAGGATGAGGTGGCTACAATGTTAAGGAACTGGAAGAATCTTTGCATGATATCACCTTGGTAACATTTTGTTCCTTTATAGTTTTCAACTATCAAAGGATTAGGATCTTTTAAACATATTTTTGAAAATATTATGATTTGCTGCCTATTACTACTAAAAGTGTATACAAAATAAACAAATGTGAATAGACTTCTCATAGCAGAAACATGTTTGAAACCGAATGATAGTGTGATCTCCTGCGGCGTCCATGAAGTACAAGTGTGATAGTGTGATCTCCTGCGGCGTCCATGAAGTACAAGTGACATACGATATGTAAATCAGTTCTGCCACTCTTCTTAACACCAGTGGCGGCTCCAGAGCCGATTTTCGGGGGGGGAGGGCCATTGCCTATCATGGTGGGGGGTGGGGGGGGGGGGTGGCCGTGGAAAGGGTGAAGGGGGTAGGGGTGGAAAGAGTGACGGTGGGGAGTATAGGCTGCAACAGTTCACAAATTATGTTGGTAAATAAACCAATAAATAAACAATCCAACCCGGATCCACATGTAAATATTTATTATAAAAATCCCAAATAGCCTATATATTGTATTTAAATTTACCTGCCATAGACATTAATTAGGCCTAATTTAATAATTATATTAGATATTCATATTAATCAATTCATCACTCACCTAAGAATAATAATAGCCTAATCTCAGTAAATATTTATTTAAACATAGCCTAATATAATATATTTATAATTTAAACAAAACTACTTCAAACACATACCAAATTTAATAATTTAAATAAACATGGTCATTCTAATTTTATATAGTGTGTGATTCAAAATAGTGAATTAAATTCAGTGAAGTGTCAAGTGTTTCAAAGCAAGAATCAAAACCTGAAGAATAAACATGTGATCACTACATTGTTGCTGAGCATCAACTACAATTTCTCTCTCTTGCATTTATGGCCTCATTGTGTTAACTTCATTTTAAACAGGGTCCCAATCCCAAGTGTAAAATAACCCCATAAATAGTATTTGGGTCGAATTAATCTCAAATTTTTAAATAGGAAGAAGAGCCAATACCACTAATAATAATCCCTTTATCAGTTGGCCAAAGAAGAAGTGGTTATTGGTGAAGAACCAAATATTGGTAACCCTCCATCCATCTCAAATAGACTAATTTTATCCAGTGATCCTAGAAGCTCAAAGAAATCAAGTAGAATTTTATCAAGAGACTAAATTTATCCATCAACAAACTTTTTCAATTTTATAAGAAGATTCAATTATAATTAACATTCAAACTGATATAGCCTACAACTGAACCTAGATTGAATGACCATATTTTATCCATTTTAATCTCTTCAAAGAATAATCAAATCTTAATTTTTACATAACTGCAAATCTCAATTAATATCAAGAATCATTATTTACTTTCAATAATTGGAAATTTTACAAGAGAATGTCCCCACGATCCAACACCCCCTGAGTCAGAGCCATCATTTCTACCACTGTAGCTAAGCCGGAGCACAAAGACATTAAAGACTATATCAATCAATTAAATTAAATATTCCCCCCAGTAATTGTAAGCTATTGTTTGTTAGCCCCTTCATTTTTGAATCAGAAATGTTTGTGATCTAGAGTTAAATAAAAAATTGTTTGTTAATTGTACCAAGATTATTTATTCAGATACTATAATTTATAAATAAGAAATAGTTTGTAAGAGAGTGTGGGTGTGTAGCAAAATGGCGACCAACCTTTGGGGCATTCTCTAAAAAATTTCCAATCGTGTTTGAAGTAGTAAGCTAGGCTAGCCTAAGTCAGATATAACCTAGATAGACATCATAGCCTAGATTAGACATAACCTAAGTTAGACTAAAATAAAACACTGTTAGAAATAAGTCATTTATTTATCCACTATATTATTTTAATTTCCCACTCAATTTTGTACTTGCCATTAATTGCATTCCAATATGACGACCCCATACAACTTACGTCCTAACCCCAAGCCATCCCAGAAATTACGTGAAGTTAGCGGGGATAACGAAAACGAACACAAAACAGATGATATGACGGAAATAGTAAACGAAAATGAAATCGAAAATTCCACTACACTAACAGCTGATTCCATCCCAGAACAAGACATCGACAATCAGTCACAACACACAAACATAACAACAACAGAAACAAGGACACTCAGCCATCTTGATATGTCTAACGTCAACGTAGCAACGGCATCATCGTCGTCCGACCCAGCTGATCACGCTGCGCGCGCATCTATAGCCTCGAACCCAATATCTTCACAGCTGACTATGACGTCACCCGGCCGGCAAAACACCGCCCAATCAGAGACCGCCAACAACGGGAGCCAATCGCCGCCGCGTAACGATGACACACCTCCTCCCGCCTCACCTCAAACAGCTGACTTGATCACGCAAATCCAACACATGTTCCTATCCTTAAAAAACGGACATTAAATCTGACATTAAATCTAACATTGACTCGGTAAAATCCGACATGGACATAATTAAATCTGATATTCAATCCAACATTGACTCAGTAAAATCCGACATGGACGTGATTAAATCTAACATCGATTCAGTGAAATCTAACATTGATTCGGTGAAATCCGACATTGATTCGGTAAAATCCGACCTCAAATTGGAAATTAAAAACCACTGTGACACCTTAAATGAGAAAATTGAAACTTTAACCAATGCACAGAATGGATTAAAATCCGAAATAAATGAAATACGGGAAATCCAGCACACACAATCCTCTGAAATAAAACAAATTGAAACCAAACTGACCTCTCAAACCACGGAAAATGTTTACAACCTCAAAGTTGATTTTAAAGCCAGTTTAGACAATCACAAGACGGAGGTTAATGATGTAATTAACTCACAACATGATCACATTAAAGACCACATTAACTCCACCTTAGCCTCTCAATTGAACCAAATCCAAGACCAAATACGAGCAAATAACGACACGCAGCAGAGAAACACGGATAAAATTATTAAAGAAAATGCCAAACAAATTCACAACACACTCGACCCTCTAATCAAAGAAAACACTGCCAAAATCGAGCAAAATCAAAAGACGATTCAAGACATAACAACCACCATAACGGAGCATAGCAAAAAATTTGAAACACTACAAAACGATGTCACCAACAAACAATTTAGTACACCCACAGTCTATGTTACCTGCAATAATGGACAATCCCCAGAAAACCCCTTGCCCAAATTCTCAGGAAGAGAACATGGACCCCCAGAATTCCTCCGAAAATTACACAAATATTACCTCAAGAGCATGCAAAGACAAACACATAAGACAGAAACTAGAGATCACTTAATTGACGTAATCGAGGCCAGTCTTGAAAGAAATGCATCCCGATGGTTTTCGCTAATTAAAGACGACATAAAGGAATGGCAAGACTTTGAAAACGCATTCCTAACAAAATTCTGGAGTCGAGAAATCCAACGTGGAATTAAACAGAGGATGGAGAACGAAAAATACAGACCAGGAGGTACACTGACCCGATCCGAGTATTTCATAGAGAGAGTACTCACACTAAAATCCATGACACCCCCACTATCCGAGGATGAGATAATAAATATCATGAGTGACCACTTCAGCGAACTTATACAAGATGCCCGTATCGTACAGAACGCAAACACAATCTCCGCCTTTGAATCCTTGCTACAGCGGGAAGACATCAAGGACAGCCACCGCAGACCCAAAAATCACCAAACACAACATCATAATCACTCCAGATCCCCCTCCCCACACCATCGAAACAACCGACCAAACAACAATCAACCACAAAATAATTATCGTCAACCCAGAGACCAGCACAACGCAACTCATAACAATTACCAGCCGAGATACAATCAGAACAACCAATCCGCTAATTATCAGAACCCACAATACCCCAGACGAAATCCACCGCACTGGCAGACTCAAACACGCTATGACAGAAACCCACCTCAAGGACACAGGTACCCCACAAATGAACAAAAACAAATATGTACCACCATCGCCGAGGGAACACAACTAAACCACCGACCACCTGCGTCACCGCCATCCCAATCTGAATCTTTAAACTAGAATGCACTGGGAACAATACTGGCCTGCAAGATACACCTTTAAACAAACCTCCCATTGTCTCTTCAGTGCTAAATAACAAAGTCGGAAACCGTAGGTCAAATAATGATAATAATTACACTATACCGTATCCTTTAGAAACCGATATAGTTTGTTGTGATAGAGAATTTTTATTATCCGAAGAATCAAACCCTAATAATTTTGTAAATGACATTAAACACGTAAACCTCCCAGAAATAAATGTAAAAATAAATCAAATACCAATTAAAGCATTAATCGACACAGGCTCAAATAATATAACATGTATGTCAGAACAATGGTTTCAAGAGAATAAATCTAACTTAGGTCGTTTCGAAGAGTTACCCATTACGAAAATCCACATAAAAACTGCTACAGGAGAGAAGTCCAAGCGCATAAATAGAATAATAATGATACCAATAAATATTGAGAATATTCACACACAACTTCAAGTTTTGCTCGTGCCAAACCTTGTCAGGAGTTTAATAATTGGGAACGACACGTTAGAATTATGGCAGTTTGAAATGAACTTTAAAGATAAGTTAATTAAAATAAATATAAATAATAATAATATAACTTTGAAGTTCGGAGAGGTTGATATTGATTGTGTCACGTGTAACTTTGTATTTGAAGAAAGCCTAAGGCAACCAACTAATATTAATGAATACAATGATGATGATTACTATGAATATAATAATAATGATATATATGCGAACGATGATAATCCTGATCCCAGTACGAGTAAAACTACTACAAGTCTCTCCCCTTAAACAGTTCACAAGTCCCTTGAAGATAATCCACTACTAAATGAACAACAACGAAACGAGTTAAGTGACTTAATTCTCAAGTATAACCATACATTTCTGATATGCCCAGAGTCTGCAAATCAATTTAGATGAAACTCAAACATTTGGCCCAAACCATATTTCCGCCCTGAAGAGATACATACTCCCACAACAACCACACCCCCAAAATTAAGCACAACCTCATCACCAAGAATCAAATAGTTTTAAGTAGTTTAAGTTTCCCACAGTTTAAATGTGTACAGTGCAGAGACCTTATACAGTGCAAAACCAACAATAGACGCTCAGTGAAGTGATAAACAATTTAGTGAAATACAAACTGTGTCAAACAGACAATAATATAGACCAAGTCTGATAATAAAGACATTAAATAATGTAATAATAATTCATTACACCAATCAAGATGTTAGTATTCGTAGTTATAAGTTGTTCTGTTAATCATTATTTGTTAGTTAAGATTGTAAAAGTTCATTAATAGCTCTATATGAATGTGTTCGAACATAATTTATTCACAGTTTATCGAAATGCCATACTACATTTCATTTCATATGTCATTTCTGCGGGGATATTGCAACAGTTCACAAATTATGTTGGTAAATAAACCAATAAATAAACAATCCAACCCGGATCCACATGTAAATATTTATTATAAAAATCCCAAATAGCCTATATATTGTATTTAAATTTACCTGCCATAGACATTAATTAGGCCTAATTTAATAATTATATTAGATATTCATATTAATCAATTCATCACTCACCTAAGAATAATAATAGCCTAATCTCAGTAAATATTTATTTAATATTTATAATGTAAACAAAACTACTTCAAACACATACCAAATTTAATAATTTAAATAAACATGGTCATTCTAATTTTATATAGTGTGTGATTCAAAATAGTGAATTAAATTCAGTGAAGTGTCAAGTGTTTCCAAAGCAAGAATCAAAACCTGAAGAATAAACATGTGATCACTACATTGTTGCTGAGCATCAACTTCAATTTCTCTCTCTTGCATTTATGGCCTCATTGTGTTAACTTCATTTTAAACAGGGTCCCAATCCCAAGTGTAAAATAACCCCATAAAATAGTATTTGGGTCGAATTAATCTCAAATTTTTAAATAGGAAGAAGAGCCAATACCACTAATAATAATCCCTTTATCAGTTGGCCAAAGAAGAAGTGGTTATTGGTGAAGAACCAAATATTGGTAACCTCCATCCATCTCAAATAGACTAATTTTATCCAGTGATCCTAGAAGCTCAAAGAAATCAAGTAGAATTTTATCAAGAGACTAAATTTATCCATCAACAAACTTTTTCAATTTTATAAGAAGATTCAATTATAATTAACATTCAAACTGATATAGCCTACAACTGAACCTAGATTGAATGACCATATTTTATCCATTTTAATCTCTTCAAAGAATAATCAAATCTTAATTTTTACATAACTGCAAATCTCAATTAATATCAAGAATCATTATTTACTTTCAATAATTGGAAATTTTACAAGAGAATGTCCCCACGATCCAACACCCCCTGAGTCAGAGCCATCATTTCTACCACTGTAGCTAAGCCGGAGCACAAAGACATTAAAGACTATATCAATCAATTAAATTAAATATTCCCCCCAGTAATTGTAAGCTATTGTTTGTTAGCCCCTTCATTTTTGAATCAGAATTTATTTGTTTGTGATCTAGAGTTAAATAAAAAATTGTTTGTTAATTGTACCAAGATTATTTATTCAGATACTATAATTTATAAATAAGAAATAGTTTGTAAGAGAGTGTGGGTGTGTAGCAAGGCCTAAATTGCTGATCACTGATGGTATTATTAATACAGTACGCTTTCGTTCATCGGAACTAATGTTGCGGACGGCCGGTTCAGATGTCAAAAAATTCCGATGAAGCGGAGGCCGTCGTTAGTCATCATTTCCGCCCGTACGGTGACCTATCGTGATTGTATTCACTCTTGTTTTTAAGGCAACACTAGAAATTTTATGAAAATAAGGCACTCAAACTTTGAACATGGTAACAAATGAACCTACTGAAATGAACGGTGACCTATCGTGATTGTATTAATTCTTATTTTTAAGGCAACACTAGAGATTTTATGAAAGAAGGCACTCAAACTTGGAACATGGTAACAATGAACCTATAGGAATAAAAACAACGCAGGAAATAAAGATGCAAAATTTTAATTCTCATATTCCATATTCAAATTCCAGCAGTCAACTGACTTCCACGTAACACAGGTGCAGTTGTGTGGCGAGACAGACTGAATGACAGTTTGGGAAGCGGTCGAAACGGATGTTCACTTCCTGCCCCCTTCCTCTTTCTATTTTTGTGCGAATACAGTACACTCTCGTTCATCGGACTCGGCGACATCGGAACTCCGCTTCATCGGAACTGAAAATCTGGATATCATTAATTTTTTTTTTTCTTACGAAATAAATAATTTTTCTGTTTTAGCGCCTTCAATTTCCATTAGTTCTTTCCGCACAACAGTGAAGTACAGTACACTCTCGTTCATCGGAACTAATGTGGCGGACGGCCGGTTCGGATGTCAAAAAGTTCCGATGAAGCGGAGGCCGTCGTGAGTCATCATTTCCGCCCGTACGGTGACCTATCGTGATTGTATTCACTCTTGTTTTTAAGGCAACACTAGAAATTTTATGAAAATAAGGCACTCAAACTTTGAACATGGTAACAAATGAACCTATAGGAATAAAAACAACGCAGGAAATAAAGATCCAAAATTGTTATTCTCATATTCTATATTTATATTCCACTCATATTCCAGCAGTCAACTGACTTCCACGTAACACAGGTGCAGCCGCGACGCGAGACAGACTGAATGACAGTTTGGGAAGCGGTCGAAACGGATGTTCACTTCCTGCCCCCTTCCTCTTTCTATTTTTGTGCGAATACTCCACAGCCTCGTAAATCACATCGATACGTACAGATTATGGAAAACGCCTGATGACGTTAGACGCAAAATGTGATACTTCACTGTTGTGCGGATAGAACGAATGGAAATTGAAGGCGCTAAAACGGAAAAATTATTTATTTCGTAAGAAAAAAAATTAATAATATCCAGATTTTCAGTTCCGATGAAGCGGAGTTCCGATGTCGCCGAGTCCGATGAACGAGAGTGTACTGTAGTAGGCCTATTATTTTCCTAGATGAAAGGGATATGGGGGATTATAGCCTAGTTTGAAACGATTTGCAAAAATACTCTATTTTAGCTATCTCATTGAAACATAACGTCAGTAAATGAAGAGGAAAATTTACAGGAATACTGCTAATCTCTCTGAATTCTTCTAAACTTTCACTGTTTTTATAAAGATTTACTTAAATCCAGTCTAACAATTTGTTAATTTCAAGGTTTGAGTGATTATGTATCTTCATAAATACATAACTTGTTTTTAAGGGAATTTTCTTACTGTAAATAAAATGGTGTATTTTCATTCCGGTTTTAGTATTTGGACAATCTGGTGGGTTGCAGCAGAAACCAAGTACTCATCACGAAAATTACTGCAGTCAGTCTGAGTTATAATGTTGAGACTCTTGATTTTATATTATATGCTTCTCTTAAGCATTAGAGCTAAACACTAAACAGACTTATTTAAAAATAAAGTAAATAGTTAAAGTATTAGAGTCTTTTTGTGTTTTATTAAAACAACTTCAATAATAAATCAGATATCGATGTTAATTTGTTAAATTATGCTCTTAGCGATAAGAAACAAATCCCATGGGTCATATTGTCGTCATGACTATCGCATATTAACTCTTTGACTTGAACTCTTTTCCCCTATCAGGAGTTATTTTCATAAAAAGAAGGCTATGACTGTACTCAAAAATCTCGACCAGACGATGACCTTCACAATAATCCATAATATTACCAATAAAAATACTGTCCTTCTCGTCGTTTTGTCCGTGTCGTCTGCCGTGCGCAGCGTAAAATCCTATACGAGGGGTTATGTATTTTCCACGATCTTGAAATACAGCGGGTATTTTTTGTTTAAACTTTGCGTTTAATAGTGTTTTGACCCAAAATAAGTTTAGAAATAGCCTCAACCCCAGGAAAAATCAAAAGCTGTCTAAAATTAAGCATTAAAAATGTAATTTTTAACATTTGTTTTATTGTCCGCCATTTTTGTAACGGAATTACGATGAAAGGTAAACAAAAATAAAAGAATACTGTACTAGTACTTTTAAGCATTATTTTTTAAACATCTGCTAACTTAACTGTGAAGAGGTTTAGTTGATTGTTTGTGTAGGGCCTAATCTTAATACAGTACACTCTCGTTCATCGGACTCGGCGACATCGGAACCCCGCTTCATCGGAACTGAAAATCTGGATATTATTAATTTTTTTTCTTACGAAAAAAATTATTTTTTCGTTTTAGCGCCTTCACTTTCCATTCGTTCTATCCGCACAACAGTGAAGTATCACATTTTGCATCAAACGTCATCAGGCGTTATCAGGCGTTTTCCATAATCTGTACCCATCGATGTGATTTACGAGGCCGTGGAGTAAAATAGAAAGTGGAAGCGGGCAGGAAGTAAACATCTGCTTCGACCGCTTCCCAAACTGTCATTCAGTCTGTCTCGCGTCGCGACGACTGTACCTGTGTTACGTGGAAGTCAGTTGACTGCTGGAATATGAGTGGAATATGAATATGGAATATGAGAATAAAGATTTTGGATCTTTATTTCCTGCATTGTTTTTATTCCCATAGGTTAATTGTTACCATGTTCAAAGTTTGAGTGCCTTATTTTCATAAAATCTCTTGTGTTATCTTAAAAACAAGAGTAAATACAATCACGATAGGTCACCGTACGGGCGGAAATAATGACTCACGGACTCCGCTTCATCGGAATTTTTTGACATCCGAACCGGCCGTCCGCCACATTAGTTCCGATGAACGAGAGTGTACTGTAGCCTGATGGCTATAACAATAAGAGTAAATTAAAACCAATAACAAGCAAGGTTCGGACACTGAATTTAACGTTTTAATTTTAAACTTCCAATAAATTTACTAGCAAAAACTTCTTGAGGGGGAGGGCACATGGCTCGATTGCCCCCCCCCCCCCCTGAAGCCACTGTCAACAATCCCGATCAGCTGATGGCATTAGTACGCAATGTCGCAATGTCACAGTCTTCTCGTCCCTCATCCCGTTGTCCGTGTCGTCTGCCGCGCGCGTACGCAAACTCTGATTTTAAGCAAATCCAAAACTTCCCAAAAATGTAATAATGTTGTTTTTAATCTCAATTAATACAAATTAAAGCTAAATACACCTAAACAATATCAAACTTTCATGAAAATTAGATAATTTTTGTAACTAAAATATAATGTATTATTTTTAAGCCCCCAAAAAATGACTGGAAAAAAATTCTCGGGGGGGGGCCATGGCCCCCCCCCCCCTGAAGCCGCCACTGCTTAACACTGCATGGAACGTCTCATGATTGAGGATTCTGTTTATGTTGTGATAATGTGTTTTGCAATACCAGCTGAATAATTGCTGGATTGCAGCACCTCTGTCATGCACACGAGCCTATCCAAATTTTTGTATCAAACAAATTCAGTCTATTTGGTTGAGAAGTCTATTCACATTAATTTAAACAGTCATTATTATAATCCTATTTATCAGATTCTTAATGAACTGTTAGAATTTATCTTACATAATCGTTAAATGCATTTGCATCTTTATTACGTAAATAACAGAATGTATATATGCCATTATCGTTATAGGCTAATAGATAGGCCTAATAGTGACAAAAATATGGTATTAAAGAGCAAAATGTGATAAGTCTAAGAATTTTTGAAAGCTAGCTTTTATTTTACAAAGAGTATTCTTGATATTGACATTCTCAAACAATGCACTTTACACAGGTTATATGGGTTCGTAAAAGATAATACCCTATTGCAATATAGGATTTTCCATTTCTTAATTTTCTACTTCACTGTTTTTTCAAAAGAAAAAATCCATTTCTAAAATTGTGTTCATTGTCCTTGGATATAATCTTGGCATATTATCGTCTTACAAACAAATAAACATACATTTGCTGGTAAAATTTTTCAACATCGTGAATAAGTCAAACATTGTAATTATTTTATTTACTTACAGTATCACTTAAATCACTAAAAGGTTTTTAGCCTTACAACTGATTACATTTCTTAATAAAAGTGCACTCTTAATAAACAGGTTATATTACAGCAAATTAAATAAGACGGCAAATTTAGTTGTTGTAAAATACTTCACGTCTATCTAACTTAACCTGATGGGTTAATCCAACACAAAATAATGTATATTGAATATCTATTAGTTTACAAAACTCACATGGCCGCCCATGGACATGCCGGTGACGCCAAGCGGTCCGAGGCCCCGGCGCTGGCACCAGTGGAACAGCACCAGGCTCTCGAGGATCAGGCAGCCGCCCATCACGAAGATGTCGGATACGTTGTGTAGGATCGAGTTGCTGCAACACACCCTCTACGGGTTAATAACATACTCTCTCGTTCATCTGGACAAATAATCTTAAGATTTACAAATAATAATGTTTTTCAGCTTCAGCATTTTCAATAATTTCTGATTTGATATGTGGATAGTATGTGAATATCTCGCACTTAGTATTGTTAGGGGGTTTCATTATAATGTGTGACTGTCAATGTGATTGGTTAGGCAGTAGTAACATTTGAATGGGGATAGAAAGTACACTTTCCCTTCCTAACTACTGTATATCATTTTTAATACACTTTAACGTTGTTTTCTGCAAACCTAAATACCCTTAGGCTTATAGAATTCTACTGCAACTTATTATATATGTATGTATCAACATATTTTCCTTGATGTATTTTTAGTATAGAATTAAATACTTGTTATTGCAATTTTTCACTTGTAAGTTTACTGTTAGGCCTACATGTTACAAAGTATCTATAGGATTAACTTATTTTCATTACAGTGTGTCTACTGATATCTCAATTTGGAATTCCAGTACATTTCCAGTATTTCCAGCACCTTTTTTTCAAAAAATTCCAGTATCACTCGCGAACTATTAATCTGAATATGGAGTAACAAAAACAAAATTGTATACATAAAAACAAATTTAACATGGATCTTTGTATTGAGAGATCGCCCCTGGTTAAAATTCTACAAAAAAAAAAAATCACCTGATTTGGACTTTAATTTATTTAATAAATTGCCCTTAATCCATAAGATTTGAAACTTTTAAAGCCTGTACCTCTTGAGGCTGATGTGAATTATAAAAGCATTCTGTTCATCTACAGGATGAACATTTCAAACAGTATTCGCGGATTTCTCTTACGATACACCCAAGCTGAGAAAAAAGGAGGAAAATAAACATGCTTTCCTTTTAATATATAGTTATTTATGATAATAACACTTTTTAATATAAATTTTTTAGGCCATTTAAACTCCCTTTGTAGCCCTCCTACTGCCCACTTTGTTTTGTTTTTTTTGATACCGTATGCAAAATAATAAAAAGTACAGTTAACTACAAAAAATTAATGGGAGAGAATAATACTAAAATTAAATACCCACATGAATGAAATTTAAGAAAGAAAACAAAATTTTTATTACAAAATCCAACATTTTCTAAGCTTAAATTCTTCTCAAATGTTTAGATTTCTTAATTGATTGATTAATTATTTGAACAGAACTACAAGTTTTCTGATTTTGGTTTGCAAATATACTTGAACAACAATATAATAGTGAAACATTTTTACATCGGAATGTATGGATCAAATGACAAAATCTATATTTAATGCATTTTAAAAACAATTCCGTTTCCGTATTTTAATAAAATTCAATTATTCCAGTATCTATTTTGAGATTCCAGTATAATTCCAGTATTTCCAGTATGGAAATAAAATTCCAGTATTTCCAGTAATTCCAGTATTTCCAGTAATTCCAGTATCAGTAGACACCCTGCATTAGCTCATTGGTATTTTGTATTAGCTCAATCAATATAGCCATTTTTTGGGCCCAGCAACAACAAAAGCAATGACTCACGGCAAAATACACGCTATATCTGAAATTTTAAAGACCCGGACCAGCCATCCCCGATTCGATCCTGGATGAACAAGAGTATGCTCTACCTGCATTTCCAGGGAAATGCTATTTTTTATCAAAATTTCTTGATCTATATAATACAGTTTGACCCTTGTTGCCATATTTCTAGTGCAAAATCCTTAAAAAAATTAGATGTATTCAAGCAGATAGAAATAAATTTTACATTTTAAAATATGCTTTAAGCAACATTATGTAAAAATCAAGATAACTTACACTTGGTCTTTAGGTTTCCTCAAGCCGTAGAATGGGTTCTCCAGCAGGATCGAACTGATGTTGGCTTCTTTCAGCAACGGTTTGGCGATTACCTGTCGCCTGCGCCAGTAGTACTGCAAATAGTAGTGATGAGCGTTATTTCGTTATTTTTTAACTGTTAATGAAAAATAATTGTTACAACAGTTAACGAGTTTGAATTATATAACAGTTACTGCCCTAACCGTTAATAAAGCATGGACGACAGCCTTGATTTGAGCAGAATAACTTAATGCACTACTATGAGATTCCTGCTGCAACCAAAAGACAGTATGTGTTTGTTTACCTTTGAATTTTTATGAGGTTATTGATGCACAAAAAAAATTGTTAACCGTATAGATTAATTAATTGTTAAGAATTTATTCATTTGTAAAACTCTTTTGTTGAAAATATTGGCTAAGCCGTTGGAATGTAAATAAATAAATAAATAAATAAAAGACATCTACACTTTAACTTGAAATAAACTATTATTCTCATCATAATCTGAAATAAACTATTATTCTCATCATAATCATATCCATCCCACCTGAAATCACAACCTGTAGGCCGCCCCTGGCAGTCGCAAAATCATTCAATAGAACGACAAACTATAGGCCTATCGTTAAATTGTTACCGAGTAACACCAAAAGCAAAAGAGAAAACCATTCTCAATGACAGTTACGAACATGAACGGTTACCAACAAGATTGGTCTGCGAAATAACGAAATACCTGACCATTCCTCAGTAACAGCCAGGAGCAGGAACGTTTAAAGTTATCACAGTTAATAACGGAATAACTGTTTAGCAAAATGTTATTGGAGAATGTTTAAGGACCACGATAAGACTGCTCCTCTAACATTATTTCTTCCAGATTGCCGCCGCGGTTGGGCATAATTTCATCATTTTCCATCCTTCAAATAATAATGATGCCGATTATTATGTTTTAAATCTTAACCCTTGTCAAAATTAATTTACTTTACCACCTCTCTTAATGTCGCAAAAACTAAATAAATATAAAAATATCCTTCAATGCTTAAGGCCTCACTCCAAAAAAATTTTATTTATTGGAAAGTTGAGATATCAATTAAACATTTATGCAATAGTCCAATAAGAAGAGCTTGTAAAAACGGTTCTATCATAATGACATCTTTATGTCTGATTGACGTTAAGAAAACAATGAAACTAAACTAACAGAATCCATTGTCCTTACAGTCATCCTTACAAGTATTGATAAAACGTTATTTGATAACAAGTTTGGCTTAAACGTTATTTGATAACAAGTTTAGCTTAAACGTTATTGGAAACACTTAAGGTTTAGCTATAGTTGTGGAAGAACGGTCAGTCAGAACTGTTGTATGATAACGATTAACGAAAAACTCTCTAACTCTCTCTCTCTCCCTCCCAGTCGCCGCCATGCCACCGGTTGTTAATGGAAATAATCGGCCGCTAGGCAACTGCGTAATTCAAGAATTGCATGTGCAAGTGTTCAATGAGTAACAGAATGTCAACAAAGCAATTCCCTGATAATTTTGCAATAATAAATAATAATAAATATCTTTATTGCCGTAAAAATATACAATTGTTACATTGTGTAGCAAGCGTCATGTTATAAATAACAATAAATATATATGTCATCGTATAAAAAAAAATACACGTCATGTCATAGCATAAATAAGAAATAGGTCTGAGTGTTTATACAAAAAGCAAACATACGGCAGTCTAAAATATGAAAATTAAATTACAAAAAAATTACAAAATATATATATTTAGTGTACTAAAATTTTGCCAGTTTAAATAAAATGTTGTTAAAATAATACATTTGCCTCAAATATACAAATAAAATGGCACAAATATATAAATATAATAGCTGACCACACTGATACAACATTTAATAAAATAAAAAAATACACATTTACACACAAAGGTGGATTAAAAGAGTATACGGACAAACTATGTTGGTTACATCTCAAAGCGATGGGCCATGAACTCCTCGACAGAGTAAAATGCCAATGACGCCAGTATTGCTTTAAGTCGGGATTTAAAAATTGTAGGGTTGTTTAACACTTTTAAATTATCTGGAAGTTTGTTTAAAAACTTAACGCCCATCTGTGAAGGGAGGTGCTCAAAAGCTGTTGTTCTATGCCTTTCTACGCGAAAATCTAGTCTAGCTCTAGTAGGATATTGATGGATGTCTAGTCCTTGAGTAAGTTGGCCTTTGAATTTGCAATGGAGGGTAGTTTCTAAAATGTAGAGACTTGGCAAAGTTAAAAACCCCAGATCTTTGAATGAATTTCTACATGAATCTCGAAAACCCAGTTTTTTTATTATTCTTACCGCTCTTTTTTGTAATTTGAAAACCCTATCGAACTTTATTTTAGCACAAGAACCCCAGACTACTAAACCATAGGAAAGATGAGGATAAATCAGCCCATAGTAAGACATACGTAGTACGTCATCAGAACAATAATTTGACAATGCACGAAGGGCAAATAGGCCAGATGAAACTTTTCCACAGACAGAGTCGACTTGACTTTCCCATGTAAGGTTACTGTCAAGGTGTATACCCAAAAACTTGGTGGAATCTACCTCTTCTAGAAGTGTATCGTTAACAAAAACCGCTGGTGGTGTTGATGTGTCGTGGTTACGAAGATGGAAATTAATGAAACATGATTTTGTGCTGTTTGTTTTGAGGTTAAGGTCGGAAAAAAATTGAATGCATGAGTTGATTTCAACAAAAGTTTGGACTTTTAGTTCTTTGGTGGAAGAATTTCTTGCACAAAGAGTTGTGTCATCCGCATACTGAATGATTTTTGACCTAGTGACAGAAGAATTCAGATTATTTACATAAATTAAAATCAGAACTGGTAAAAGAATGGAACCTTGAGGAACACCAAAGTTTATTTTAGATTTTGAGGATCTAGAACAAACTGCTCTCTGTCTTTCAGATAGGAAGTTAACCATAAAAGAGGCACCCCTCGAATACCCAAAGATTGCAGATGATTTAGTAGGGTTGGATGATGGACACAGTCAAAGGCCTTGGAAAGGTCTAAAAACACTCCAAGAGGATGCTCTCGCCTCTCCAGTCCCTCAACTATGTCCTCAACCAATGAAATTACAGCATCTATAGTTGACAGGTTTTTTCTGAATCCAGATTGCCCAGAGTTGAGTATTTCAAATCTGTCAAGAAAACTAGTGAGTCTGCTCAAAAATAATTTTTCAAATATTTTACTTAATACGGGAAGTATGGAGATGGGTCGGTAGTTGGATGTTTGGCATGGGTCGTCTTTTTTGAAAATGGGAATGACTTTAGCAAATTTTAGACATGAGGGGAAAACACCATTTTCGAAAGATGCATTGATAATTTTAGTCAAGGGCTTCAAAATGGAATAGTAACATTGTTTTATGAGCCACATTGACATGCCATTTACATCATTTGATTTTTTTGGCTCAAGCATTTGAATAACCTTTTCCACTTCCTGTTCATTTACAGAATATAACACCATTGAAGAAATAATCTCCACGCCAGGGTTTGATTGAGCTACATTTTTTTTTTCTTTTTTTCTTTTCTTTTTTTCAAACACTTTATTCATTTATGTACATATATACATTGAATGGTGTCAAACATATTTATACAATTTGGAATTTACCCTATTGTACAATACAATAATAAAAATATAATAATACGGTCTATATAAATTAAATACTGTATACAAAGTCCTCTTTATATTACTGTAGGCCTATTTCATTTAAGGAATACAGAGTTGTACTTATTAAATAGTTTTTGAGTTCCGTTTTGAATTTTTTTTCATTATGTTGTTCTTTTATGTATGTAGGTAAAAAATTAAAAAAGACCGATCCAGCATGTAAAGGCTTTCTTTTATAAATCTCTTTGTTGTGGCTTTGATAAGCAATATTTTTTCTATTTCGTGTAAAATGGCTATGGATGTTTTCATGCTTAGGTAGAGAACCAAAAACACTTTTGACATAAAGAACGGTTTTATAAACATATAGTGAGTAGACAGTCATGAAGCCAAGTTCAGAGAAACGTTGTTTGCAAGAGGCACTTTTTTCCAGTTTTAGAATAATTCTTATTGCTTTTTTTGTAATTTTAAAATTGAATCCATATTTTGTTTTGAAGTACTGCCATAAATTTCAATGCCATAGGATATGTGCGATTGTATTAAGGAGAAGTAAACTGTTCTTAAAATAGACATATCACAATAATTAGATAATCTTTTTAAAGCAAAAAGAGCAGAACTGATTTTTTTACAAATTACATTTACATGATCAGTAAAGTTTAATTTTTCATCCAAATGAACACTCAAGAATTTAACAGAGTTACTTAAATTTAATTCAGAATTTGATGAGAAAGGACTTTTTGTTTTACCTCTAGGATTTGAAAAAGATATTAAATTGGATTTTTTCTTATTCAAAAGGAGGTTTTTACCAGCCAAGAATAAGTCAATATTTTCAATTATTGTTGTGATGATTCCACTCACTAAATGTTCATTTTTACTACTTAACAGTAAACTTATATCATCAGCATACATGCACAGGTGTGAAGAACAAGGACTTAAACTGAGTGATTGTGACATTTTTCCTATGTAGCAAAGAAAAAGAAAAGGCCCAAGCACAGACCCTTGTGGAACAGAGTATTCAGTAGATTTCACTTGTGATTTAATTTTAAGTAAACTATTATTGTGGAGATATTGAAGTTCAACATACTGCCTGCGATCCCCCAGATAAGACTCAAGCCAGCGCAATCCTCTGCCATTTACACCATAGGCAGATAATTTATCTACCAGTTTATCATGGCAGACACTGTCGAAGGCTCTCGTCAGATCCAAAAAGCCACCGACAGTAAATTCACTATTATCAAGACAGTCTATAATATTTTCAAAAAAATTTACTAAGGCTGTTATTGTTGATTTATTGTTACGGAAGCCGTGTTGTTCAAGATCATATAATGAGTTGTATTCAAAATGTCTAACCAATTGAGAAAGCATACATTTTTCAAAAATTTTAGAGAGAGAGGGTTGAACAGAAATAGGGCGGTAATTTGATGGATCTGTACTTGGTCCTCCCTTGTGTACTGGAATGACTTTGGAGATTTTTAACTCTTTTGGGTAAAAGCCAGTGATAAAAGAATTATTGATTACATGCACTAAGGGTTTCAAAAGTTCATTTTTAGCTTCTAAGACAATTCTTATTGGAATGTCGTCAAAACCAGCAGACCACTTTGGCTTGAGTGACCTCATCACCGTGAGCAGCTGAGATTCAGTTACTGGCTCGATATGAAATTGCTTCTTAATTTCTGGTACACAATTATTAACTAATGAAGGTATGTTTTTCAAAGCTATTTCTGGCTTGATGCTCTTTTCAACAATATTTACAAAAGTTTCATTCATTTTATTACAAATCTTTGCTGGATCAGTAATGACTTTTTTACCACAAAAAATTTTATCTGGACCATAGACTTCATTCTTTTTTCTTCCTAAATCATTATTAACTAGTTTCCACACTGTTTTTTGTACATTATTTGACTTTTTTATCTTCCTATTAAAATAGGACACTTTTTTGTTAAGAACTAGTGATCTATACTTTTTATTAATCATTTTGATCTTATCTTTTGTGTTTACAGAAGAGTAATGACCATTTAATCTAGATTCATTGTACTTACTAATTACATGTTTTCTTTCATTTCTCAAATCATCATCAATCCATTCATTATTCTTAATATATAATCTTGAACGTACTATGGGAAAATGTTTGTCAAAGTAGTATCTTAACACCGAATAGAAATAGCTAAATTTTCCATTACAGGGGGAACAATACAAGTTAAACCAGTTTTCACTTTTTAAATCTTCCACAAATGCTCTAATACTTGTTGGCTTGAATTTTCTCTTAAGAACGCTTAATTGCTTGGCTTTATTATTTGACATTTTTGAATTTGTAAGTAATGAAAGTATCTGTCCATCATGGTCAGACAAAGCAGTTACTATGGACTCAGCTTTAATTTGATGTTTTTCCATGTTAGTTAAAAAATTATCTATGGCAGACTTGGACTTTAAAGTAACTCTTGTTGGCACACTAATTGTGTAGTACATTTTGTGCATATTTAAAATATTTACAAAATTATGTTTTCTTTTGTTGTTTTCTAAAACATTAATATTAAGATCACCTCCTATGATTATGTTACAATTTATTTGTGAAAGAATTTCAATCATTTGACTCATCTTATCTAAAAACTCATCAGCATTATATGAAGGGTTTCTATATAAACCAGCCAAAATCACTCTGCAATTTTCAAACCTTACCTCAATAACACAGGATTCAAAAATTTTATCTTCATTTAATTCATTTAAACAGCGATTATATTTGTCTAAATTTTATAGAATTTGAAACCAGAATCATTACTCCACCACCAGAAAATTGTTCTCTGGTGTAGTAAGAAGCTAATTTGTAACCAGGAATGTTGATACAAGATATCTCATTAAAAGAAACTTTATGTTCTGTAAGAATTATAATATCAGGCTTTAACTCATCTAGTGTTATTATTAAAGCATCTAGTCTGGATAAAAGGTGTTGTATGTTTTGATGGAAAATTAAAAAATTGCAAAGAGTGATATTGCTAAAATTTCTATAAGTGTGACTTGAAGCAGACACATCTTCTTTGTCGTTAGGGACTAATTTAAATTGATTTTTTGAGAAGAACTGTGACCACTATCACTAGATTGCCCATAATCACATGACACTGTCTTGAGGTATTTAGCTTCTTGGTCTGATGGATGCTTGGTTTGGGAGTTTCTTACTGCTACTTGTGTGGAACTCAGCTTCTGGTGTCGTCTTAGCTTGATTTTGGCTTCCTGCAGTTGAGGTGTCGACCAACCATGGCAATCTGGAGACATCTGATGTTCAACCGGGTTTAGTTCGGGGTTTCTCTCAGGAGATGGCTTTTCTTCGGGAGTACAAAAATCCAGCGCCAAGCTCTTCTTCATCTTGGTATTAAACTCTTCATGAGTCATACCATTCCTGAGGGATCTACTTGATTTTTGACTGTAGGAAACCACTGTAATGTGTGCACCTGTATATGACTGGAATTTTCTTAGATTAGTCAGGAAATCTTCAAGTTCAACATGATCTCTCACACAACCAATCGGCGAACAAAAGAGTTTTTTAAAACCCTTTGTTTTAAAATGTTCAGCAAATTGAGCAAAAGCATTGTCATAATCCGGTTTTTTAGGCTTGCAGTGATATTTGGGTTTAGTGATGAGGCTGAAGACTCCCGCATCACCATTTTTTTGTTGAAAAGCAAGGTGAGAGTTAATGCAGTCTTTGGAGGAAGGTTTGCTGAAGTGCTTACCAAACGTTACAGCTACACCAGCTGTCATAAAACCGGTAGCTTTGAAATCTGCTGAGATTGAGTGCGCGAA
Organism: Neoaliturus tenellus; assembly: GCA_030545055.2. Taxonomy (NCBI): domain Eukaryota; kingdom Metazoa; phylum Arthropoda; class Insecta; order Hemiptera; family Cicadellidae; genus Neoaliturus; species Neoaliturus tenellus. The sequence continues at coordinate 211,658,775 of CM061531.1, forward strand.
GGCCACAGAAGAGTCATTTTGATGCCTAGGAATCACGTGTGTCATATTCTCCTCAACTATCCGAATACTACTTTTCATTTCTGAAGGCTCATTTATGCTTGAGAAGGCTGTTTTGGCAGCCTCAAAAGGTTTCTTGATACCTGTCTGGATTGGTATATCGTAGGAAATAATTTCATTGGCAATTTTGCTAGCTATGATTTCTTTTCCAGACCTATTCAGGTGAATTCCATCTTTATTATAACATTTTCCTGTCACTGCACTTACATCAACAAAACTGACATTTTTCATTGACTGGGCGATTTCATGCATGTATAAGTTAAGTCTCATTATTTCTTCATTTATACTGTGGAAGAGGGGGAGATCTCTCCTGAATGCAATGCCTCCCAAGATAACTCTACAGCTCTTTAAAGAGAGAAGTGTCGGCTTAAGATTCCTGTATATGGATGCAGTTTCATCAGTGTAGGTATTGTTGGCTCCCGCGATGAGAATAATGAAGTCTTCCGAAGAGAATGTGGTATGTTTCAACTGTTCAACAATTTCATCAAATTTTGCCCCAGGTTTCACCGATTGTTTAACATTTGTATCTGTGACTTTACTTTTAATTAACCCAGCCAGATCTCTTCCATGACTATCACTAAATAGATAAATATGAGACTTATTGTCAGGGAATTCATTATGTGCCATGCTAGATTCAACTATTTTCTCTGCATGACCAGATGCTATCACTGTTTGTGTCTCTTTTGAAATATGTCGCGTTGTAGTTTATTTACTTGAAGACGAGGTGATCAAGGACAATAATACCCTAGTGGGAATCTGGTAGTTATTGTAGGAAATATAGGCCAGCAACGATCTTCTTACAACTATATCCAGTTCGGAAAGAGTAAGGTCCATTAAGAGTTCTGGATTAAAAATTCCATTTGAAAGAAAGCTTGACGTTAATAACTCAATGGCTGAAAGCATGAAGATTCCACAGTCATGGCCATTATATTGTTGGGGCCCATCTATCTGAATAATGTCAGGTTCTATATCCTTACCAGTTGCATAAGACATTATTTTTTGTGCCAAACGTTTGGCAGAAGGATGATTGTGTCCTTTAATTGAATCATAATGATAAAAAAGGTTGGTTTCCTTAACAAAAATAAGGGTGCTCCAGTGGGAGCCGCCCTCCTCCTTTAATTTTTCGGAGTCATTTAATGGCATTACAACAAACTTTTTCTGATTTAGGTTATATGGCTCCAGGTAGTCTGCATAGCTGTCTACACATTTCACAGCCTGTGCTGTTAATGGTGAGAGAATACAAAGATCACGGTGTTTTAATAAGTTTTTGTTCAGCAAATCAATGTGTTGTACAATGGAATCATCAGTCAGCCATTCGGTAGTGCCCAGAAGTTCCTGACTTAATAGCAATTGTTTGAATTCAACACTTGTTTGAACTCCACTATTGTTTGTGATTGTTCCGTCTGTTTGTGTCCCAGTCGTTTTGAATTGATTTTTTTGTTTCATTATCGATCTATTTCTTGTTAATACTCCAGATGGAGACTGGGTCCGGTTTGGGCTATTTTTTACTATAGGCCTATCTTTAAGATCGGTTTTACCTTTTTTTGACATAGAGATAGATTGTTAAAGACTAATCTTAGTAAAACATAAATAATCAATGACTTAAAAGTCCAGTCTTCTTAATTAATATTTAATTTGTGGACTATCCCTACTGATTGACATTAAACATAGTATGGTTGTCAGTTATGTTCAAAATTATCCTTACTCTTTGTAGTATCCAAGCCTTGCTTACGCTATGCAGTATCACAGACTATACAAAAAAAAATGTCACTGTCAAAAAAAAGAGACTGGAGGATGTAGCAGACGACACCTGCCTAGTTGAAAAGTTTGTCAGACGTTACCGCCAATTTTATGTTTGAACGTGAAATAATTGGAAATTAAGGTACAGTTTAAGACAAGAAAGATTTAGAATTTATGCACAACTTAAAATAATTTATAGCGATTATATAATAATACTTCTACCACTGTCTATGTAAGTAGTGAACTCACTGTTTGCTATAGGTTATGTGTGCCACTTTTAAACTAACATTGTTCGGTAAAACTGAGTAGGCCTATTTAATAAAAAATTGAAGAGCTTGAAACTTCACTACTTCACTAATTAGTTGCCATCTTGGAAAAAAAAAAACTTGTTAAATTTTTGTAAAATTTTGTTTAGGGTTGTTGTCTGAATCTGCAACTGTCAAAAAATAGTTGTTAAAAATATTTGCAACAGCTAACTGGTTTGATATGACTTCTCCATTGGTCATTATTTCTGGTGATTTATTATTTTTTAAATTGTTCAGACCTTTGAAACTATTAATGACTTTCCAGGCTGATTTCGAAAAATTTCTGGAGTGTTTCAGGGTTTTGTCCATGTTGTAGGACTTAGCAGCTTTAATTACTTTTCTATATATTCTTTTGTAGTTTCTGAAAAATATCCTGAAATCTTCGTTTTCACTTTGTCTGTAAATTGAATGATAAAATCCAAGTTTTTCTCGAGATTTCAGAATGCCAGGTGTAATCCATTTGGTTGTGGACTGCGTAGCTTTTCCTTTGTATGTCTTGTACGGGCATGTCATATCTAAATAAAATAACAGACGATCGTTAAAAGATTTGAACATGTCATCTGCCAGTTTGTTGTCAAGGAAATCCCATGACTCATTCCGCAAAAATCTATTAGGATGTCGTATGTTTTGTGGTTGAACGTCTCTACTAATACTTTTACCAGAAGGGTGTATGAAAGGTTTAGTTCCAGAAATGGTAGCCTCAACAGCAAAATGATCTGAAATTGCTGTCTCTATTACTGATACTGAGGTCATATTGATGTTTGTTATTACATTGTCTATGGCACTCACAGTAGTGGGAGTTACTCGCGTCGGGGAATTAACACACATTTTTCGTGTGTTAATCTTGCTAATATGTCACGTAGCAGTATATCTCTGGCTTTGTTATTATTCGGTTGTAGATTTGGGCAGTAAACTGTTAGAAATTCTTTTGGTTAATAAATAATTAATTTGGGTATATTCTTACTAAACCCAATACAATTATGTTTTTTATTATTTTTCAGCTGGTTTTGTTTAACTTGTCCACCATATATAAGTCAATAAATCTTTTAAAAGGCTTTTTTATTCATTTCCTGAACCTTGTCAGTGGGGATATGGATGGGGGACGGTAAGGTAGTCTTAGTTGGCGTTCAGATGCTTGCCTTGTTTATATTTTTGTTTACCGTACTGTAGTTTTCAGTTATCCATGACCGTCCTCCCCATGATAACCCCGGATAATTGAGGTTCTACTGCATATGGAAGTAAGCGCACTAGAAGTAGACAACAGTCAGCAAGCAGTGCTTCGGTGGACAAATTTGGAACTACATCATTGAGACTTAGTTACAACTGAGAAAATAAGCTTATAATTCATTTTTTTTATACCTAAACATAGGCATATAAATGTTACATTCCAACTTTAGTCCCATAAAATTCATGTGTAAACCTATTAGTATGCCACATTACAATTCTCTAGCTGAATTGGAAGTTGAAAATTATTCATATTTCATATTAAGTGAGTGTGTCAGTGAGTTAAAAAAGGGGTCTATATTTCTTTGAAAATACTTTCTTGGTAACTTACGTGGTCCCCAGTTCCTGCCATGTGTAGACAGATGGGTTTGTAGTATTCTGAGGTCCATTTTTTAGGCAAGATCACCTGGAAGTAAGCATTTTCTGACTCCTTAGGTAGTAGACCCGGCAGGTAGTGGACAAAGGGGGTTACAAAGTGACCCTCTATTACACGACAGTCTGACCATTCCTCCTCCTAAAAACACAGCACATACTACAACTTCTACAGGGTTTTATATCAAATAATAAAAAACAGTTATCTGAAATATTTGATATACAGCCTAAGTAAGTAAAATGTAAAATTGATTGAATTAAAAAAATTTACTACAGGTCTGTTAATAGGTAGCTCAAATGGTTAGTATCCGCTACAGGTGACACACACCTTATTGACGATGATTATATTGAATTAATATTGAATTAAAATTGACAAAAAACGAAAGTCCTCATGAAAATAGAAATTTTAATTAGGCCCATTAAAAATCTGAAGATAAGTTTTTAAGTTACTTTTAAATGAATACATAATGTTTTAATAACAAGAGTTTGTGCCCAGTGATTTTAATAAAAGATGTGATTTTAGTTAGGCTAGACCTAAACTTATTTTGTTTCAATGAGGATCTTAATTAATAAATTACTTGTACCTTGTCTATGTGAACTGGGTAGTTCTTGTCCACCAATTTGTAACAGCTCTCACGGTTTGAAACTACTTTCCTAAACTCAAACAACCTGTAAAAATAGAAAATGTCACTGTAAGTAATAATAGCCTAACATAATAAAAACACATAACTACAAAAGCATACAAAATGCTACTAATAGTGTCGATTCAGTTACTTTCTCTGAGGAAACCTCAACAACTTCTTATGCTTCTGACCAAGGCTAACTACACACTAGGCTGGAATGCCCCCCACCAATTTTGTTAAAACGTCACACTACTGGTGCGCCAGCTGATCTGGAAGGATGCAATTTTGATGCAATTCCCCGAATAATCACCTTGAAATCCCCTAAAATAAACAAATATTTAAACTTACCCACCTTCCGCTTAAATCCCCGAAAATTGGGATAAATTACCTGCTTTTTGCAACACCGATCAACTGGTTCACCACTACTGTGACGACATCTCTCTGAGCACTCTGTGAGCACTGGTGTGAATCTCTGTGTTTGTCGCCCCAGTTGTAAACCGATTTTTTTTTAATATCTTGGTGTCATTTTTCACGTAAAATAATTTTGTAGGCCTAACCCGCTTGGCCATATCTTAAAATTTTTGATATTAATTTAAATTACTAAGCAGGGTGCTTGCTCCTAAGTGTTTTTGTATCAAGTTTTAACGCATACAAAACAATTTTTAGAGAAAAAATAAGATCATACGTAGGCCTAGGTGCAATCTATATATTTAAAACACAAAGTTAAAAAACCTTTGGACACTTCATCTGAGACTTCTACTGGACCGATTTACATGCGGGTTGTACCAAAATAAACGTTTTCGGTTCTATATTAGCAGGTTTTATTCGTATTTCAAAAATATTCACGTTAAATTGGTCAAAAATTAAAAATAAACTTTTCTTATGGAGATTTAACATGGGGAAAAAAGCCAAAATTTCCAATCCTTTGGATGAGAAAAGCTCATGAAGGATTTGGTTTATTATGGCCAGTACCTAAAAAAGTTTACAATTATTATGATGTATTGTCATTTATGAAAAGAAAGTTGCTTAATCATATAATTAACGTTATCTTACTCCCTTAAATTAAAATGGCGACATTTTCAAACCTTATCAGTTTATTTATTTTACACGATTTCAATCAGCTGATTGTAAACACACGAGGTGTTTTGTCTTAATACAGAGTGGACGAACAAAAGTTCATGAAGGATTTGGTTTATTATGGTCAGTACCTAAAAACGTTTACAATTATTATGATGTATTATCCTTTAAATGGAAAGAAAGCTGCTTAATTATGTAAAATAGCTGATTGCTTTAAAATTAAGACTAAATTGTAATGGTTTAGTTTAAATAAATTGCTCACATTTGTATTAAAAGAAACGGATGTATCGGAAATTCTTTGTGCAATCAATTTGTCGTTTGCAACGTTGTAATGCTTTACATTTACTTCACTTTAACGGCAGTATTTGTGGCGCAGTCGGTAGTGTGACTTACTCCAAATTAGACGACCCGGGTTCCAGACCGATCATCACACATATACTTTTTGTAATGTGTCCAATAACGGCGTCACTAATAAATGTTTTACTGATGGTACCGATATTTATTTTAAGCAAAATAGATACATTAAAATATTTATAGGCCTGTTCAAACTCTCAAAAAACTTATTTATTAAACTAACAAGTTTACAAATTGATAATTAAGGCTTGCTTATTTTTTGATGTTTTTAACTAATATAACGCTTTGATTAGGCTACTAAGGTTTAGGCCTAAGTAAACAATCGATTTTTTATGTTTATAAAATACTAAAGAGTGTCTGTGTTACATAGTAAGGGTGCAGCATTATTGTTTTTAAGGAATATGCCTATAGGCCTACTTTGACAGACACTCCAACTAAAATTAGGGCCTATGTAATTTTCTGTGAAATGAATTTGTATTCTTTCAATTTGGATAGTTATTGAAACTTGCACACTACAGCATAAATATTGCGATATGAAAGTGGTTATAAATGGTTTCTATACGTTCTATCCTACCCTAATACACCAATATTTGTTAAAGCCAACCATCATAAGTTACAACACTCTAGGCCTTTCCTAATTCTTGAAAAAAAACTGTTAAGGACAATTTATCCAATAGGCCTACAAGTGGATATTGGTCTACTTATTTCTGATGTTGTTGAACCTAATAGAACGGTTTCCTTAGGCTAATTAGGTTTGCGCCTACCTAAACAATAATTGACATGTTTATAAAATACTAAAGAGTAGGGCCTATAAGTACAAGGATGCAACATTATTGGTTTTGCGAAATAGGCCTACTTTTCCGACGCTCCAACTAAAATCGTAGTATATTCTGTAAAATATATTATTGTTCTTGGTATGGCAGTTCAAAGAAGTACATTTTATAGACTACCTTACATGTTTGTACTATTATAGCGTTTCATTTACCACTAATGGAGCTATACCCGTCGAGTATCGACGGGCAACAACTAGTATAATCTTAAGAACAAAAATCTGCAATAAGATTGGTAAAAAGTTTAAAGATAGTGATGCAAGAAGGGAGATGTGAAAGGTCTGTAATTTCAAAAACATCGTTATTAAACCACCGATAGATTTCGCACTGAAACAAAAAAAAATAAAAAAAACATGAAAGTAACAAAATTTAAAATCATACGTCATACATTTTCCAAAATGTGGCATTCCGCGCATAGCAGCAGTTAGTCTCGCTCGAAGATTTTGACGCCGAGGTAGAGCGCACCCTTAACTCTCCAAGCGCTAAACATCGCGATCGCGACGCATTTCGGCAACGCGTATAGCGCTATCGTCGCGATCGCGATTCATTTACAAGGGTTTACTACGATCGTCACAGATCCGTTGTATATTGACGGATCGGCATATATTTTATATAGTATTGAAGAGAAAATATCATTCTATCTGAATACTTTTGGTTCAATACATATTTCAGTGGAAAATGAAAGTTGGCTAACTTGTTTGTCAACATCAGCTGTTTTTTGGTCGTCTGAAGTACAGCTGCTACATCGCAAATTGTTATGGTTATGTTATCTTTTTTTGCTAAGAACATATAAACATTATATATCACTGGAAAGGTAATAAAATTTTCAACATTTTGGCTATCTCAGATTTTTTTATTTGACTATGTAATTATGCCCTGAAATGGAAAAACATGAAGACGAGGGTAACAAAAAAAAAAAACTACCCCTTGATATCTAGAAATTTGGAAAAAAATACATGGTAAGTAAGATCTAATGAATCATATTGATATGCAATATGATATACTTTTCATATCATTAATAACTATTATGCACATTTGCTTAAATGCTTGCGCGAAACTTAAAAAATGGTCAGCACTTAAGGACTAATATACGTAGCACTTGGAGGGTTAATTACAAAACTCTGTCCCTTATTTTAGGGTGCTTTATTTGGCAACCCTGCAAAAATGTAAGTTACCTGAAACCTACTTAAAATGTGAAAATATTAAACTTTCAATCTTTGTAAGTAAACAATTTTCTGGGTAATTCTTTCAATTATTATTACATTTTACACTGAACTAGCCTAGTAGGCTAAAAATATAAGATACCGTACCTAAAGATTATTGGTGAAAATCTTACCTTTTAAGGCCATGGGGATCACCCCATCCTTTAACAAAATACTTAGAGAGCAATATAGCCCTATACAGTCGGTCTAATTTGCTAAGAGGCATTTATGAGCAAATGTGAACTTGAACAGGAAGAATAATAATCATCAGTTACTCAACTGGTCCAGTAATCCTTTCCAATAATTATGGTGATAAATGAAAACATTAAAACTGTATGAATTCTAATTCAACTGAAGGTATTTATAACTAACAATAATTAACACTAGTGATAAACACGTTCGATTTAGAATGGAAAATTTCCAAAATGTCAATATTAACACACAGAACGACTAGACAAAGGTTAAGTTGTTTACTATACTATGCTATTGCTGATGCTGTTTGCTGCTGATTTCGATTTGCTTGCTTTGCTCATTTGCTGGCTGGGCTGGGCTGGCTGACAGGCTGACTGTTGCTGTGCTGACAGTCAAGGTCTGTAGAGGAAGAAGCATAACCTCTACCATTGACTAAGGATACTTAAATTACGTAGATTTGTACGTACTTAAATTTGTATCCTTAGTCAATGCCTCTACTTAAGGTCAGCTGAATAGCTATTTTTTGTGTTCCGGATATGAAGCGTCAAAACTAAAACGGAAGTCAAGTTACGTTATATAATATTTTCATCACACTACATCGATATCACCTGTTTTCGACCCTCGTTTCTACCGTCGAAACACCTGTTTTGCCGGCCTAGGTCGGCAAAATTTTCCGGCCTAGGCCTGCAAAATCAGCTGGCCTAGACCTTACATAAAAACAATACGTTGTATCACAAAAACGTGTGACTCCACAATGAAATGAATTGGTTGCCTAGCAACCGGAAACTCAAGCAGTACATCTCGCTAGGTTAGTTGATGTTATGTTTTGTTTGTTATGAACGAAAAAGTAATGTTTTCACTTGTTTAGAATTTATTGAATTGTGTAGTGTGATGAAAAATATCGTTCGTAACTCGGGCCGAAAGCGTTTTGCCAACCCTCGATCGTTTCAAGTTCTCGACTTCGTCTCGAACTTGAAACACGATCTCGGGGCCGGCAAAACGCCACTTTCGGCCCTTGTGACGAAATATACTATTACAGTTGGTTGCACGAGACGTGAGACAGTGTACCAGATGCGCGGAAGCAAAAGAGGCTATTGCGCATGCTCGCCCACTCGCCGCTAGAGTGCAGCGCCGCTAGTCAGCTGTTAGCTCTTGTCAGGTGCCGATCGCTAAAAACATCCTAAAAACATTGACTCAATAATAGTCAGTGAAACATTGAATTTGAATCAACTGAATATCAATAACTGTTTATATTTACTGTTAATGATGGTTGAGCTGTATTGTATTATTACTTTTTTGTTTGTCTAACATGTTTAATGGTTATTTTGTTACCGAAATCAAAGCTAGGACAATTTGGCGAATGTGCGCAGCCAGGCTAGTACACCGTCGGCCGCCCCTCCCACTCCTACTCCATACCCCTCCCAGCCCTCTTGCTCCCCTCCCCCATGCGCGGACTGTCTCACGTCTCGTGCAACGGCCTACTTTCCCATTACACAGCTGATTGGAAAAGATAATGAAGCAGTCTTAACCACCATTTACCATTTACCATTTACCATCGATGTCTTCACCGCAGTCCTTGAAGACCGGGGAATCGTTACATTAGTTTTCTTCATCTTCCAGCTTCTTCATCAGTTGTGTTTATGGTAAATAAACACCACACGATATTTATCGTGACGACACCATACTAGGAATACGCTCCTATGTCCATCCCGTACGAGAATTTTTACTCACTTTTTAAGTTATTAGGTGACGCTTTTTATGATTCTTTTTTTATTTTATTTTATTTTTTTTTAGGGAGAGGTGAGAAAAATGCATTGCGCACACAGGTAGCAAGCCTGTAGTGTGGGGCTCCCCTAAAAAACAGGTTTACCCACTAAAAAACCTCCTCTACTCTTTAGGATTCTAACCTGGAATTGTTTATCACGTTACGTCAGGCTAGGCCTAAATTTGGCTAACGCCGGTGGGGCTCGCTCCTTATCCAGCCACTCGATCAAGGGATCTGGGCCACTTCGCGGTCCAGATCGGGTTTCTTTTCCAGGAGGATGCCCCGGACGAACTGTAATAAACAATCCCAGTTGCCCTCATCCTCCAAGATCTTTTGGCAGACCGAGTCCACAGAAAATGCACCAAAAATTTGTGTGGCCTCCAGGCGGGGCCCTTCCCAACGGGGGCAGCGGAAGAATGTGTGTTCCGCATCGTCGGGAACGCACGGGCAATAAATGCAGTCCGGTGAACCGGTCTTGCCCATCCGGTTCAGGTACGACCGAAAATAGCCGTGAATTGTCAAGAATTGGCCGCCGTTCCACCCACGGTTGGACGTGCTTAACAAGTCGCGCAGTCCATCGTCCTCGGGTGTCGTGCTCCCAGCAGTGTTGCCACTGCTGGAAGATTCGGGAGCGCTCTTCTGTTCTTGCCGTGTCCTTCCAATCTCACCTTGTCTCTTATAAATTGCCTTCCTCTCTCCTGCCAAGAGCTTGACAGGGATAACTCCGGCGACCACCAGGACGGCAGGCTCGGACACTGTCTGGTAGGCGGAACACACCCCGAGCGCCGCTCGACGTTGAACCCGGGCGAGTCGCAACCTGTACTACTCTTTATCGAGAGCGTCTGCCCACACCTCTGTTCCATAAAGAAGCACGAACTGAACCGCGGACATCAACAGACGTCTTCTGCTGGATCGTGGAACCCCGACATTGGCCATCAGCCTACTAAGGTAAGTGACTACCTTAGCGGCCTTGTCCGCCGTACGGAATATCTGATCCCTCCAGCTTAACTTGGTGTCCACCATAATCCCGAAGTACTTAGCAGCACGAGTTGATTGGACCACCTCCCTTCCCACTCGGAACAGAATGACGGTGTCTATCCTCTTCTTCGTAAGGATCACAATCTCCGTCTTACGGAGAGCAAGCGAGAGACCGTGATCGGACATCCATGTGTTGACCACACGCATGACTTGGTTCAACTTTAGTTGGGCCAGCTCAACGTTGCGTGCGACAATGAGAGCTGTGACATCATCGGCGTACCCAACCAAAGTGGTTTCCTCAGACATCTCCGACCTCAGGAGGCTGTCATAGGCAACATTCCAGAGATCCTGGCCGAGTATTGAATCTTGCGCGGAACAAGAAGTGACTTCCATCGTCCACGTTCCGTCCCTTGTGTCGTAAATAAGGCTTTGAGAGCGGAGATAATCCTCGATGAATCGCAACAGATATGCAGGAACGTGAAAGGTGTTGCGAAGTGCATCCAACATATCGAACCACCTCGCCGAGTTAAAGGCATTCTTGACATAAGCTTAAGAAGAAGGGCATGAGTCTCCGGCAGCGTCCACGGCAGAGGTCAGGCGGGAACGGATCAGCTCCTCGAACAGCTTCCCAGCCGTGTCCAACGTGTAGAAAGGCCTGTGGGACGATGACAGCTCTGGATCACCTTTGCCCTTGCTGATCAGTACAAGTCTTGCGGTTTTCCATAGGGAGCCGGAAACACCCCTTCTACCAAACAGGCGTTGTACATTATTCTCAACAACAAGTCAGCATTAATTGAAAATACTTTCTTTAAAGCCTCGCTCGGAATCCCGTCCGGGTCAGGAGCCTTGTTGCTCTTTAGGGAGAGAACGGAGGTTTCCTTCTCCTCGAATGTGAAGAGTGGAAAGTCATCTAACCGTCCGAAGTCAACCGGCGTACATCCTAGGCCTAGCCTACAATTAAATACATACAAACAATGATTTTATCTAAGACTTCAACACAAGCAAGTAACTTAATAATAATTATGCCTACAATATTAAAGGTAAATAGATTGTAGAGCGAAAAAAACAATTCAATTTAAAATCCATGATTGCAAATTAATAAAAATCAAGTAATGTAAGTATTGTAGAATTACGCTTACTTAACACTTAATGCATATTTTGTTACCTGAGACATAGGCTACAATGGCACAACACATTCTAATTAGTTGTTCAATTTAAATCTTTCTCCCAAATAGATATTAGTTGTATCCCATAAATTAGTTAATCGCATAATTCCGTACGACAGCAATTCATTCCACATCAACATGCCTATCTTTTGGTATAATTTATAACTTAAAACAAGTAAACATCAGTGTTGATCTATTTAGTTTAACAAATAGGTCTGTCAAAATATCAATTAAATTTTATTTAAAAACATAACATAACGGCGAGCAGATATAAACAAGTAAAGGTTTTGTTGTTTTCAGCATACAGCGACAACTCAGCTGCGATGGGGGAAAATAAACTGATCATGGCAACCACATTAGTCAAATCATGTAGCCTAAACAACTAAAGTTCTGTCAAAAATTCCGAAAAATAAGCTTTTTTAATACTTGAAAATAATTGCTCGATTATAGTTTATTACCTAGTTTAAAATACTTAAAATCTAACCTGAGAATTTCATTGAAATCAAATTAGTAATAAAAAAGCCTTTTGGGGGTCAAAAATTCGCCTAAGAGAAATTTAAAGTCGATCGTAAGGAATTTTATATTCTATGTTCCATATAGTCAAAATTCAATTACTCTATTTTACATTTGGATTATTAGTTAATAACAAATCATTAGGTATAATGACCAAATTAACAATTATCAATCAAGATAAATTTAAAACCATAAATTCTATCCTACTTTGATTTGAAATTCCTTATTTTAGTAATAGTTGAGACAAAAGATCTCCAACGCAAACGAGAAAAATTGTTGTTCCCTGCAGCGTTGGCAACACTTGCAGGTAACAAGGAGTAAAAATGTTTAATTTTTAACACTTTTTTAAAAAAACAAAATCTCTGTGACGACATCCACGGATGTCGCAGAAAGTGACACCATTGCTCTTATGGCATGTAGCTCACCTGGCACTGGCCTACAGTCATCTTGGCTGACAGTGACAGTGCTGACCCAAAAAAGGCCCTACAGTCATCTTGGCTGACAGTGACAGTGCTGATCCAAAAAAGGGCCAACAGTCATCTTGGCTGACAGTGACAGTGAGTGGAGTGCTGACCCAAAAAAGGTACAACGGTACCAAGAAATCTAGAATGTAGAAGGTAGGTGCAATGAATACAAATACCCCCGTCGCAGCAGACCTGCGTACTCAGCGAATTTCCAATGGAATTTCAGATTATTTACTTTCCCCATAAAAAAAACACCATAAGATCGAGTATGTAGGTTTTCTGCCATTGGGCGTTGTTAGAAAATCTAAGTTAATCAATAATCGGTGAATGTAAACACAAAATTGTATCAAAATCTGGCAATTTTTTATTTTCCCCATAAACCCCATGGGGGTGAGTATGTAGGTTTGCCGCCATATGGGTTTTGTAAGCAAGTATAAGTTAAACCTTATATAGATAATGTACATACCAAATTTGATTAAGTTATGTCAATAAATAAGCAAGATATAGGGTTTTCTTGATTTCCCATAAGAATAACATGGAAAACACATTTTTGGATTTGCCCCGTAACCAGTTATGCTATGATAAAAATTCAAAATACCAAATTGTTTGTTTTTTTAAGCTCTTTTAAATGGTTTCAGTTAAAATTGACGAATTTTAAAAATTGATGTCCAAAAATGCCAAAAACCCATTTTTGGCCCCTTTGAAACCCCATAAAACCCCGTTCCCATAACCCGACAATGCTGGTTCGCGAACTCATGAAAATAGACCTGGTCTTACACCTCCATACCAAATTTCATCAAAATCGGAGGTCCCCTACAAAAGTTATCAGTACCACGGACACATAGATATATATAGTCCGTTTTTTTAAACCTGATCCTTCAAGGGAGAGATGGTGGAGGGGGTTTGTTACATCGATGGTTTATACTTGCTACTATCCCATTGGCTGAAGCCTTTTGGTTTTTTTGTTGTTTTTGTTTTATTTCACTGTTGCATACCAGCTGATAATTTTACATCACAACATAATGTGTATCAGTTTTACAATATTATTGGTAGCAGTTGTTTTTTAATCAGTTTACTTTAGAACTGTTACTTTTTAACATGGAATAGGTTTGGCTTAAAAATATAACAGCTGACTAGGAGCTACTGAAAGATATTATAACTTATTTAAAACGTTATTTGAGGAAATCCGATACTCGACACACGTTTGTCACGAGTTTAAATGTTTTGTTTACAGTTTAAATCCCTCCCCCACCCCAATTTTCTCGAGAAGGATCAGGCTTAAAAAAACGGACTATAGATAGATAGATAGATAGATAGATATATAGATATATATATATATATACATATATATGAAAATGAACGAATGGTGTTTTTGGCTTCTGGGGACCTCAAAATGAAAAAGTAAAGTGGTCCCGGGCTTAGGTCTTACCATGGCTACTACCGTAATAGCGTATTCCCTATAGGGAAATTCGCTAAAACGTTAAGAAGGTCACATCTTATGGAAGAAATGGTTAAGAAAGTTTCTGTTGACTTAGTAGCGCACTCCACCATGAGAGCGCGCACGAGACAATGACCTATTAGTCAGATTACATTCTGACTTTGTTGCAGATGGTCACCAGCAAAGAATCTCTCTCGTCCTCACGCTGCACTCACATATACATAACCTATAACAGTTTAACCATTACTGGACCAGTTCTCACAATTAATGTAGGAACACTTTTCCGTCCGCCTACATTAGTGCTCATTTTGAAACCTAAGTAAACAATTTTGAAAATAGCAGGATACCATGATTTTAATTTACCTTTTTCCGTCTCCAGTTCAAATTTTGGGTTTGTGAGACTACAACCCGGGTTTCGGCGCTCGTTGCGCCATTTTCAAGTAGATGAAAGAAGCTGAAGTTGCAGTCACATCGATCAGTCGAGTAGACGTCGTCATTCAGGAGTTAAAAACACTTGACACGAACACGTACACATTTAACACGACACAAAATAAATTAACATAAAAAGGTAGGCCTACAAATTAGTGTCACAGACGCGACTCTCCACCACGGTTACCGGTGTCGGGACATGTGGGCCGACGAAGACGACGGAAGCGGCTATCAGTTGACCTCTGGTCCTGGAAGTTTGGACTCGTCCTTGTCATAAGGGGTGTTTGCTGTGGTAGACTCGTCCTCTGGAATTGGTTTTCTATGATTTTATTAAAAATATAAAATCATATAAAATCATATAAAACATATAAACTGGCCAAAAAACTCGACCAATTGCTAAGATTACACTACGAATTCCCAAATACTCACAATCTAAAGAACAGTTTGGAACTAATTGAAAACACAAAGAACTTTGAAGTAAAACAACACCACATGTTAGCATCTTTTGACATCGTCAACCTCTATACCAACATACCAATTCAAGAAACTTTGGAGATTATTGACAACAACCTGAAAAATAATTCCTGTCTAAATGATAAAGCTAGGTGTGAACTAATTCAGCTCCTCGAAATCACTCTCAAGCAAAACTATTTTAAATTCAATAACCAGTTTTATCTACAACCTGACGGATTGGCTATGGGTTCTCCACTATCAGGAATTATGTCAGAAATTTATTTGAATCACATCGAAAACACTTTTATATTATCCGACAAAAATCCTAAACGTGATAAGATATTGATATATCACAGGTATGTTGATGACACTTTTGTACTTTTCAATGGCAACAATCGACAGTTACAATTATTGAATAACTATTTAAATAGCCTGACACCAAAACTAAAATTTACATTGGAAATTGAAACCAATAGTAAATTGAATTTTCTGGATTTAACAATAACAAAGTCTGATAATAAATTCAAATACAATATTTACAGGAAACCGACCACTACAAGCCAAACTATCCATGCCACCTCATATCATCCATATAGTCATAAATTATCAGCTTACAACAGTATGGTTAATAGATTGATTAAAGTACCAATGTCTGAAGATGACTACAAAGCCGAATTGAATATAATTAAATACATCGCTATCTCTAATGGCTATGAATCTAAAATGGTAGATAGGCTCATACAGAAACATTCAAACAAAGATAATAAACATAGCCAAAATAATGACGTACTTCCGCCTAAATATATACCCGTAGAATACGGCCACAGACTTAACAACTTTCTGAAAAAAGAGCTGAAACAATTTAATATTATCCCTGCACCAAAAACTTCAAACAAAACAGAGCGTCTACTCAAGCCAAAAACGCAAGCAGGAAATAAATTAGAAAAAACTGGAGTTTATAAACTTAAATGCAATGACTGCGATAAATTTTATATAGGACAGACCGGGCGTTCATTCATTAAAAGGGCCAAAGAACACAAACCAAACCCGAGAATTAACCCACAGAAATCTAGTTTTGCGCAACACCTTATGAATGAAGACCACAGTGGCGGCAAAATTGAAAACAATATTGAAGTAATTGAAATATGCAACAAAGGTTTCATTCTAGATACGCTAGAAGAATTCCATATCTACAAAGCCATAAAGCAAGACAATAGCCTAGTATTAAATGACAAACTAAATTACAGTTCACACCTCATTTTTAATAAAATCATAGAAAACCAATTCCAGAGGACGAGTCTACCACAGCAAACACCCCTTATGACAAGGACGAGTCCAAACTTCCAGGACCAGAGGTCAACTGATAGCCGCTTCCGTCGTCTTCGTCGGCCCACATGTCCCGACACCGGTAACCGTGGTGGAGAGTCGCGTCTGTGACACTAATTTGTAGGCCTACCTTTTTATGTTAATTTATTTTGTGTCGTGTTAAATGTGTACGTGTTCGTGTCAAGTGTTTTTAACTCCTGAATGACGACGTCTACTCGACTGATCGATGTGACTGCAACTTCAGCTTCTTTCATCTACTTGAAAATGGCGCAACGAGCGCCGAAACCCGGGTTGTAGTCTCACAAACCCAAAATTTGAACTGGAGACGGAAAAAGGTAAATTAAAATCATGGTATCCTGCTATTTTCAAAATTGTTTACTTAGGTTTCAAAATGAGCACTAATGTAGGCGGACGGAAAAGTGTTCCTACATTAATTGTGAGAACTGGTCCAGTAATGGTTAAACTGTTATAGGTTATGTATATGTGAGTGCAGCGTGAGGACGAGAGAGATTCTTTGCTGGTGACCATCTGCAACAAAGTCAGAATGTAATCTGACTAATAGGTCATTGTCTCGTGCGCGCTCTCATGGTGGAGTGCGCTACTAAGTCAACAGAAACTTTCTTAACCATTTCTTCCATAAGATGTGACCTTCTTAACGTTTTAGCGAATTTCCCTATAGGGAATACGCTATTACGGTAGTAGCCATGGTAAGACCTAAGCCCGGGACCACTTTACTTTTTCATTTTGAGGTCCCCAGAAGCCAAAAACACCATTCGTTCATTTTCATATATATGTATATATATATATATATCTATATATCTATCTATCTATCTATCTATCTATAGTCCGTTTTTTTAAGCCTGATCCTTCTCGAGAAAATTGGGGTGGGGGAGGGATTTAAACTGTAAACAAAACATTTAAACTCGTGACAAACGTGTGTCGAGTATCGGATTTCCTCAAATAACGTTTTAAATAAGTTATAATATCTTTCAGTAGCTCCTAGTCAGCTGTTATATTTTTAAGCCAAACCTATTCCATGTTAAAAAGTAACAGTTCTAAAGTAAACTGATTAAAAAACAACTGCTACCAATAATATTGTAAAACTGATACACATTATGTTGTGATGTAAAATTATCAGCTGGTATGCAACAGTGAAATAAAACAAAAACAACAAAAAAACCAAAAGGCTTCAGCCAATGGGATAGTAGCAAGTATAAACCATCGATGTAACAAACCCCCTCCACCATCTCTCCCTTGAAGGATCAGGTTTAAAAAAACGGACTATATATATCTATGTGTCCGTGGTACTGATAACTTTTGTAGGGGACCTCCGATTTTGATGAAATTTGGTATGGAGGTGTAAGACCAGGTCTATTTTCATGAGTTCGCGAACCAGCATTGTCGGGTTATGGGAACGGGGTTTTATGGGGTTTCAAAGGGGCCAAAAATGGGTTTTTGGCATTTTTGGACATCAATTTTTAAAATTCGTCAATTTTAACTGAAACCATTTAAAAGAGCTTAAAAAAACAAACAATTTGGTATTTTGAATTTTTATCATAGCATAACTGGTTACGGGGCAAATCCAAAAATGTGTTTTCCATGTTATTCTTATGGGAAATCAAGAAAACCCTATATCTTGCTTATTTATTGACATAACTTAATCAAATTTGGTATGTACATTATCTATATAAGGTTTAACTTATACTTGCTTACAAAACCCATATGGCGGCAAACCTACATACTCACCCCCATGGGGTTTATGGGGAAAATAAAAAATTGCCAGATTTTGATACAATTTTGTGTTTACATTCACCGATTATTGATTAACTTAGATTTTCTAACAACGCCCAATGGCAGAAAACCTACATACTCGATCTTATGGTGTTTTTTTTATGGGGAAAGTAAATAATCTGAAATTCCATTGGAAATTCGCTGAGTACGCAGGTCTGCTGCGACGGGGGTATTTGTATTCATTGCACCTACCTTCTACATTCTAGATTTCTTGGTACCGTTGTACCTTTTTTGGGTCAGCACTCCACTCACTGTCACTGTCAGCCAAGATGACTGTTGGCCCTTTTTTGGATCAGCACTGTCACTGTCAGCCAAGATGACTGTAGGGCCTTTTTTGGGTCAGCACTGTCACTGTCAGCCAAGATGACTGTAGGCCAGTGCCAGGTGAGCTACATGCCATAAGAGCAATGGTGTCACTTTCTGCGACATCCGTGGATGTCGTCACAGAGATTTTGTTTTTTTAAAAAAGTGTTAAAAATTAAACATTTTTACTCCTTGTTACCTGCAAGTGTTGCCAACGCTGCAGGGAACAACAATTTTTCTCGTTTGCGTTGGAGATCTTTTGTCTCAACTATTACTAAAATAAGGAATTTCAAATCAAAGTAGGATAGAATTTATGGTTTTAAATTTATCTTGATTGATAATTGTTAATTTGGTCATTATACCTAATGATTTGTTATTAACTAATAATCCAAATGTAAAATAGAGTAATTGAATTTTGACTATATGGAACATAGAATATAAAATTCCTTACGATCGACTTTAAATTTCTCTTAGGCGAATTTTTGACCCCCAAAAGGCTTTTTTATTACTAATTTGATTTCAATGAAATTCTCAGGTTAGATTTTAAGTATTTTAAACTAGGTAATAAACTATAATCGAGCAATTATTTTCAAGTATTAAAAAAGCTTATTTTTCGGAATTTTTGACAGAACTTTAGTTGTTTAGGCTACATGATTTGACTAATGTGGTTGCCATGATCAGTTTATTTTCCCCCATCGCAGCTGAGTTGTCGCTGTATGCTGAAAACAACAAAACCTTTACTTGTTTATATCTGCTCGCCGTTATGTTATGTTTTTAAATAAAATTTAATTGATATTTTGACAGACCTATTTGTTAAACTAAATAGATCAACACTGATGTTTACTTGTTTTAAGTTATAAATTATACCAAAAGATAGGCATGTTGATGTGGAATGAATTGCTGTCGTACGGAATTATGCGATTAACCCTAGAACGGCCATATAGAGTGTTTCTGTAGGGCCAGGCAGTTTTGGCCCTTTGTGCAGCATTTTATATTAACTATTATGAAATACATATTTGTTTACCAAAACATATTGTATTATATACCATTTGATTCGGGATATTCTGCAGAATCTAAATATACGAACAAAACTTATATTTCTTATAAAAAATTTATGGTTTGTGCAAAATAAACAAGAAACAAAAAAATTTCAAAAACTAAATTTCAAAAGTAAACTCTTATAAAAAAATATAAACAAAATTATTCCAAAATTCAATATATACAAGATATTCTAAATTTATTTCCCTACATAAAAACCTAAAAATATTTGACTCTACTAAAAAACTTATTGAGTTATTATGTCAAATGTAAAATATTACAATTTTTCTAATTTTGCATACTTATTATTGTTTTAGGCCTACATATAGAAAAAGGCCAATAATATAAAATAAACACATGTATTCTGTTAGAGTAGTAAACAAGTAACAAAACCATATGAAAATATACTTGTTTCAATAAACAAAATATACAATATTTCATTTAAAAAAATAAAAACATTTTTTACCAACTGAAAATCACAAAAAAATATACAACTTCAAAAGCTTGTAAAAAACTAAATTGTAGCTGTATAAAAATTCAAAGATATACAAAATGTTTGAAATTTTATACAGAAACAGAAAATATATAGTTTATTTGGTGGAAAATAGCTTATAAGTTTTTGAAGTGGTAAAACGTAAAAAAGAGCAAGTTTTTTTTATTTAGCGCTTTGTTGTGCTTTGATATTATAAACAAGATTTTTATAAAAGGACTTATACCCTCTTGAATTTATAGATTACTTGAGCTTTTTTCTTATCAAATGAGAAAAAAATAAAACATTCAATAATAATAACATATTTATGGCAGGTAACCATAGTAATAAGACAATGTAAGTTTAAAAACAATTTTATTGAGCCTATCCAACAAAAGACGATTTTATAAAAAATTTAAATAATAATTACTAAAAACATATCTACTATTACTCAATAAGAATAAAACCAATTAAAAAGTAAGTAAACAAACACAGCTGCAGAGCACAGCACAAAACAAAACATCCAAGACACGGAGACACACAACTTGGCACAACAGGTGTTCCCACGAGACAACGACAGATTTGAGGAAATTCCATCAGTTTGACCAACTGCTAAAACCAAAATATCGGGACGCTAGGCTCTCAATAATTATAGTTAGTTCGATAAAGGATTTCTTCCTCTTTATTTTCATATTTATTTTATTTTGCAGATCAAAATACAAGCCGAGTAAACTAAATTTTTCCAAACGACTAAAAAAGCTTTTTGGCCATACAGAAAAATCTTAATATGTTTGTTTGCAGAGGTTTGGTAAACAAATCACAGCTGGTGAACTATTTGCGCTAGACTCAATTCTTCAACAGACGAAATATGCAGAAAGAATCAATAAATTCGGGGTCGATAACCACTATCCTCTAGCATAAAAAGTAAAGCTTCCACAGAATTTAAAAATTGGCTGTTTTTGCTTTCGTTTCTCGATCGGCAATGCCGCCGAGCGCAGAGTTCAAAAATGTGTAATGTTTATTTATTATTCCCACCGTCGTTATTGACACAAATGAGTATGTTATACATGAAAATTGTAGCTTATCCAATTATCTTTACAATGGTATAACTTTTAATGTGATTACTGCTTGGGCATATATAATAATATTGGTTTGAAAAAAAGGTTGTAGCAAACGACTTTAAAAGTTGTTTGGCCACCATCTTACCGTAACCAAACAACTATAAAAGTCGTTTGGCCGTTCTAGGGTTAACTAATTTATGGGATACAACTAATATCTATTTGGGAGAAAGATTTAAATTGAACAACTAATTAGAATGTGTTGTGCCATTGTAGCCTATGTCTCAGGTAACAAAATATGCATTAAGTGTTAAGTAAGCGTAATTCTACAATACTTACATTACTTGATTTTTATTAATTTGCAATCATGGATTTTAAATTGAATTGTTTTTTTCGCTCTACAATCTATTTACCTTTAATATTGTAGGCATAATTATTATTAAGTTACTTGCTTGTGTTGAAGTCTTAGATAAAATCATTGTTTGTATGTATTTAATTGTAGGCTAGGCCTAGGATGTACGCCGGTTGACTTCGGACGGTTAGATGACTTTCCACTCTTCACATTCGAGGAGAAGGAAACCTCCGTTCTCTCCCTAAAGAGCAACAAGGCTCCTGACCCGGACGGGATTCCGAGCGAGGCTTTAAAGAAAGTATTTTCAATTAATGCTGACTTGTTGTTGAGAATAATGTACAACGCCTGTTTGGTAGAAGGGGTGTTTCCGGCTCCCTATGGAAAACCGCAAGACTTGTACTGATCAGCAAGGGCAAAGGTGATCCAGAGCTGTCATCGTCCCACAGGCCTTTCTACACGTTGGACACGGCTGGGAAGCTGTTCGAGGAGCTGATCCGTTCCCGCCTGACCTCTGCCGTGGACGCTGCCGGAGACTCATGCCCTTCTTCTTAAGCTTATGTCAAGAATGCCTTTAACTCGGCGAGGTGGTTCGATATGTTGGATGCACTTCGCAACACCTTTCACGTTCCTGCATATCTGTTGCGATTCATCGAGGATTATCTCCGCTCTCAAAGCCTTATTTACGACACAAGGGACGGAACGTGGACGATGGAAGTCACTTCTTGTTCCGCGCAAGATTCAATACTCGGCCAGGATCTCTGGAATGTTGCCTATGACAGCCTCCTGAGGTCGGAGATGTCTGAGGAAACCACTTTGGTTGGGTACGCCGATGATGTCACAGCTCTCATTGTCGCACGCAACGTTGAGCTGGCCCAACTAAAGTTGAACCAAGTCATGCGTGTGGTCAACACATGGATGTCCGATCACGGTCTCTCGCTTGCTCTCCGTAAGACGGAGATTGTGATCCTTACGAAGAAGAGGATAGACACCGTCATTCTGTTCCGAGTGGGAAGGGAGGTGGTCCAATTTTACCACAACATAAACATAACCATCAGTTGTAAAATATTC
Organism: Neoaliturus tenellus; assembly: GCA_030545055.2. Taxonomy (NCBI): domain Eukaryota; kingdom Metazoa; phylum Arthropoda; class Insecta; order Hemiptera; family Cicadellidae; genus Neoaliturus; species Neoaliturus tenellus. Next base: position 211,681,362 of record CM061531.1, read on the forward strand.
CATCCTTGATTGAGAAGAGTGGTAACCAACTGAGGTAATACCCTCAGGATAAATAAATACATAGCTATCAGTAGTTCTTGCACTCATTATTCTATAATACGTTTTAATTACATAGGTACCATATATTTTTTTGTAAAAAGTTTATGTTATATTTTATTATTTACGTAAAGCTTTTTGTCAATAGTTTTCATCTAACATTGCACTCTTTTCAGTAGTTAAGTAAAGGCGGTAATTTTTTCAGAAGCTGGTGGTAATTTTAGCATTGACTTTACATACTAACGACAATTATTTCAGTAAATTGGATTGGCAACATTGGTCAGTGGTCAGCCCACTGAGCTCTATGTTAAACGGTCAGCCACATTGAGTAAATATGGACGTTAGCCATTGCGTAAATAGGGATGATATTTCATAAAGTATAGAGTGGACAATAAGTAGGGAAGATAGGAACGCTTGCCACAGGACTCAGTCCTGTCTCGAGGCAACTATCGATTGTGCTTTCAGACTATTGAATCGACTAGATATCGCATCAATTCGATAGTCATCATTATAATTAAAAACTTAAGGAGAATTCGAATCGAATCGAGCATCTGATTGTTGAAAGCTTTAGATTATATCGCATCGGTAGCCAGTTAGTAGCGCCCCTAGTGGACGATCTTGTCATTCAGCGTTTCCAAATTTTTGTCCATTCTATACGTTATGTTAATAACGCCATCTTTACTCAATGTCAGCCAGGTGGTGTTGTACCCACTGAGCTCTCAGTGGTTGTACCGTTCACAGTATCTAGAATATATATAGGCAAACGGTAGGTGACACCAACAGCTGATTGAAGAGGTCCTGCCGTATTGCCTGCCCCGTTGACGTCATAATGTTTACATTCACGCAAAAGTTCAATCAGCTCAATTAACCTCAACTGAGTTTTTAATGAACATTAAATTGGTTTACAGTAGTAGTTAAAATTTCAATTAAACTGCTTCTTTTAGCAATTTAAAACACCTTAAATGTAGTATAGTTTTTAAATCATTGAAAACTATAAAATATAAGATATTTAAATCTTTAGTGGCAAAGCATTATTCCTTGGATTAGCCACAATATAGGCTATTGGTATTTTGCTATATTAATGTGAAGAAATTTAGTTCGCTCTTTATTAATTTACACCTTTTTCTCCTAACTTTAATTTATAAAGGTAAAGGTACGTCTAGCATTTTTTTCAGTTCTGAGGTTTAGACCGGCAGAGTTAGGCATAGCTAACTAGCATAGATCAACCAAAATGAATGCTAGTTTGCAAAAATATATACATTTAAAAATAAAACTCACCAAGTTTATGTTAATATTCAAAATAGTTTTTACTAATAAGCATGGTTAGCATTATATTTTGTAGGTCTACTTTATAGACAAGTAAGATATACTCTTAGGAGATCATTTACATAAGATCTGAAGCACCTTAGAAGGGTGCTTAGCCTTCCCTGTAGGCCTATTTTGTTGTTTTTGGAAGTCATATTATAATTCATGTATTTTCCTTAAAATTAGCTTATAAGACTAGCCTTTTATTTAAACATTTCCCTAGCCTAACGGTTAGGAACAAGGACCTCGACCTCGGTTCAAGAGGTCACAAGTTCGGTTCTAGGGATGTCCATTTTATGTGTTTGCACCGCTTTAAGTTAAAAGCATTAAATTCGCAATGCACATTCCTCATTCAGTTAAAATATTGAAAATTGCAATCATTGAAATATATTGTTAATATAAACTTAGGCTACCGTACCGCGATTCTATTTAAAACTATGAATAAAAACCAACTTAGGCTTTCTTAATTTAGCATGGGATCAAACTTTTTTTAATTAGTTCAATGCAGTTCTATGGACTGTACACCTAAGTCTAGGCATACTTTCTAGCTACTTTGGTAAGCCATTTACTATATAATAGGGTAGTATGGTAAGAAACTGGTTAAAAGCAGACCCAAAGTATAAGCTTAAACAATTTTTATCCTACACACTTTTTATCCTTTTTAGCTAACCCCAATATCACTTAATGTCATACAAATACCTATAATCGTAACAAATGTATACCATCAAATAAATTGATCGACCTTTTCAATGGATAGGCCCTATTATGGTTGGATTTAAACCTAACTTACATCTAGTCAAAACATATTTTGTTTAATTTTATATAATTGAGTCACAATAACTTATAGTACTTAATGTAAAAGCCTTGTTTAAAAATTGTAAGATTATAGGCCTAACCATTGTAAATTTAAACATATCCCATAAAATATTGTTGTATTATGTTGGATTTTTATATCGTACCGGTAATGTCGTATGTAACTTACTTTATAATTGCAATACATTTTAAAAGTCAACACAATAATTACATTGGTTTTTGTGTTTTTTAATTGCTGTAATTTCTCTTCGAGTTGGCCTACAACAAATTTAACAAGCCTATCAACACAGGACAGGAGAATACAGCAATTAAACCAAGCTAGTCGGTACTCCTTCATATTGTATACCCATCCGTACATGTTCCATGAAGAATTTAGGCCTACAACTGCTCCTTGGCATGCTGCATTATTATGGACTAATTCTACAGCAGAACCATTTCAAGTTTTCTGATCACATGGTAACTTCAAAGAAGAAAATTGGTAAGAGGTGAACCTCAAAAGTAAAACATTTTTAAATCTCGAGGCCTAGTAAGATATTTATTTGCAACAAAAACCCTTATAACTTTTAAGAAAATTTACTAAATTTGGCTTCTAAGTAGCCTAATATCAATGATTCTTTCACTGTGTTCAACTTAAGATCACAAACGTTTGAAAGGGTGTCTACTGGTCACTGAAATCACCAAGAGCCACTGAAAGTCACGGAATTTAGTCAGTGGTCACGGAAGTCTCAGAAAATTTACTGATCTATTCTTAAAGGAAAGATAGGTAGTTTTGTAAAATTGGTAAAAATTGAGATAACGTGATTGAGAGAAAAATTTGGCGATGTTTGTAATTTTCCCTATCAGTTTCTGAATATACCACACTAAAGTCACAAATTTCTTTTCACTTTTCATCCCCTTAAGTCATAGAAAATTCACTGATTTTTATAGCTATCATTCAGTAGACAAACGTTTGGAATAATTAAAAATATACCCCATAACTTTTTTTGTGTTCTTAGAGTTAAAGTTTGGGTTTTTCTACAATTTCCCTTGAGAAAATCATTACAACAAAAACATATCAACGCCCACAATTTCTCCACTGGATTTTATAGTTTCCCATTATTTATGACGTGTGGTTTTACTCCAACAAAGTCAAGTCATTAGGCATTTTGTTTTAGATTTTTTAAACATCGTAGGAAAAAAGTTTTCATGTTTACGTCGTAATGAAAGCATAACCTGTTTGACTAACAGGGCCCGTGATTTGACAGATGCAATCAGCCGCTGCCCCGTTGACGTAGTTTTTTGTTATTGTTTTTGTTGTTGGCACCTACCAATGAATACAAAAACGTAAAGAAGGTCACATCCCATGTTAAAAATTGGCCAACATTTTATTCCGCTAGGAGCGCTGTAAACTGAACTTGAGCACTCCAAATAGAGATAGCGCCAGAGGAATCGGCCTAAACATAGTACGAGAGAGAGGGAAATATTAAATTTCTTATTAGTATTGTGTCGTTAAAACACTATTTTAAACATTAGTTACCTAGCTTATTTGGTATCATTGGAAAGCTTTTTTCAAGAAGAATCGTTATTTTAAGTCATCAAATCCTTTTATGGTTAAGACTTTGTCGTATGGGCTTTCAACTTTAATGTTAATCTAATGAAGATATTTTATTGAATCATATGTTTACAAAAATAAACTAAGTTATAAACGTCGTCATGGTATCCTCCGACCTCCGACCTTGAACCGAGGTCGAGGTCCTTGTTCCTAACCGTTAGGCTAGGGAAATGTTTAAATAAAAGGCTAGTCTTATAAGCTAATTTTAAGGAAAATACATGAATTATAATATGACTTCCAAAAACAACAAAATAGGCCTACAGGGAAGGCTAAGCACCCTTCTAAGGTGCTTCAGATCTTATGTAAATGATCTCCTAAGAGTATATCTTACTTGTCTATAAAGTAGACCTACAAAATATAATGCTAACCATGCTTATTAGTAAAAACTATTTTGAATATTAACATAAACTTGGTGAGTTTTATTTTTAAATGTATATATTTTTGCAAACTAGCATTCATTTTGGTTGATCTATGCTAGTTAGCTATGCCTAACTCTGCCGGTCTAAACCTCAGAACTGAAAAAAATGCTAGACGTACCTTTACCTTTATAAATTAAAGTTAGGAGAAAAAGGTGTAAATTAATAAAGAGCGAACTAAATTTCTTCACATTAATATAGCAAAATACCAATAGCCTATATTGTGGCTAATCCAAGGAATAATGCTTTGCCACTAAAGATTTAAATATCTTATATTTTATAGTTTTCAATGATTTAAAAACTATACTACATTTAAGGTGTTTTAAATTGCTAAAAGAAGCAGTTTAATTGAAATTTTAACTACTACTGTAAACCAATTTAATGTTCATTAAAAACTCAGTTGAGGTTAATTGAGCTGATTGAACTTTTGCGTGAATGTAAACATTATGACGTCAACGGGGCAGGCAATACGGCAGGACCTCTTCAATCAGCTGTTGGTGTCACCTACCGTTTGCCTATATATATTCTAGATACTGTGAACGGTACAACCACTGAGAGCTCAGTGGGTACAACACCACCTGGCTGACATTGAGTAAAGATGGCGTTATTAACATAACGTATAGAATGGACAAAAATTTGGAAACGCTGAATGACAAGATCGTCCACTAGGGGCGCTACTAACTGGCTACCGATGCGATATAATCTAAAGCTTTCAACAATCAGATGCTCGATTCGATTCGAATTCTCCTTAAGTTTTTAATTATAATGATGACTATCGAATTGATGCGATATCTAGTCGATTCAATAGTCTGAAAGCACAATCGATAGTTGCCTCGAGACAGGACTGAGTCCTGTGGCAAGCGTTCCTATCTTCCCTACTTATTGTCCACTCTATACTTTATGAAATATCATCCCTATTTACGCAATGGCTAACGTCCATATTTACTCAATGTGGCTGACCGTTTAACATAGAGCTCAGTGGGCTGACCACTGACCAATGTGTCCAATCCAATTTACTGAAATAATTGTCGTTAGTATGTAAAGTCAATGCTAAAATTACCACCAGCTTCTGAAAAAATTACCGCCTTTACTTAACTACTGAAAAGAGTGCAATGTTAGATGAAAACTATTGACAAAAAGCTTTACGTAAATAATAAAATATAACATAAACTTTTTACAAAAAAATATATGGTACCTATGTAATTAAAACGTATTATAGAATAATGAGTGCAAGAACTAGTGATAGCTATGTATTTATTTATCCTGAGGGTATTACCTCAGTTGGTTACCACTCTTCTCAATCAAGGATGGAATATTTTACAACTGATGGTTATGTTTATGTTGTGGTAAAGTGTTTTTGTTGCACTGTAAGTAAATACAGCCGAATATCTGGAGACACTGAATCTGGCGCGGTGTATAGTTGGCCTTGGCTGCGTACACGAACTTTCCAAATTTTGGTATCAAACAAAAAGCATTGGATGAGAAGTCTATTCACAGTGGACGTAGTCAATGATATAACCAACAACCGTAAAATTTACACTAATATCAGAAAGAAAGCTAATAAGGGAGCAACCAGTGTTGCATGGTTTCTTAAAACCTTAGCCCGCTTTAAAAAAAAAACCGTATTTAACCTCATTCAGATTCGCGATTCGTGATTAACTAACCTAAACCTAACGCCAGCAAGTAAAATAAGGCGTATAGAGTGGTCAATAAATGATTGAAATAGCAATATTGAAACGCTGAACGAAAAGGTCGTCCGCGAGGGGCGCCACTAACTGGCAACCAATGCGATTAAGTGTTTTCAACAATCGATAGCTCGGTTCAGTTCAGTTCGATTGATTACCACGTAGTTTTCTACGGAGGCGATAACTATCGTCATAGATGAAATATAATACATGTATTATATTTCATCTATGCTATCGTTTTGATGCAATATGTAGTCGATACAGAATGCACACATATTCTGTTTCAACAATCGATAGTTGTTGCCATGGGGCGAGTCGGTGGCGTATTGGTTAGCGCGCCGGACTTCGGAACCATGGCAGCGATGTCGTTGGTTCGAATCCGCGTTCTGCCAGTGACTTTTATCAGTACCTTTCACCTTGTACTGTAGCGGCTCTAGTGATGGCAAAATTTCTTGAAAAATCGATTTTTCGATATATCGATGTATCGAAAGAGCAAAATCGATTTCGATAAAAAATCGTGGACAAAAAATCGATGTTTTAAGAAAATCGATTTTTTCTATAGACGCTTTTAAATTGACTATAAGTTATACCAGGAAGTAAAATTATAACCAACAAACATTTAATTAATACTATTAATATGACAGTATTTGTAGTCAATGGTCACACCTTTGATTATATCATTGATTTTGTAGGTAAAATCAATGATTATCTTATATCCTATACCATTGAATATACATCTAAGCGTCTACATGTACGCATGTAGTACATGTAGACGTAGTACATGTATGTATGTATGTACATGTAGACGTAGTACATGTGTAGACATGTAGTACATGTCTTACATTCTACGCATGTAAGTACTAGACTACATTATTTGGTTTGAAATAAAATAGAGTTATGAAAATAAACCATTATTTGTTTATTGAGAAGATATATTATATCGTAGACTAAAAAAAATGATTTAAGTGACTTCAAATGCTGTAAGAGCTTAATTTCGTATAATATCGCAAGACTGGAATAAACACAGCTTTGTTTTGAGCTATAGAACCAACATATGTATTGGAAAGGTAGATAAACACCAAGCCTCTATTTTTCAATTAAATTTTAATAATAGCAAAGTTAAACAAAATCAAAGGATGAACCCTATTTTAAACTGTTTTGTATAAAAAGGTATGATACTTTACATATTTTGGTCGATGCGAAATGAGTGTAGCGATAGTCATAGCAACCATCACGGCCATCTCTATTCTTTAGTAAATTCTCTACTGGAAATGGCCTTGCACCAATACGATATACAGCCAATACTAAAGTTATTTGACTTTAATATTTGGCTCTAATGCAACAAATTTTGTAAATTTAAAGCCAAACTAAGGTTAGGATCTTAAAATATACTGTTTTAGAGGAGTAAAAACCGCAATTCTTTGTCTTTTACCCGGCCGATTTTAAAATCGATATTTTTAGTAAGAAAAATCGATCTCCAAAAAATATCGTCATGGAAAAATCTATGTCAAAAAATCGATGTATCGAATGGTAAAAATCTATTTTTCCGAAAAATCGATTTTTCCTCCACCTACTATCTAAAGCCGTATTTTACTCCTTGGAATAGAGTAGTAAAGTACTAATTTCTACCCCATGTGATTTGAATACTTAATCTTTCTACCTAGGGAAAACTCGAGTTTTTTCGTACCACGGGGCTAAAGTTAGTTACATAAGAATAACATTAAAAGAGAGATTAAAAAGAACATGAGCCACAGTCAGCTGTTACTTGTATTTGTTTCGTTACTCATTGTTGACTAATAGCAGCTGTAGCTGCTGCTCACCCACTGCTTACCATTCAGTCAGCAGTGGGTGAGCAGCATCTCTAGTATTAGAGATGGCCCTGGCAGTGTAGGTGTTTGTTTACATTTTGCTTGGGTAGGCTATTAACCTAAGAAGTCCAAAACATAAGTGTAAAACTTTTGACTAGGCTTAAATTATATTTTGTTTTTTTCGTGTTCTTCAAAATTGATTTGGCCTACCTTCTGTGTTTTTTATGTTTATGTGACAGATCCAGCTCGACGGAGCAAGGGATCATATGAAGGTAAAGTTAAATTATCTACGGTAGGCCTATTAGGCCTAAATTTTATTCGTGTAGGTGGAGGAAAAATGTTGTGTGCATCAAGGGATTAAAGTACTTTTCTCCCTCAGGGAAATTGTCGCCCTCAGCTTCGCCTTCGGGCGACAACACTTTCCCTTCAGGGAGAAAACATTGTACTTTAGTCCCTAGAAGCACAAATAACTATTATTTTGCCATCACTAAGCGGCTCACCCCCTTACTTTGTCTAATACGATCCACGCACAGATCAATAGTCTATGTGGATGGGGCAAAGTACAGCAAAAAGAGGCCTGCCAACCTCTTAAAAAAAAAAAAAAAAAAAAAAAAAAAAACGGTGACTGTAGGCCTCTACAGACCTTGGCCATGAATTAGTTCTCGAGGTCTGAGACTTGATGCAAGCGTTAATTCTTCCATCACCTGACCACTCCATACGTTATGAAAACACAAGTGTATTCATAGTCAATGGTTGTGTATTCATAGTCAATGGTTATGATATAACCATTGACTAAGGATCCTATAGTAGTATCAATAGTCAATGATATAACGTCCATATTTACTCATGCTAACGCCGTCGCCGCCATATTTTGCCGACGCCGCCGTTGCCCGTTGCCTGCCGTATCGTAATCGTAGCACTTTCGTCGTTTGTCGAAACGAAAATTAGATCCAAGATTCGTTTACGTTTACATTGTGTAGGAAGGTTCTCTTTGATGGCATGACGTTCGCTAGTTTTGTGCAGTTAAGATTCAAGAAATTCAACAAGATGCATTGGATTTAATTTCAATTGTAAGTGGACATAATATTTTAGTTAATACCAGTAGGTAAATTAACCAAACATGACGGCTCAACATCAATCTGATTCGGCTAATAGTGGCACGAAGGTGGTGCAAATTACAAATATTGCACCTCAGGCAACGAAAGATCAGATGCAGACTTTGTTCGGTTTTCTTGGAAAAATAGAAGATATCAGATTATATCCCACAATACGTGATGTGTCTGTTCCAGTTCAGTCGAGGATTTGCTATGTAAAATTCTTTGATCCAACTTGTGTTGGCGTTGCCCAACATATGACAAACACAGTTTTTATTGACAGAGCTCTAATTGTCACCCCTTACTCTGCTGGAGAGATTCCAGACGAGTATAGAGCACTTGATATAGCAGCACAAGCTAACATTATACCTGGACTTTATGCATCAGACCCCAAACTTCCTCCTCATGTTACAAATCAGATTGAAGGCATTCCTCCTAATCAAGTGATAACAACACATGACCCTCTTCTTGCTTCTAATGGCTTGCCACCATATCCTCCACTTCCCGTCACTTATGATGCCCGTAGAATTGAAGAAATTCGAAGAACTCTTCTAGTGATAAATATAGACAACTCCATCTCAGCTCAGCAGCTGATTGACTTTTTTAGTACAGCTGGTGATGTGAAATATGTACGTTTTTGTACTAGGGATAATGATAGTAACCGATATGCCCTAGTTGAGTTTTCAGAGCAAAGTAGTATCATCCCAGGGCTTAAAATGAATGGTACAGAGTTTGCAGGAAAAATTATACAAGTCTACCATGCCACTCAAGCTATCGCTAAACCTATGGCTAAAAGTAATGAGGCAGCTCAAAGAGAGATTGAAGAAGCTATGACAAGGGTCAAAGAAGCACAGAGTCTCATTTCAGCAGCAATTGATCCTGTAATCGGTATATTGTCAAAAGATAAAAAGCGTAGTCGAAGTGGCTCCAAGACAAGACGATCAAGATCCAGGTCTAGAGGGAGAAGGCATCGCCGATCTCGTTCAAGGTCACGCCACAGATCTAGACACCATAGAAGATCAAGATCAAGATCTAGAAGAAGGTCAAGATCCAGATCAAAACTGTCTCGGTCGAGGAGATCTCGATCTAGAGATAGACGTCGTAGGTCAAGAGATCGCAAAAAAAGTCGCTCAAGATCCCGTTCTAAGAGCAAACGCTCCAAGAGATCCAGATCCAGAAGAAGATCACGATCAAAATCAAAGTCACGATCTCGTAGAGACAAATCAAAATCACCTAGGAAATCAAGGGACAAGGACAAGAAGAAAGACAAGGAAAGAAAGAGTGAAGATAAAGTAAATATAGATAAGATTGACAGGTCATCTAAAGCTAGTATCAAATCAGATAATAAAGATTCTGACAGTGATAAAATTGATATGGAATCTAAGAAAGCCAAATCAGTTTCAAGATCGCCAGACAAGAAAGTAACCCGGTCAAGATCAAGGTCTCGTGGAGGTAGTGTCAGCCCAAGCCGCAGAAGCAGTAGTTTATCACCAGGTCGAAAACGACTGAGCCGTTCACCATCACGATCTCCAAGGAAACTCAGTAGGTCCCCAATAAGAAAACGTAGGAGCCACTCATCTGGTAGAAAAGGGAGTCGTTCTCCAGGGAGCCGATCTGTTAGCAGATATCGTAGCAGTCGTTCGGGATCTCCGCCTCCTCACCGTCACAGCCGTTCTAAATCCCCCTAAAATTGGCCTCTTTGTTTAATGTTGCTTGCATTTTTAATTGATACCTTTTTGTCTGGTTTTTGTCATACTCTAAATTAGGCTAAGTAGTTTTTGTAGTTTTTAGGCAGGTATTATCGTTTTGTGCTTCTCTTTTGATTTTGATTTTAGTAGGCCCAGGCCTAGCCTAATTATTGATGTATTGAACATTTTTGTTAATCTACTATGTTGAAGTAGGCCTACCTTAAACTTTATTTTGATTTAGTTCTTTTAAATTTTATAGGCCTACTTAGGCTTATTTATGTCTTAAGAGGCGTTTAACGGTTATGGTGTTTCTGTGTCTCTTTTTTAACATTGATTAAAACTTACAGAATAGCCTACATTTTTAAAACCTTGACTTTGATGTTAATTTCTTTAAGGTCTTCATGAAAAAATGTGTTGCTACAGTAAACTTAGTAAGCTATCACGAGCAGGCTATCTATATTATTTCACCGATTTTATGTTTTTCTTTATAAAAATGCTATTGTTTGCATTGAATTTAAGGACAGACATTGTGTTCAAAAGTTGTTTAATGTTTTGAGAGAAGTATGATTTTTAAATCAATCTTCAGTTTACTCTTACAGTTAAACATGAAAAATCTTTAACGTACTACTATTTTTCCTTGCGTTTGTAATTGTAATCTGACCACCTATAAGTAACTGAGCCTAAAGCTAGTATTTTGTATGACAAACTTACAACTTTTATACTTTTAAACTTAAGCTACTTTTTTTATTTAATTGCCTTTTTAGTGATTTGTTACAATACTACGGTACTGTGATTAAACTCTCAAGAAGTAAGCTAGCAATGAATATGGATGGTTAATTTGTTAGTATATAGTCTTATTTGTGGAAATAAATTCATTTAAAAACATAGAGTGTATTTTTTGTGTTTTAGTTCCCAAATTCCTCCTCAGTGATGGAGCCCGCCATCTCAGAGTTCACTCTCACTGTTCTTACTCTGAACTGCTGGTATGTAGGTGTAGGCTATTTATGATTCCAACTACAAAATGAAATATTTAAAATGCAATAGTTCCAAGTTTGGGTGTAATTGATGTAAACAGCCTAGGGCCTATATAAAACTGTCATTTAATAAGTTATCTGAGTTAGTAACGTTACATGAACACAGGCATTGTTACACTGAGATGTCTTACAGTATAATTAATTAACTTCTTAAAAAAACAAATGGTTTTCATAAAGTATAAATAAATAACCTCTTCACAAAAGGAACTTTTTGCCCAGAAGCATTGACTTTATATGCTGTAGTTCCGTGAATAGACTTCTCATCCAATGCTTTTTGTTGGTACCGAAATTTGGAAGATTCTTGTATGACGCCAGTTGCGTTGCGATCGATGTTGTAATAAATTATTCAGCTGGATTTACAGTGCTGCAAAAACATTTTACCACAACATAAATATAATCATCAGGTAAAAATCAAATCCAACTACACACCAGGCCGGAGTGCTCAGAGAGATGACGTCACAGAAGTGGTGTGCCAGCTGATCTGTGTTGCCAAAAGTGGGTAATTTACCCTGTTTTCGTGGATTTAAGGGGAAGTTGGGTAAATATTTCTTTATTTTAAGGGATTTCTAGGTAATTATTAGGGGAATTGCATCAAAAACACATCGTTTCAGATCAGCTGGCGCACTAATAGTGTGACGTTTTAACACGAGTGGAGGGGGCATTCCGGCCTGGTATGTAGTTGGCCTTGGTAAAAATTTTTCATCCCTGGTTAGGAAGAATGGTAATACTACTTACCTATTATATTTCACTTTATTTATTTAATTTATTACAAAAATCTTTATTGCCATAATAGTTTATGGTTAAGACTGTGGTTATAAGATTATGTAACTTATATGATTTTCATTGAAAAACTAGTTTTGTTCTTTTGTAATTTTTAAAATTCGTCTATAAATGCATTTTTTAAATAATTCTGCTGTTAATTTTATTTTACATTTCTTTGTTTAAACATTTTTCTTAAACTTTCAGGTATTTTATTGTCAATTTTTACTCCCAAATAATCAACTCCTTTCAATAGACAATAGACAAATATCTTTATTCAAGCATACATAAAAATGTACAAGAATGCGTCAAGTTTTTACAAATATTTTTTAGCCTGCTCTCAATCCACCTTTACTTTCCAGTCAAATCAAAACATTATACAACTTAAGGAGTATTATTCTTATAAAAATCTTCTAGATTGTAACATGGCAAATTAATTAGGAAATCTCTGAGTTTGTTCTTAAATCTTGAAAAATCCACTTCTTCCTTTATGCCGCTTGGGAGGAAGTTTGTGAATTTCACCCCACTATATGTTGGGCATTGTTTAAACTTTTCTTTGTTATGTATTTTGATTTCAAAATCACCCTTATTTCTTGTGTTATAATTATGTACATCACATTGCCTTAATAATTTGTTTTGATTGATTCGTACTAAAATTATTGTTCTATAAATGTAAAGGCTATAAACTGTCATGAATTTTAATTCTATGAAGTGTTCTTTACATGATTCAGTTTCCTTTAAATTTAACATAGACCGTACTGCTCTTTTTTGTAAAACCAATATTTTATTTAAATTAATATTACTAGCTCCCCATATATCTCAATTCCATATGAAATATGGGAGTGTAAAGTTGCAAAATATACTGATTTTAATGCTTCTAAGCTACATGTTGGAGCCAATCTTTTAATAGCAAATATGCCGGATGTTAGTTTTTTACAAATATGATTGACATGTGTAGTCCAGCTCAATGTGCTGTCCAATACAAGGCCGAGGAATTTTGTTTCTTCTACAAAATTACTATGACTACTGAAGTTATTTTGGATTTGATCTGATAGTCTGCAAGTAAAGTGTAGCAATTTAGTCTTTTATCTTCATTCAGGAGAAGTTGTCTATCATTTAAGTAATTTTTTAGTATCTTAATTGAGTCTTCACAATCACTTTTTGCAACGGTTAAATTTTTGCCAAATACACTCATACTAATATCGTCAGCATATAAACATATTTTGCTATTTTTTATTTGGCTGTAAATGTACTTTGGCATTCCTCCCAAGTAGCATAAAAACAAAAACGGACCCAAAACTGAACACTGTGGTACTGAGTAATGATGTTTTTAGTTTTGGATTTAGCATCGTAAAGATAATTATTTTCCAGATTTTTAATACTAACATATTGATGTCGACCCTCAAGATATGACTTTATCCAATTTAGTTCTTTACCAATTATTCCATAAGTTTTAAATTTATTAAGTAGTAATGTATGATTAACACTATCAAATGCTTTAGTCATATCGAGGAAAACTCCTAAAGTACAATTTCCTTTATCTAAGTTTTCTAAAATATTCTCAACATAGCCTAATAAACTAAAGCAGTCAGTGTTGATCTATTTTGTCTATAAACATGTTGCTCTATATCCAGTAAATTATTGTGCTCAAAATAAGTAATCAGTTGGGTAAGCATACATTTTTCCAAAATTTTGAAAACGAGGGTTGGATTGCCAATGGCCTGTAGTTTAAAGGGTCAGTACGATCCCCTTTTTAGCGAATTTCCCATAGGGAATAAGCTATTACCGTAGGTCTCATGATAAGACCTAAGCCCGGGACCAGTTACTTTTTCGTTTTGAGGTGCCCAGAGACGAAAAATAATAGTCATTAAAATTTATATATATATATATATATATATATATATATATATGTATATATATATATATATACATATATATATATATATATGTATATATATATATGTATGTGTCCCTAGACACGATAACTCTCGTAAAAATGGTCCGATCCACACCAAATTTGGTAGAGATGTGTAATCCTACGTTTATTCGGATGAGTTCGAAAACCAGACCTATCGACGTACCGGAAGGGGTAGTTTTGGGGGGTTTTGTACCCCAAAAATGGGTTTTTTGCATTTTTCATATGTAAATTTTAAAAATTTTAAATTTTTATTTTGACCATTGGATTTAGCTCAAAAAAACACACAATTTAGTATTTTGAAGCTTTGCTCTATCTCCATTGGTTACCGAGATATTACAAAGTCTAAAGACAGTACATTGTCTTTTGGGGCTCCAATGTTAATCTTATGGAGAATAATGATGTGTTAATATTTCACTTATTAACCAATATTTTTGGATGAAACTTTGTATTTAGCTTCATTTGGTTGAGATTCATCCATTTAAGGTAAAAAATCTTGGTTTTTGTACTTATCATGGCAGCAAACCTGCATACTCTTTTCCCATGTTAATCATATGGAGAATAGGCAAACTCTTTTATTTATGGACAGATATTGATGAAAATTACTATATGGCTTTATATGGTCGAAATAAATTTTTTCTATGCTAAAAACCTACTTTTAGTGTCCCCCATGGCAGCATACCTGCATACTCTTTCCCTATATTTATCTTAAGTAGAATAGACATTTATTTCCCTATTTATGAGCACGTGATGAAATTTTGTTTACAAGTTTAGCTGGTCAATACTAATATTACTAATTTGGAAATTCGCTGAGTACGCAGGTCTGCTGCGACGGGGGGTATTTATGTACTGGTATGACTTTGGATATCTTAAGTTCATTAGGATATATTCCCGTTATTATTGAAGCATTAATTACATGGAGCAACGGTTTAATAATTTCTAATTTAACTTCCTTAATCAGTTTCATAGAAATTTTGTCATGACCAGCAGACATTTTGGGTTTTATTGAATCTATTATTTTTATTAATTCTCTCTCGTCAATTGTATTAGCGCGAAATTTATAAGGGGGAGGGTCCTGACTGCAGGTTGTAGGTGTACCATTGTTACTCGTTAAATTTGGTAATACATATTTGTCTACCATTTCAATAAAATTTGTATTAAGTACATTTGCAACATGATTAGGGTTCTTTATCATGGTTCCGTTCTGACTTAGAGTAATGTTAAAAAACTCTTTTTCTTTGTTTCCCTTCGTTTCTTTATTTATAATTTGCCATGTTGTTTTATTTACATTAGTGGATGATTTTATCTTATTATTGAAATATGTTTTCTTTTTACTTTGAATAAATCTTTTATAATGTCTCTTTTGATTTTTAATATTTTTCTTTAAATTTTCATTATTTTTGTTTTCTCTAAATTCTTGGTTCATTCTTATAAGCTTTTCCCGCTCATTCATAATTTCATCATCAATCCAATCTTTTCTTTTCTGTCAGAACGATGGATTGAATCTTGGTACATCTAATAAATTATTGAATCTTGTATTGTGTGAATGTCAAATTTTTCTTTGTTCAAATTGTCAAATACTTTTATGGACATAAGATGAAATTTCCAAGATAAAACCCGAGAGTTTACATGAATTTCTTCTGGAGATTTGTCACATCATTCTCAAGGTTTTTTTAACTTTTCGTGCTTCAGTGTTTGAACGCCAAAACATAATTTCATATGACAGGTGTGAATTTACATATGAATAATAAATCTATTTTGTTACTTTTAAAGTGCAACATTTTTGATAACATTTTTATCATAAATGTTTCAGAACTAATTTTATTACATATTTCTTGAATACGGGGATTTGAAACATGAAAGATAAAACATGAGGAGCAACATAAAAGATTTTCAGTAATTGTAATGCCAAGAAATTTTTTACTTGTTGATGAAGTGACAGTTGTATCATTAATTAGCATTTGATGATTTTTTTTGTATTTGGCAAGGTTTTATTAAATGGCATAAATTTAGTTTTTAAGCCATTTACCAATAAGCAATTGCTGTGCAACCAGTCGAGTGTTTTTGAAGTTTGTATAAATTATGATGTTTCTAATTTACAATGATCCAGGTCATAGTGGTGTCATCAGCAAATAAAATTAATTTTCCTTCTCTTGTTACTGTATGAATTTCGTTTAGCCCTACATATAAAATAAAAAGCAATGGGCAGTTCATTGTGGAACACCTATATTAGTACTCATATTAGAGGTAATTCCATATTTGATTTGATATTTTACCTCTGCATAATTTTTTCTATCAGTTAGGAATGACTCAAACCCTCTTTAATGTATTGTTTGTCCTGCCAATATTTTTAATTTATTAATAAGAGCCTGATGGTGATGCTATCAAAAGCTCTTGATATGTCCAGGATTATTGCAAGAGCTGGCTTATTTTGATCCAGATCATTAATTACAGAAGAAATTAACTGGTATATAGCACCTATTGTTGACCGTCCTCTCAAGAAACCAATCTGTGAATTTGACATTATTGATTAGTCAAATACTTGCTCTTCATGTACCGGTACACCGCAGAAGATCACATCGCATTATTGTAAATAGGTTTCAAACACGCCTATGCTATGAGAAGTCTATTCATGTTAGTGTATATAGTCAAAGCTAGAAGCAAATTCTTAAAGGAATATAATATTGTGTTTTTTTATTTTATATATAAGCATTGAAACAATTAGATTAATTTTCAAATTCTTTTTGAAAATGAGTTGATAATTTACTAGTCATTGAAAGTTTATATTTTAAATTGTTCAATTTGAAAACATTGGAGCAAAAACCCAATTTGATCCTTTCAAAACCAAATCTGAAACTTCATTTCAATTGTCTGATCACGCTGAAGTTTTTTAAAGTAACCTTGTTAAGGCTGCCTAGCACTGGTATACAAAATTTAGTTACAAATCAAGGCGTTATTGCTAATGGATACTTGTACTGAAACTTGCACTTACGAGGATTTTTAATTCTTACTTTAATTTCTCACACAAAGCTCGTTCGCTCCGCTCACTCACCCTCTTCCTTTTAAAGAGGAAAAGGAATCTTCTTTTTCTCTCGCTAGGCCTTAGAGTGATGCATTTTGTTATAATTTTCCTAAACCACAGGTTAAAAATGTAACACATTGGGGGGTCCTAGTTATCAGCTGATTTTTGTTCATTCAATCTAAAAATATCCATAAGTATAACATGGGATCTTTGAAGGGCTCTAGGACGAAAACCGGATTTTTCCCAGACATAGGACCAGCTCCATCGATTCCTGTTGGCCAAAACCCCCATATTCAATCAAAAAATCAAAAATCCTTGGAGCAAAAAAAATTTTGCCCGTACAATTTAGTACAAATAGTCCTTGTTGTATTTTAAAAGATAATTTAACAATCAGCTGTTAAAATATATATGTCTGTTTACAAAATTCCAGTCAACTGGGGGCCAGTCTCAAAATTTTTGTTCTGCTGGCACTTCAAGCTCCTGGCGCGACAGTGGCTAACTGGCCTCTCCTGTGACTGGCGAAGCCGGTTTACATGGCGCTAGTTGCTGGCATCCAGTGACTGGAAATCTCCACTGGAATGCCAGCTTGCAGCATGTAAATCAGCCTTCAGGACCTTCCATCATAATAAATTTTAGTGTTGCCCTCAAAAACCAGAGGAAAATAAAGCGCTGCTGCTAGGATTACTTCTCCTAATTGCCACGGGAAGCGCTCTTTCTATTTTTCTAAATGTCAAAATAGCCATGTTTGTAAAAAAAAAAATAAAATAAAGCAAAATTTGTACTAGCCATCTGATTACATATTACCAGTCAGCATAATCTTTAAATGAAAATTACATCTTGGTGGTGCTATATGTGTTTAGTGGGCGGCATTCTCACATCCCTTACTGTTTCTCAATTCTACAATAAAATTTATTTTATAATATAACAATAACTATAAAATAAATTTTATTTAATAAACCTTTTTGAAGAGTAACGGATAGATTTTAAAATTTAAAAGTATGAAAATGTAAAATATTATCTTTTAGTTTACCTTATGTAAGCTGTCACACCTTAGGGGCATTGTGGGAATCTCCAAAGATCGAGCGGAGCGAATGCGAGCCATAGCTGAAGTTCTGGCGTCAGGAAGATTTGATGTTGTGTGCCTTCAAGAATTGTGGTCCGAAGATGACTACAATGATATTACCCAACGTGTTGAGAAGATTCTGCCTTTCTCACATTACTTCTACAGGTAAACACATTATGAATAACAAATTTTTCCGGTAGGTTTATTTCGGCTCTGAGAATTAAGGTTGATTTCTCTTCTATAAAACCACAAGAGAGAAAAATACCAAAGTTTACACATTTCATTGGTAGTAGCCTATATTTCTGAGTAATTAACAACCGGGTAATCCTTGTGGAGGAGGACGTTTCACAAGGAAGCAGTAAAAAATCATCAAAATGTAAGTTAGGTTGATATGTAGATAAAATTAAAGAACTCATTTAGTTAAGTACATAGGCGTCATTTCAGCATTCTGATTGGGGGGGCAAGATTTTCATAAGGTCATACCCCCTCCCTCCTTCCTACAAATACGCCAAACATCTTAAATTTCGCTAAAAACTATCGATAAAAACTAATTAAGTTTACATTGTGACACTAAGCTGTCCATAAACTGTGAACTTATAATATTATCTCACAAACCCATGAAAACAATAACCTAATGCATGTAAAATTTGATTATACTAGTATATGTGTTGCTCGAAATCGAGCAATTTATTTTATTACAGCAAAAATGTTACTTTAGCTCTAAATCAATGACATCCGACCAATACAGTATTGTGAATATCTGTAATTACCAAAAACTACTCGTATTTACAGCTGATTATTAAAAGATGTTTAAAATGCTTTATTCAATTACAATGTTATTTAAATGGGAAATTTTGAGATTTCAATGGTGGATAGCGCCTTTATTTTCAGTCCGATTCTCATCAGTTTTTGGCGGAAACAACTTCAGACCATGCCCTATCCAACGACACCAAAAACTTGAAAATCGGTTGAAAATTGTAGGAAGAGTTCTCAAGACAAAAAAACCCTTAGCGTATTAAATAAGTATAGATTACATGTTTCTATATGTAGAAGGTCATTATTCTTTGGAAACTGCCAGTGGTTACTGTGATGTAAAACACCTTAAGAGATTCAAGGAATTTAATTTTTTTAATGTATGCTAAATCGTTGAAATAAAAATACAAAAAAAACATCTTTTTATAACAAATTTTAGTTATTTTTATTGTATTTTACTTACAACTCAAAAATTTTACAGTCGGATACATAGACTAAAACTCCATAGGCATACATATGGTAAAACAGATTGTAATATCTTTATCAAAAATTATTTTTTGACAAAGCACCTTTGCAGTCTGCCGTCTAATGGACAAAAATATAATTTAACTATTGTTGGTTAGTATCAGTACAGCCACGGTATACATCGCCGTACATTACTGTACCTAAATTGCTATTGAGGACAAAAAGAGTAAAAAAAATAACAAAGTAATCAAAAAAAGATAAGAAATGATTTACAAAACATTTATTCATATTTACGTGATACGGGTTTTTGTACAAGAAACTCCTCCCGCAGTTTTCAAGAGATTTTAATGATTTTAGTGCCATTGGATAGAGCTTGTTGTTTCTAAAGTAAATTGGTAAATCATCCATTTAAAAAGAGGAGACCTACAAGTCCTTAGAGTTCGGTTCGTAATTTTCCCATTGCATTACCTATCAGTAAGGAAACTGATTGATTTTCAAGTAATCATAAATAAGTTTACAGTTATAGTCACAAGTTATAAGTGTAAAGTATAAACATCGGACATCAGCGAAAGTACTATATATACTTTTTTTTCACACAAAAGAGGTTATGTTTAACCAAGGCAAGGCCGCTCTACCTGAGCCCGAACGACGTTAGCGAATCGCCTCACGGCCATAGCGCTAGGCGAGTTTGATGGCTGCAGAGGTTTACGGTAATCGTGTTATAAAATCAACTAATTAAGATGAATATTTGCTCTTAATTTTTTCTAAAAGTAGAAAGACATATCTCGTCTTCTCTGGTTTTAGAATTTTTAAATAAAATTTATAAATTCAGCTATAACCATAAAAAATCATCAGTTTTTCTCGATTTTTAACTAGTTTTGATGAAATAATTTCCAAAGTGTAACACAGGAAATTTAGCACCGTCATTCTTCTTTAATATGACACCTTAGTTATAGCTCTAGACTTCATTTAGCAAAAAATAACACAAAAAAACCCATGCATTTTCATCGAGAAAAACAGATAATTTTAGACAGTTATAGCATAAATTAGAAATTTTATTAAAATATTCTAAAACCAGAGAAGACGAGATCCGTCTTTTAACTTTTAGAAAAAGTTAAGTGACAATCTCTTACCTTAATTGGTTAATTTTAAAACACGATTACCATAAACCTCTGCAGCCAAAACTCGCCTAGCGCTACGGCCGCGACCACAAGGCGGCATTCGGGCTCAGGTAGACCCCATGCGGAAGATGTTTAGAACAAAGTTGTGGGCGTTTCACAAATTGTAGAATTAACAATGAGTGGTCTCAAATGAAAAGTTTTGGCCGAGGGACTATAGAAAAACAACGGAATGTCCAAAAAGCTATGAGGAAATTATAAATAACGTATAAAACGTCAATCAATCAATCAATAAACTCTTTATTCACAAAGTACAGTTTTGTACAGAGAATGGTGTCAAAAATAAAAAAGATCTTAAAAATAAAAATAAAGCTCCTATACATTTAACAAAGCCAAGCCTTACAAATTAACATACTTGCTCTAACACATTACGCATATCCCTCAGCCTCAAAACAATTTATTTCTTAAATCCAAGTTAGTTCTTCATAGGAGTACAAAACTTTAGCAGTCACTAATTCTTTCACCCTTTTGCGAAATGTTTAAATTTTTTAAATATTTTTAATATTTGGGGGCAAAGCATTAAAAAATTTTATCCCATTGTATGTTGGTGTTCTAGGAAAAAGTTCGGTTCTATGTTGACAAAATTTCTTTATTCCTAGTATTGTAGGTATGAATATGGCTGTGTCTTAAAAAATGCTCCAAATTTTTCTTTACATAGGAAATTGTTTCAAGAATATATAGGCCGTAAACTGTAATGATTCCAAGTTTTCCAAAGTTACCGAACAAAAAAAATAACAAAGTACAAGATGTTTCAGGAGTTAAATTTAGAATGATACGAATGGCAGATTTCTGTAATCTTAATAATTTATCTAAATTGTTTTTAGAAGTTGAGCCATAAATAGCTATACCGTAAGCCAAATGAGAATGAATATTGGCGTAATAGATCATTTCAAGAGTCTCTACAGTTACAAGATTTTGCATTTTCCTCAACAAAAAAATCCCAGCAGAGATTTTGTTACAAGTTTGTTCAATATGCAAGTTCCAATTCAAATGCTTATCAAGATATAGCCCCAAAAATTTAGTTACATTGGAAATTTCAAAATCTTGATCCATAATGTTTAAATTGTAAAATTTAGGGTGATTCTGTGCGGAAAAGAACTCCATGACAGACAACTGTTTTAGCACTCTATTTAACAAAAGATTCTTTTCTGCCAAAAAGTTGTTTATATTAGTCGCCCTTAAATCTGTTGATTGGCCTATTGAATGGAGGTAACTGTAAAACTAATATCATCTGCATACATGCAAAAGTTTGATTTAGTAAGAGTTGTATTTTGAGGTTCAGGTATTCCTTCAAGATAGCAGATGAAAAGAATAGGGCACAATACTGAACCTTGAGGAACTGAATATTTTAGAGTTCTTAAAGAAGATCTGGTAGTTTCTATAAAATTAGTTTTTTCATTTGTGTAAGTTAGAGAGACATACTGCCGGCGCCCCTCTAGATAAGAGCTCAGCCAGTCCAGTGCTGCACCTTTAATACCATAATTTGTTAAGGTTTATGAGAGTCTTATGACAAACGCTGTCAAAAGCTTTACTCAAGTCCAAAAAGGCACCAACAGCTGTCTCTCCCCTATCTAGAGCCTCAATAACAGATTCTACAAAGTTAATGCATGCTGTTAAGGTGGATTTACCTGATCTGAATCTATGTTGGTGATTACTAAAAAGTTGATTTTTTTCAAAGAATTGTATCAATTGATGGAGAAAACATTTTTCAAATATTTTGGAAATGGCTGGTTGGACTGCAACTGGCCTGTAGTTCGATACTTCCTCACGACTTCCTTTTTATGGATTGGGACAATTTTTGATATTTTTAACTGTTCAGGGTATATTCCAGTAATAAAAGAAGCATTTATGACATGTGTTAGTGGTTTTAAAAGTTCATATCTAGCATCTTTTATTACTTTAATTGGTATCTCATCAAAACCAGATGATAATTTTGATTTACAATATGATATTAGTTTTAGTACCTCTAACTCTGTGACTTGATTAATACGGAAATAAGTTGAAGGATTAGAGAAAGGTTTTGAGGCTGATACATCACCCTTTACAATATTTGGTATAACAGTTTTCTCAGCCACGTCTGAAAAATATGTATTGAATATGTTGCTAACATTATTTTGATCAAAGAAAAACTAATTTATCCTTGACTAAATTAATTTGATTATTTTTTAAATTTGATTTTGATTCGGAATTGACAATTTCCCAAACTGTCTTGACCACATTCTCAGATTTTTTTATTTTACTATCAAAGTAATTCTTTTTTTATCAAAAATCAATTTTTTATATTGTTTCTTGTGTTTATTTATTGCTTCTTTCCCTGACTCGCTTTTCCTTAGGTTTTTTACTAAGTATATTAAGTTTTCTCTTTCAGATTTTATTTCATCATCCACCCACTTAGTTTTTCCAATTCTTACCCTAGAACGCACTTTAGGAAAATTTTTATCAAAATAATATATTAATGTATTGTAAAATTCATTAAATTTATTTTCTGATTGAGCATAGTACATATTTTCCCAACTTTCATTTTTCAAGTTCTTTATAAAACAGTTCATATTATTTTTATTAAATTTGCGACCAAATTTATTTAATTGACCTATTTTAGTTTGTTTACCTTTGCACTTTATTTCAAATAATTGTCCATCATGGTCTGAAAGAGCAGTAACAAGGCATGATGCCATGTAAAGAGTTCTGTCTACATTTGTTAGGAAGTTGTCAATTCCAGATTCTGACTGTGCTGTGACCCTAGTTGGTATCTCAATAGTAAATAACTTCTTGATTAGCATTATACGTGATGGTACTGATATTCAGTCTCGGATTGGGCCTGATGATGACCGGTGTGACTGGTCGAAATTGATCGCCATTATAAGATCTTTTATATATATTTACCGTCTTGTAAACAATTACAGTATAAGTGTAAATATATCGAGTAGTGTTGGAAGACGTTTTATTATTTCAACCTGAATATCTCAATAGTGTAATGCATCCCAAACATGTTTAACATGTTTTTAAGTTCCTGTTCATTTTTCCCCCCTTTGTCCAAGACGTTAATATTAATATCCAGAAGAAAATCATGGAGAACATCACCTTAACATCACATTGTCTGTTTCACTTTGTTTTTAAACGATAACCATGACACCAATGATTGAAGACTATCTTTGAATTAATTATAGCCTTCTAATTGATTGTTTAAATCGATGATACATAACCTTTCTTGACCGATGGTGTTTCTACAATAGCCTACATTAAGAAAAAAATTAAAACTTCGTGTCACACAGATATACATACTATTAACACAACTGTCTCATTCTCTTGACGTTGTTGTTGTCCAGCTTCCAGACCCGCGCATGCGCCTTTTGAATTAAACTGATACTGCTGTCTGCCGCTAAGCTGCGCTACCTCAGACATTGGCGCTCTTTCCGTAGCGGGAACTCTAATGAACTATGATTATAATGCTAGATGGGACTTCCTGCCAAAGATGACGATTGTAGACTGAGTCAATTTAAGAGTTTTACGTAAATAATTCAAAGTAGACATTTTGTTAGTCTGATTCAGAAGTTTATAATTGTTATATCAAAATATTTCACCATATTACATAACCTAACATTTTAATTTCAAATAAAAATAAAAATCACTGAAATTATTGGGGGGGCAACTGCCCCCCCTTGCCCCCCCCCTCCCCAAATGACGCCTATGATTAAGTAGCTGCAACCCAACGTCAATAGGATAACTGAGCCCAAAATGGGAGGCAGTTTAACTTTGATTAAATCTTATTACAAAATTTTTGAAATGCATCAACGATGTGGCAAATAATTCAATGGTATTTTTGAAAAATTATGTGAAGATTTTTAAATGAATTCTTCTCTAGGGACATCCCGTGTAGGAAGTCTCTGAGAAACCCTGATCAAATGGCATGATTATGCCTTGGACGAATTTTTTGGGAATAAAATCAATAATGCGATTCCAAGCCAAATTGATGCTTCTTACCCAATCCACTGAAAAGTTTGGCATTAGTCTCTTATGTTTCTGTTCATCAGTATGTTTCTGTTGGAGGGATGCTGTCTGGATTAAGGGAGGTAGTGTCGGGTGTTCCGCAGGGCTCGGTCCTTGGACCCTTTCTTTTTCTGATATGTATTAATGATTTACCGCGTAATGTTGGTGTTGACTCTGTAATATATGCAGATGATACTACCCTAATAGCAGCTCATAATGACATTCAAACTCTCAACTCAATTACAAATGAAGCCATAAATCTAGCATTTGTTTGGTTTTCTGCCAACAAGCTCAAATGTAATCAAGACAAAACACAAAATATTCTAATTGGCCTCTCCAATGAGATTGAAAAACACTCTGTCAAATTGCTTGGTTTCTATATAGATTCTAAATTAAACTGGCTAGAACAAATCGATAATAC
This sequence comes from Neoaliturus tenellus, assembly GCA_030545055.2. Lineage (NCBI taxonomy): Eukaryota > Metazoa > Arthropoda > Insecta > Hemiptera > Cicadellidae > Neoaliturus > Neoaliturus tenellus. The sequence continues at coordinate 211,706,395 of CM061531.1, forward strand.
TTGTAAAAGAATTTCCCGCGTACATTACTTGATCTGGAAGCTAAAAGATTTTGTTACTTTTGATTATTTAAGATTAGCTTATTTTGCGTTTTTCCAGTCGCATATATCTTATGGAACTATGCTTTGGGGGCATTCAACACATGTAAACAAAATTCTTATTCTGCAAAAAAGAGTGATTCGCACCAGTGGCGGCTCGCCCATAAGGACTCCCGGACGCCGCCCCCCAAAGAATTTATTAAAAAACCAAAATAAATAAATTAATAAAAATATTAATATAAGAATATTTAACAGAATGACAATTGTATAGGTCATAAGTTGAAGATAGAAACAGATCGTACCGAAATAAATGAAAATCGACGACGATTGTGGCTCTAATTCTATCGCGAACGGCTCGGGCCGGAGCGAAGGCCGCCGGACGCCGGACGCCGGCCACGGCGTCCTAGCGCTCTTGTAAAATTAAATGGAGACGCGCATACGCGCACCTCACTCACACAGGCACACACAACGGCTGCTTAATGCAACGCTCTGCCCGGCGCCCTAGGCTGCGCGCACCACTGCTCCAGCCACTGCTACCAACGGAGCAGTGCCAAAAATGTGACTGTAAGTTCCCTCGCGTTTCAGTCGTCCGTTTGGGTTCTTTTGAGCGTAATGTTGTACGTGTTGGTGTATGTTGTGTTGAAATAGTGAATTATATAGATTTGTGAGGAAATGTAAATGGATGATAGTGAAATGGGTGACGTTGGAGATGAGCAACATTTACACCAGGTAAATCGTATAGTAGGAAATAGAATGGGGGAAAAACATTGAATATTAGAATTATTTTGAAGAACCCGGGGATTCCAAGGCCCAATTTAGTTTTAATCAAATGCAAAATTGAACAAAGAGAAAAAATAGTTTTAATCAAAAGTGTTTTAGGAATTTATACAATTAGGCCAATTGGCTCTGTGGCTGTAAAATTACAAACTCGTTTTTCTGTAACACTTGCTTGATTATAGAGATTCAGGATCTTGACTTAACTGTTGGTGGTATTTCAGAGATTAAACATTTGAACTAAAAAGTTAAGAAATATAAAACGAGTGACAAACACAGCAATGCGTGTATAGAATTTTATTAAGTATTTGGAAGGATTGACATTAGATTTGCGACATTAAATAAAACTATAGGCCTACAAAATGTCTTGAGAAATGCAGATTTTTTATTTATAATTATTTATTTATTTTTGGTCTGGATTTCGTTTAGCAAAATCATTGCCTATGTATTCATAGTCAATTGCAAAATAATCCCAAAATGTGATGTGTCCTTTAAAGTCAATAAAATAATTGATTGTGTTAAGGCTTTCAGGTACGATAAAGAATTTTAATCTGAAGTACAAAAAATAAGAAACTCCCCTGAACTGGATTAGTCCAGTGTGTGAACAATAGCGTAACTGAACCCAGACGTAATCATGGTTTGAAGACGGGAAATATATTGTCGCAAAGGAATGTGACATCTTAACTTCCGGGGTACGTAGCGGACCGCTTTCAATTCTTAGAACACACCTGTCCGCGGCAAAACTATTTCAGTCTGATTTGTTTCCTCAATTCAAAAACAAATGTCACAAAAAAGAAGTAGGCCCATGCATTTAAACGTATTCATATCAATGAATAAAATTGACAGAAACCAAATGCTTGTTTTAGGTCTAATTGACCTAAAAATGTCATCTCTGTTGTACATAACTGATAACTGCAGGGTGATAACTTTTCGTCAGCAATTGTTTAGGCTATATTGCAATTTAATTCACCTTTGTGATCGAATTATACCTGTTTGATGGAGTAAATATTATTTATGACACAAGAGATAACCGTTTTTCCTGAAGAGGAGACATTACTTATCTTCACTTTCGCAAATATAAATAAAATAATGATAAGAGCCCCTCCACCGTCCCTAACCACCGGCCGCCACTGATTCGCACTATCTGTGGGGCGGGGCCTGTGGAGCACTGTAAACCTCTCTTTATCAGACTTAAAATTATGACAGTAATCAATTTATACATCTATCAAATTCTGCAACATACTAAAATGAACTTACATGATTTCAATTTTAGACAAGATTTTCATTCTTATAATACAAGATGTAAACTTCAATTAGATATACCGGCTCATAGACTAAAAAAAAGTAGTATCAGTCATAAAATTAATTGCATACGTTTTTTTAATAAACTGCCTGATTCAGCCAGAACTGTTTCCTTTAAGATATTTAAATCCAAAATGTGTGAATGGTTGATTGACAATCCTTTTTATGATATTGCCGAATTTCTTGAAACAAATATAAATATTGAATTTTAATATGTAAGTAATAGTTAAGCCTTTTTTTTTCTTTTTTATCTTTACTCTATATCTGTTACTACCTGATATAGAATCTCAGCTGGACTTTGTAAGGTTTTCAGGCCTTGTATTTTTATGTTTTATTATATTGACAATGTCTATTCCTTTGTAAAAAAAAAAGGTCAATGACAATAAAACTCTTGATTCTTGATTCTTATTACTTTCCCCCCTATACCATGTAGTGTATGGAGAAAGTATTGTTTTCATCAAATATTTTTAGTTTGAGGTGGAGGATTTGTCTGTTTTGGTGCCCTCTTGAGTCAAAAAAAAGGTTTTCATAGGTGTGTGTGTGTGTGTGTGTGTGTGTGTGTGTGTGTGTGTGTGTGTGTGTGTGTGTGTGTGTGTGTGTGTGTGTGTGTGTGTGTGTGTGTGTGTGTGTGTGTGTGTGTGTGTCTGGATATAAACAGAGCTAGAGAGGGCTTTAATGGACCGATTTTGATGAAATTTGGTAGTTATTTTTTAATCTACAATAATCCAGTCTTTTTAATATATTTTTTTCTTATTTTTTTTAATTTTTACCCTCAAAATTGAGAAAAATCCAAATTTCCCAAAAAAAGGCTCTAAAGATTTTGGTTAGAATAACAGGTGGCATGGTGCTTGAGTCAAACATGAATTGTAAAGGAATCTTTTTTGAAGGCTGGTGCACACAGCAACAGACGGACGGAGGAAAAATTCCTCCCCAGGTTATTAAATGTTGTAGCGCACGCAGATATGGTAAATACCTTTAACACAACTGTCTCATTCTCTTGATGGATAGATTTTGTTATTTTTTGGTCTGTGTGCGTTGCAACATTTAATAACCTGGGGAGAAATTTTTTCTTAGTCCGTCTGTTGCTGTGTGCGCCGGCCTCAACTGTCTTACAAGGTTGAGCTCTTAAGCCCTTAGGAATTTTTCTATTATCTAATAATCATAAGAGTACAGTCAATAAATATTTTTTTGCCATAATTAATAGAGGAAAGCTAAATTTTTCTGAATTAATGTGAAGGTTCCATCCTGAGAAAAGTTAATGGTTTGATACTGGACCCAGATGCCTTTGGTCAATGGGCTATTAATTAGGGCCTAATGATTCTTTAATGATATCTGCCATTCATCATTAACAAAGCTACACCTCATATGATCCATCACAATCATCACACTCACCCTCCAGTCATACTATACTTAAAATAAGCACTACAGAGTGCGTCAATGTTTAAAATAAAGTATAAAGTAAAGCAAGTTTTCAGTATATTTGTATGCATAGTTGTAATTGTATGCAAAAATCTTCTGTGTAACATCTAAAAAAAGGCCAAGGTTCCAGCCCTCTTACACTTCTCTAACAAGGGAAGCACATATTATAACCTGTTTTTTCACCCTCCATCGGTCGCTCCTATTTTTTAACGTGACCGGGTCGCACTGTATCCCTCAGATACATTAAAAAAATTTTTTTTTAGTGCCTTAGACATATATTTCCCAGGGCTTGTAACAGGTTATTTTTTTATTTTTTTTTGTTATTTTTTCTGCTCTTGGTTATTTTTTGTTATTTTTTGGGAATTCGGTTATTTTTGTTATTTTTTTGGGGATTTTGGTTATTTTTTAATTTTTTTGGGCAATTAGGTTTTTATTGCTCGATTCGGATGAAGCTCGTAAAAACTAAATATATTTAAAAAAAGGAAAAATTCAAAAAAGTAACAAATGGATCGGGGAGGATTTTTTCCTATTTAAAAAAATTTTGTATTATTATTATTGCCTTAGTAGATGATAACTTGCCTAGTTCAAAATTATCCTACATCATTTTTATTGCCTACATATTTTAAATATCCTGATAAAACGCCGGTTTTTTGGAATTTTTAGCGACATTTTGTGTTTATTCAAGGTTATTTTTTGGTTATTTTTTTCATAATTTTGGTTATTTTTTTTATTTTTATTAACCTCAAGAACTGTTACAAGCCCTGATTTCCTCCTGATTTTGATCTTACTTACTATAACAACTCTTGACCTATATATTTTATAAATATTTAACACCATCTAAATATTTCTCGATTAATAAAAAGAAATTTGTCAGACCCTACACTTTCTGTATCTATCACCATTCCCGTCACACTGTAAAATTGCACACAAAGTTTTCTTTGCTAAGTAATAACAGTTTTATTTTTTCTAAATATCATGGAAATAACTAATATTTGTATGGTACAATAGGATAAAATAATAAATATCAATTTTTGGTAAACTCATGTATTTATTGCACAAAAACTAGAAAATTTCAAAACATCATTCTAAATGGTTTTTCAGTCTAAATGTCTACAGATCATGGAAAAACTCATTCATCTATAGCATCTTCTTCTTGAACTCGGTCAGTCATTTTAGGGTTACAGTCTTAGCAAAATGTTTCCGAATGTTCGAGGCAGACTGTATTCTTACAGTAGAAGCAAAAATATTGTTTGAGCGGGGGGTAGCTTCGCTCTTGCACAGCTCACATCTTTTGCGTTTTTTCAAGGCGGTTGCTGGTTGTTCCTGTTGGAGTAACCTCTATTGGAGTCAAACTCATCGCGTCTTCTCGACATTTTTACTATAAAAAACACCAAGTCGCACTATAAACGTAACACGATCGATCTCGCAATCCATCTTTGAGATACATCACTAAATAAAAACAGGACTGGTCGCACTGTATCTATCAGATACGACAATGCAAAACAAGGCAGGTGTGCACTGGACGATGCTACCAGCACTACTGACGTGTGTGGGGGAAGAGGAGGAAGCAGCACAGTGGCCGGTATATCTAATAGATTAGGTGCGACCGACAGAAATAGTGTTGGGAAGGATTTGTTTATCCTTGCTAATATTCCATTGGCTGGAGACTTTTTCACTGTTGCATACCAGCTGGTAATTTTACATCACAACATATTGTGTTTTTTAATCTATCTTCTTATTTCTATAAGAGTTTCGTCTGTTACGTCCCTTTTTCTCTCGACCTACTGAACCGATTTTTAAGATTGAGGTGTCATTTTAAAGCTTAGGATATAGCGTGCGGACAAATCGTAATTAAAAAGGTCATATCGTTTCGGGCTTCGCCCCCTGGCCATTGATTTATTTCTAGAGGGCGCTTTAAAATGTTGACCAGTTTTTATTACAAGATCTTTAATTTTTTGAATTGTAATTTAACAGCTGATTAAACTTACCTTTAGATGAATTTTAAAGCCAGATAGTAAACAAAAATAAATCTCTGTCACTTCATAACCCACATACTTTAGGTTAGTTTCTCTCATACGGAATCATAAAATGCGCAATTTGCGCACGGGTCATCTCGTATTATTTGTATCAGTTGCTTTTAAATCAGTTAATTTAGAACTGTTTAGGGTGTCTTGCTAGCCTAACGATTAGCGACTTGGACTTCAGTTCAAGAGCTCACGGGTTCGATTTCCGGGATATCCGCAGACTTTCACACTTGCTAAATGCCTCTAGCGTCAGTACCTAAAAAAAATTAACGGTTACTTTTCAACATGACAAAGTTATTGATTAAAAATATAACAGCTGAGTGATAGTCACTGAAATACATTTTAGGTTACTAGCTATTCCCTATCACGGCTTCGCCTGTGATTGAATTTATTTTTTGGATATTAAAATCACTTTAAAGAACAACAAAATCATCCTCATCTAGCACCTATCAGCAAAGAGCATAAATTTATTTCAACCCCGTAGGATTAATGGTAATATTGAGGTTCTGTGGGGCAAAGCCCTAAAGGAAATAAGCAAAAGTGTTTCTTAGTGAGAATCTATGAGTAAAGAGGAACTCCTTGTCAAATAAATTTCAACCCTGTACAGGTCCTAGAATAATTTTTAATTCCAGTGGGGCGGTGCCCTAAAAATATACAAAAACTATATTTGCAAAACTTCTTAGTTAGCACCTAAAGAGGAACGTTCATGTTAAATTTCAACCCTCTAGGATCTATAGTAATTTTGAGATTCTGTGGGGCGGAGCCCTAAACAAAATTTAGAAAATGCCATTTCTTATTGAGCCCCATGAGCAAAGATCCATCAAATCCAACCCAGGTGAAATGTACATGTCAAATTTCAACCCCGTGTAGGCCACAGAGTAATTTTGAAATTGTGTGAGGTGGAGCCCTGAAGGACCTCAAAAACCATATTTGATAAAACTTTTCTTATTGAGCACCAATTAGCAAGGACTATGGTAATTTTTAGGGTCTGTGGGGGGGAGCCGTAAAGAAAATTTGCAAAACCGTTCCATAGTGAGCACCTAGGAGAAAAGGGAATGCCGATTACTGGTACAAATTTTAAACCTGTAGGTCCTATAGTCTTTGAGATTTGTTATTTCCTTGATTTGCATTTAAAATTGACCACAAGGATAACATCATAGTAATTTTTAAGTCCTGTGGGGTGGGGCCCTTAAGGCCTTCAAAAAATAAATTTGAAAAATATATTTGCAAAACCATTTCTTAGACCTAAGATGAGCAAAGAGGAATGTCAATATAAAATTTCAACCCAGTACGCCATTGACTAATTTTTAAGACTAGTGGTGCAGAGCCCTAAAGAATTTAAAAAAATAAATTTCAAAAATCATTTCTTGGTAAACACCTATTAGAAAAGAGGAATGGCCATGCCAAATTTCAACCCGTAAGCTCGATAGCGATTTTGAGCTTCCGTGGGGCGGAGCCCTGAAGGAAATGTGCAAAACAGAGCACTTATAGATAAAGAGATCACTCCAAATCTCAACCCCGCATTCCCTATAGTTTTTGATATGCTTGATTTTCTAAATTTGTATTTAAATTGGCATTAAGAATAACATTATAAATATTGAAATTTCCCCCATAGGCTCCTAAGTAATTTTGAAGTCCTATGGGGCAGAGCCCTGAAGTAGCTTTTTAAAAGATATTTTAAGGGAGCACCTTTGGGCAAAGTGGATCTTCCATGCCAAATGTCAAAATCTTAGGTTGTCTGGTTTTTCAGATTCGTTGTTTCCTAGATTCGCATGAAAAATTAGCCATAAGAATAACATTAGATGAAATTTGAAATCCGGTGCGGCAGAGCCCTGATGGAATTTTGCAAAACCGTTTCTTAGTGACCACCTATGAGCAAAGAAGATCGTCAATACCAAATTTAGTACTTAAGGTTCTATAGTTTTTCAGATTTGTTGTTTCCTAACTTCCTATACAAAATTTATGGCCATAAGAATAACATTAGATATAAATTTTAATGTCCTCTGTGACGGAGCCCTGACGGAATTTCGCAAAACCGTTTATAAGTGAGCATCTATGCGCAAAGAAGACACCCTCACCAAATTTTAACATCATAGATCCTAAAATTTTTAAGATTTGTTGTTTCCTACATTCGTATTAAATATATATACATATATCGTATAGCTCATTTAGCCAGCCACCAAGTTTTAAGAATAAAAAAAAAATCTGCAGAGCACCTGAGTCAGTATTAGTTTTTTATATATAAAAAACTAAACACTAAAATAAAAATTAGATCTCTCTTTATAGAGCTAAATCCAGGGCGCTAAGCCATTGCATCCCACCTTCACTTGAGCTATGCAGACCGGTCAGTCCTTTGAGGAAAGCACTCAGTGGGCACTCTGCGACCATGTGCTCCATAGTTTTATACTCCGCTCCAAAGTCGCAAGACTGGTCTTGTGTCATTCCCCATTTATACTTCCAATAATTACATCTTCCCAATCCAGTGCAGGAACGATTGAGTACAGTCCACTGCTTCCGAGGAAGATTCATACCACCTACCGCTACGGTCGAATCAGCTATCAAAAAGTGGTCCCAACCTTGAAGAGCGTCCCAGGAGGAAGTCCAGTTTGTATGGATGGTGAAGTGTGTGTCCATCAACTGGGGGGCTGTTCGTAGAGGTGGTTTTCGGGACCTTAATCGGCCCACATTCTGGGGTATGTAATCATGTGTGGCGAACCCCAAAACTTTCCCGTCACCACTTTGGGAGCACAGCTAACTAACTCTAATAGTAAACAGGGATAATGTGGGTTTCTACTTAATAACAGATACACGTGTTTTGAGCGGACCTTTCTTTTAATCAAATCAATACCCTATCTATACAAGTACAAAGCATAACCACGACTCTAAGAATATTATACGAATGTTTTCTCAAATAAATCAAACAAAAATAATTCTGTCTCAAAATATTTACCCTGGACTGGCAACTCGCTCTGGAGGTAGTGTGTCAAATGAGACTTTAATTTAAACTCAAATAAAACTATTCCTTCTTAAACACGCTACAGAAATAAAACCCTCTTTGCTTAAAATCTCAACTACAATAAATTTAAAGATTCGACCCCAAAACAACACTTAACTTACTCTCTATCACGAGTAACCCAAAACCTCAAAAACAGAGCCTAAAATCCCTCAAAATCAACCAAATACGGTTACTCACCTGACCGCCCCGGGTCCAGGCACCGCTCTCCCCAACTACAAGGAAGTTGACCTATATATTAGATCGCACTCGCCTCTGACCTTCAGGGCAACGAACCCCCGTGTTTACCTCCAAAGCGCTTGCCATCCAGTGCGACCTTGACTCTAGTAATGACCCTCGAGGCCTCCTACTAAAATATACAATGTCCATAGTTTTTTACTAATAAAAACTCTCTAAAACACATCCCTCCTTCACATCCCCCTTATCCCGCGAGACGATGTCCTCAGCGTCTCCTATCACAAAAAAAGTAAAAGAAAAACAAAATTATTCTCCCCTTATCATGTCAATTTTTATACTCACAATATACATTTTAAACCCAATATACCCCAAAAGGACCGATAATACTCCTAACCATGCAAAAATTGCAATATACTTTAATGAAGTTAAATCTTGGACATCCCACCATGATTCTGGTAAAACCACAGGATCGAACAGAGATGGCGGAATGTCCTGGTGGACCATGAACGACGGCGAAGATACTGTCCAATTTGAATTTAAAATACACGAAAAATTTTGATAAATATACTTAGAATCGGACAGCAAAGGATCAAAAGTTAAATTTGACAAAGAGGTCCACGCCGCAGGCAGTATATGAATAATTGAGGGGCTACCGGTCATCGCGAAACAAGGATACTGCCTGGAAATTAACTCTACGTCCCCATCGGTCAAAACATAGTCGCATGTTACAGTAATTTCAAAGGCCCCTGGCACATCAAAAGGTAAGTTTTGGGAGAAATTTTTACAGGATAAGGTTAGGTTAGGAGTTGGATTTGTGATGACGTAGGAGTCGGTTGGCACCCGCTGCTTCATAACTGTCTTCAGAAGATCCATCGCAGCGTGAACCTTCCCCTATACCCTCGTGACGTCCGCAGAAAAATTCTTCATCTCCCCAACTGACTTTACCAGGTCCAAATGATCATTCTTGAGTAGCTCTTGCATCGAATTCATATGTCTGTTAACGGTCTCTTCGTTAATTGAGAGTGTATGCAACTCCGTGTCCGTTGTCGTCCCACAGCACCAGTTCAAAATGTTCCTAATTGTCTCAATTGCCCGCCGGCCTCTCGTGTCCTCCGAAGATCGATGGAGAGCAGTCGACCGCCGCTGAAGATCCCCGACGAGTTGGTGCAGCTTGAGCGCCGCCGCTGCCATCTTCTGTATCCGGACGTTTGGGAAGGGGCAAGTAGGTAATGGGAAAGAATCAAGGCTGGGTAAATTAAAATCTCCATTAGGGAAAACATATATTAAAGGAATCGATGTTTCATAGATAGCCAGGGGTTCTAATTTACGGAAATGGCTCCCGGAAAACACCGAAACCGGAATAAAAAACCAATCCTCCGGGAACAACAAAATAACCAAATTAATGTATCCCCAAATTTGGAAAATCCTACAGCCAAGCATTATCAGACCTTTTGTTACAAAATTGAAATTGCAAATGTTAAATGTCTGGCAAAATTACTCAAAAGTATTTCAAAGTATGACTTTTAAATACAATATCAACAATAATTAATAAATGGGTATATTGGCAATAATCAAATATATTTTAAACTTTGTCTCTTATTCTTGAAGAAAAACCCTAAACTGAAAATTACTATTACTTTTCCTACTCTAAACGTTTTGTATCTACAACAAACCCCAAAATTAGTTTCTTAAAAAAAAAAAACTTGTAAAACAAATAAATTGTAACAAAATTGTAAAAAAATTGAAAAAGAATACAAAATATTGTTGTACAGGCAGCGTTGTTTTTAGCGCGCTACAAACACGGCCAGCAGTGTGTGGTAGTAGGCTGCTGAGTCGGCAAGGCCGTCCAATGTCGTGCGTAAACAGAGCTCGACAATTTGCACGATCAGTTGGATGTCCGTCTACTATGTCCCTAAGTGCAGCAAAACTCTACTTCGTTCAAAAACCCTACACTTTACACGCTATCTTTAAAACAAAACAAAGTAAAATAAAACAAATCCTACAGGTTATGCAACAAACAATATAATATCTAAGCAAAAAAATAATTTCATCCTAAAATACCTACATATCTTTCCATATCTAACTAATATACACTTTTATGCTCAAAAATTATATACTGTACATCAATTGAAAAATTTACAAGTCATGCCTAATAAATCACAGTAATATTAAAATTATTGATCAAAACATCAACAACAACAAAAAATTAAATACATCTATATACATACATATTATTATTATTTAAGAAAACATTTAAAAAGGCAGCTCAACAATAAATTTGTAATAAAAAATTAAATTCTCAGCTATGAATTCAGGTTAGAAAGGAAATCATGTTACTCAGGTTTTCCCGATGACATAGGCATTCTGCCTATTGGATTTATTTTGCCATATGAATGTCTTACTCGCCCAGTCACGAGTATCCCTACTCAATTCAGAATATAGTCACTGAATCAAAGCGACACTTCAGCGTCTACGTAGCATCCTGAGCAACATTAAAGGAAAGGTATCAAAATAAAAAGGTCTCCCCCCCCAGGAGAGAAAAAAAAATATAAAACCCTAATAAAACTGAACCTATTTATACAATGCTAAAAAAAATCGAACTGAAAACTATCGACCTACACATATAAACCCTCAACTTACTTAATCCTATTTATACATCGTCTACCTAACATATATACATATTCCTACACACACACTTATTTTCCTAAATATAATTCCTGGATTCTCCTAATCTTCGTCTCTTGAAATCCCCCTGTTGTATTTCTTCAACCTGCTGACGTGTACCACATCACGTGCCCATTTCCCTGATTTTACCATTTCCAACTCATAGTTTAAAGGACTGATGACCTTTGTCACTCGGTACGGCCCACTGTACAAAGGAGCGAGTTTCCGAGTCCCAGCTTTTCCTGTGAATGGAGTTTCCAGTAAAACCTCATCTCCTACACAATAATTTACCTCCCTTCTTCTCGAATCGTAGTGTTTACTCTGTTTTTCCTGTGCCTTTGCAAAAACCTCCGGTAACTTCGCTCTGATTTCGTGCAGCGCAGTAATTGCACCCAAAACATCGTGGTCCGGGATTTTAGGCAAAATCGCCAGATCAATAGGCTGAGTCGCTTCAAAACCATGCAAGAGATAAAAAGGAGAAAAACCCGTAGATGCCTGAATACTGGTGTTGTATACAAACGTCACCAACTCCACAAATTTCGATCAGTTATTGTGGTTTTCGTTGACATAAAATTTGAGCATTGTTAATAATGTCGAGTTGTAACGCTCAACCATCCCCTGACTCTGAGGATGATATGCAGAGCTAGTCTTCATTTCAATCCCTAAGGCAGAATAAAGCTGTTGTAACATATCCGCTATCAGGTGCCCTCCACGGTCACTTCTTATCACTGCCGGTACTCCAAACCTTGGAACGATACACTCTAAAACAAACCGTGCCGTAGCATGTGAATCAGCCTTTTCAGTGGCCCTTCCCACTGCGTATCGGGTCGTACTGTCCATGCAAACCAAAATATATTGCTTTTTGTTTGACTTAGGCAATGGCCCCAAATAATAAAAAACCAGTATACTGAATGGTTTCGTAGGTGATATTATTGGTTGTAAGAATCCTGCGGGTTTCTGTCGATCAGGTTTGTTTACTTGGCATTGTAAACAAGAGGTTACATACTTCCGGATGTCCGTGACCATATTAGGCCAAAAATATTTTTCCCTGATTTTACCTATTGTTTTAGAAATTCCACTATGGCAACCTGAAGTGAGTGATTCATGATAAACCTTCAAAACATCGTTTTTTAAAACTTCCGGCAAAGCAAGAATGTGTCTAGTTTGATACGGAGTGTATTGTTTATAAAACAAAATGTCGTCCGTCAGCACAAACAATCTAGCCGCTCTTCTCACCTTGTGGTCGGCACTTTCCGGGTCGAGAATTGCTGACCTAATTTTAAACAAGTAAGCGTCCTCGAGTTGCAACTGGCGAATGTTTACTGTTTTGATAACATTGATTCCAAATTCTTCTTTCGCTGCCTCCTGGTCGACTTCCTTGTCTACTGGATACCTACTAAGCAAATCAGCTATTCTCATGCTAGCACCAGTTTTATGAACAATACGGAAATCATAGTCGGTGAATTTCAATGCAAGTCTGTTCAACCTAGAACTTAGACACTTCACATTTTTATAAAATTGAAGCGAACTGTGGTCACTTTGTACTTCAAAATATTTTCCGTACAATAAGCTGTGGAAGTGATTCACTGCAAATACAATGAAAAACATTACATAAGATACTCAACTTATGTAATGTATGTCTTAGCTAGTCAACTTCCTTGTAGTTGGGGAGAGCGTTGCCTGGACCCGGGGCGGTCAGGTGAGTAACCGTATTTGGTTGATTTTGAGGGATTTTAGGCTCTGTTTTTGAGGTTTTGGGTTACTCGTGATAGAGAGTAAGTTAAGTGTTGTTTTGGGGTCGAATCTTTAAATTTATTGTAGTTGAGATTTTCAGCAAAGAGGGTTTTATTTCTGTAGCGTGTTTAAGAAGGAATAGTTTTATTTGAGTTTAAATTAAAGTCTCATTTGACCAGATCACACTACCTCCAGAGCGAGTTGCCAGTCCAGGGTAAATATTTTGAGAGAGAATTATTATTGTTTAATTTGATCTCATGAAGATGACTCTATTTAATAGTAAGTATTCATTATTTATATTATTAACTTAGATCCAGTTTCTTGCTCAGTTCTCAGAAATTAAATTACAATGAAATGTTTTCATTTGTATCGTTAGTTCGATTGAACACACACTCTACAGCTTAACAACCGTTTACATTTTCATTTTCGCTACCAACATTGGTAATACGTTGTCATGGTTGCAGTGGCGTGACGGGCTCGGGGCTCAGTATTCTCTCCAGGTATCCGTTTGAGTCTTTCATGTTCCATCAGTGGTCAGTCAACGGTTACATACACAAGATCTTCCATGGAGACTGGTTCGGCGGTAAGGGCATCGGCTTGTGTCGGATATCTGTCCGAGGCCTGTACATCAACGTCTACACAACCCATGTAAGTTTTTTTTATAGTGTCAAATTAATTACAGGAATTCATTGACTTATTTCTAAAGTGTGTTATTACATGTAAAGTCAACAATTGGGATCCAAAAATTTTCTGTTTTCTTTAAACCAGTTTGTTTTGGTTTGATTTTTCAAAGAGAGCTAGATAAAAGCATTGAGTAAAATCTATATATTTATTAGAACCTATCTGTATGCATAATATGGATTTTTTGAAGGATGATAATAGAGGAAAACAGTTACAGTACATTTGTGAACAGCATGGTTTAAAATATCATTTTGTGGATCCCACAAGAATCACGCCATCGTCCAAATCATGTATTGACAATATATTCTCAAATAATAGAACTTTAACCAGCCAAGCTCATACAGCCGTCATAAATGCAGGTATTTCGGACCATGAAGCTCTATTGCTATGCCTGGGTGAAATCAATACAAAAAATATAACTAAGAAGCCAAAGTTAATTTTCAGAAGATTATTTTCATGCGATAACTTAAAAAATTTCAGGAATAACTTACAACTATCATTATGGCATTTTGATCCCTCTATTGACGTTAACATGAATTACAATAGTTTTCTTAACAATTTTTTGTTAAATTTCCATAATGCATTCCCGCTTAAATCATGTAAATCCACAAATAAAAAAAGTGAACACAAAAATTGGGTCACAATTGGAATAAAAATTTCTGCAGAAAAAAAACGTCTTTTACATCAAGAATCTAAGTGGAACAAAAACCAAGACTTTATAAACTATTTCAAGAAATATAAAAATATATTCAAAAAAGTCACTGCCCTTTCTAAAAAACTATCCAATGAAAATTATATAAAAAAATCATCAAATATAACTAAAGCCACTTGGGCTGTACTAAACAAGGAGATGGGTGTAAATAAAAAGGATAATGAAATTCCATATAAAATTGATGGATCCAAACAGAATAGTTACAAAATTAAAAAAGAATTGGCTAATAGTTTTAATGAGAATTTTTTGAATGTAAGAAATAAGGTTCAATCTGATCCAGATGAAAAAAAGGCAATGAGTTTCATGGTCAATGAGCAAAACAATGTATTCACATTAAATAAATTAAGCATATCTCAGATAAGGAAGATAGTGTTTTCTTTAAAACCATCCAAGGCCTCAGGGTGGGATGAAATTCCGTTATTTGTGATTAAAAATGTAATAGACCTTATCCAAGAACCTTTGTGTAAACTCATAAACCAGTCTCTTGAGCAGGGAGTTTTTCCTGATAAATTAAAGTATTCTGAAATTAGACCATTATATAAGAAAAACGATATAAACAACCTAGACAATTATCGTCCTATTGCATTACTTCCATGTTTCTCCAAAATATTTGAAAAAGCAATCGATATTCAATTAAGATTATTTTTAGAAAGTAATAACATTTTAAACAAAACTCAATTTGGTTTTCGAAAAGGGTACAGTTGTCAAACATCAATGGCAAGGATAGTGAACTGCATCACACGGGCTCTGGATGGATCCCAGAGGGCAGCTGGTGTTCTCTGTGATCTGTCTAGGGCCTTTGATTGTGTTGATCACGACATCCTCATAGGTAAATTTAAAAAAATTGGTATTAGAGGCAAAGAAATTAATTTATTTTCATCTTATCTTTCCAATCGGTTTCAAAGAACTAAATTAACCAAAAATAATGAAACTGTATATTCGACTTGGGAAAAAGTAATATGTGGTGTGCCTCAGGGGTCAATACTGGGCCCTAGTATGTTCATAGTCTATGTTAATGACCTACCTCAAGTCTCAAATATGGAACTCTTTCAATATGCAGACGATACAATGGTGCTGTGTACAGGACCCAGTATTGACTCCCTGCAGCACACACTGGACAGGGAGGTACAAGCTCTCAAAGACTGGTTCCAGGCGAATGGGTTGGTTATGAATGAGGATAAAACACAGCTTATAAAATTTAGTTCTAATAATAGATATAAAATAGACAACATTACAATACCAAGATCTCAGATATCACTGCAGCAAAACGTGAACTTTTTAGGTATTATTGTAAATGAAAATCTAAACTGGGAACCACAAGTTGATAATTTGGTCAAACGATTAAATAGCTGCATTTTCTCTCTCCGCGTAATCAGACAAGCTGTAAATCTAAAAACTCAGCTTATAGTGTATCATGCTTATTTTTCTTCAATAATGACATATGGCATTTTGGTTTGGGGAAACTCGTGCCATTCTAAAAAGATATTCAAAATTCAAAAAAAAGCAATTAGAATTATAGGGCGAGTTCCTCCTCAAACTCCTTGTAAAAACCTTTTTCAAAAATTTTCTGTTTTAACATTTTATGATCATTATATTTTAGACATTTCAAGTTGGGTTAAAAACAATCTGTCCTCATTCATGACCCAACCCATTCATTCCCATCACACTAGATTTAAGAGTTATATTAAGCCTGAAACTCATAGATTAGAGAAATTTCATTTATCTCCCCAATATATAGGCCCTAAAATTTACAATAAGTTACCGCTCTACATAAAGAATATTGATATTATTACAAAGTTCAGATCCACCCTGAAGACCTGGTTAAAAACAAAAAATTTTTATTCTGTTGAATGTTATTTAAGTAGGGATGTTACGTTGGATTAATAATAAGACACTTTTGTTATTCTTAGTTTTAATTCTACTGTATATATGACGCTATGTCCTGTCACAATGTTGATGTAATGACATGAAATAAATAAATAAATAAATAAATAAATATGCCTAAAGATGACCTAATTAAAAGTTAGCATTTATTACCTTCATAGAGGCAATTTTATATTAAAAATGTGTGACTCCTAATGACAGTAATATTTGCTGGGAGCCACATTATAACAATTTTCCTATTTGTAATTAATTGGTAATCTTTACTCAACGTCTTCAAATTATGTTACTTCTCATATTCTAGATAAGTTTTTAGCCAAGTTGCCATTTTTCCTGAATCTCTGGGAACAAGGCTTTCATTTGAGCCCTTTACCATCATCACACATTATGCAAAATGTCCACAAACACGGAGCAGCAGAAATACCTGACAGTTTTCGTATAGCTACAGTCTGAAAGCCACGTGGTGGTGGGTGGTGGGGAGGGGTGGAGGGGTCACTTAACAGTGACACATGTACCACTGCTGCATGGCGACTAAAATGGGATTGAGAGGCATTGGTAACAAGCCCGTCCCAACCACCTCTCATCACGCAGTTTTGAAACTGTAACTGCATGAAAACAGTCAGGTATTTCTGACGTTCTCTGTATGGATGGATTATTCTTTTTCTCCAAAGACTTGATTTAGTGATCACCTGTCCCGTTGCAGCTGCACGCTCAGTACAGCGAAGATGACGAATACCTGGCGCACCGGGTGGTGCAGGCGTTTGACACGGCGCAGTTTGTAGACCTGACGTCTGGCGCGGCGCACCTCTCAGTGCTAGCTGGCGACCTCAACACACAGCCGGGCGAGCTGTGTCATCAGATGATACGGCTCACGGCACACTTGCGCGACTCCTATGACAAACACGTGAGTACCCAGTGGACCGGCAGGTGCAGGCATTTGACATGGCACAGTTTGTAGACCTGACATCTATCGTGAAGCACCTCTCGTTGCTATATGATGGCGGCCTCAACACTTAGCCGGGTGAGCTGTGTCATCAGCTGATCCGGCACTCAGCGCACCTACTCAACTCCTTTGCCAGACATGTGCGTACCCAGTGCACCGGGTCGTGCAGGTATTTGACATGGCACAGTTTGTAGACCTGACATCTATCGTGAAGCACCTCTCGTTGCTATATGATGGCGGCCTCAACACTTAGCCGGGTGAGCTGTGTCATCAGCTGATCCAGCACTCAGCGCACCTGCTCGACTCCTTTGCCAGACATGTGCGTACCCAGTGCAGCGGGTCGATCAGGAATTTTACCTGGCGCAGTTTGTAGACCTGACGTGTAACATGTGGGTAACCACAACACTGCCTGGGAAATTATGCACTCAGTATTTTTTTTTATATTTAAGAAAAACCCAATAGATATTATTTAATACAAGTACGAGAATTTAAAATATGTTCTGAGTTAACTAGTAGAACAAAAAGTTCATTAATTTATTCATAGGGGCAGACCTAACCTGAAGGCGTGTCAGCCACTTGAGAATTTTTTAGAGTTCATCAAAGTTCAATAGTCTGATGAACTGTTTCAGCTTGCATACAAACTCCTCTTGAGGAAGGAAAGAACCCCTCTAAAGTTCACCAAGTCCTCCACAAGGAGTATCGAATAAAATGTTAAACTTCCTTCAGATTGCTTGCAAAAACAAACTTTGACAATTATTTCACAATAAAATTTCTCAAACAGAAGAATAAAAACTTTTTGCTGTCTCTCATCCAGACACGTGAGTGGTGTATACTGCTTTTATGTAGTTAGAGGTCTGAATTTCAAAAAGTATAATTAGTGTTTTCTATGTTTTTTCTTTTTAAATAATTTTTAAGGCTTATACTAGGTTGATTTCACAGACGGAGGGCAGTGGCCTGGGAACGTTCGACTGCAAGCGCAACAGTTACGCAGATCAGAAGCTAGTCTCTCAGAACCCGAGTGGGCAGAGGATAGACCACATTTTGTATCGGTCAGGCCTTGGCACCAAGGTACCAAATCTTTTCTAAATAAAACATTTAAAAAAATTCTATTCAAATTATATATTTGAGCTTTATTATAACACCAGATAGAGCCTAAAGGCATAATTATTTTATTTTTATTTTGTATTTATCTACATCTGAGGCATTTCATAACGTTTTGAAGGGCAATAGTCCAAACCCTCGTCTTGTTACTATCTAACGTCAACCTGTTGTCAGGTAGCATCATTAATTAATAGCCCAGTGACAAATGGCAACTCGGTCCAGTAGCCAACCTTCAATAAGCTACTAACTGTTCTCAGGATCGAACTGCTTATATTAAGCATATTCTTAATGTATTGACGAGTTAAATTGAATGAAATCCCAAAAAATTTACATCTGATGAAGATCCTTTGTGGATTGAAACTGCAGTAGAGTTCAACTACTATAGGATCACATGAAAGATATCTAAAATTTATATAAGATATCTAAACCATTTATATAACGGGAAACGGGAAGAGTCTTATGTAACGAACAAGAATATGAAATCATAGGCTATAAAAGGTTTATGCTGTATTCACAATCGCATTGCTGTTCAGGTGGAGGTGGTGAACTACACGTTTCCGCTGCCAGAGAGAGTTCCGGGTAAGAGCTTCAGCTACTCGGACCACGAAGCCATCAGTGCCACATTCAAGATCAAGCCGCCCGTCAATCACAGTCAGTAGACAATACCATAATTTCGTAATGAATAAAAAAAATCAAAATAGCAAGTTTAAGAAATAATCAATTTTGTCTAATGTACAAGTTTAACTAGCCAAAATAAAAACTTTATTTTTCCAGTCCCAAAAAAAGACCCATTATTGTACGTTACTAAAAGTGTAACACTTTTTGATCATAATTTGGTTTGCAAGTTATTCTTCATAGAATTTCTCCTAAAGTGGCAACAAAATAACTGAGGTAAGGAACCATAGGTATCCTTCAGTAACCAGAAGTAAGATCTTTTAAAAAATAGCGATGATACTTTAAAAAGGTGTACTTTAAAGCAAATGTAAATTAATGCCAAGTGTAAAATGGGTGTTATGTAGCTTTGTTCCAGATTAAGGCTGGTTGTTTTTTTATATCCTGAAGTTTAAAGCAAAAAATTATAAACTAACATGTTTGTAAACTATTTAATTTCATTGGTGGCAGTGTTAATTTTTTAACCAGTCTTATTGTCATTGTAATAAAAATTGAGACATTTTAGTTTGCATAAGGTTGACAACGCAACACCCTCTAGTTGGTGAAAAAGTTTAAAAGATAACTGTTTTATATTTATACCACTAGATAGTGCTGCTCATTTTCCTAGTTTATCTTTGTATCAAGATTACAGTCTAAAAATAATGTGTTGTTGATTACAAAATCACTTGAAGTTAGTTATTTTTTTCTCAACACATTGACTGCTTGCGTCCACGATCATGGACGCAAGGGGGCAGCTATGTGCTCGCATTGAGTGTGGACACCATTGTATTGTTGCTTAGATATGTCATTTTGCCTCTAGCACTTTTGCGGTAAGGAAGGCTGTTTTTACGCTTTTGGGCAGTTAGTTTTCTTCAATTTTTGTGAACGGAGTTTCGGTTCCCTCGCTTCCATAGAGAAATATGTTTATAAACTTTATGTAAATAGGAAAATAAACAAGGATAACAGAAAGAGCAATTGCGGCAAAAGAATTAAACACAAAAGGTGTTCACTTTGTAGTAAGAACAATATTGTCATAAATTTTGTATAGTATGGCATTGCAACGAGTGTGATGAGCAGCTGAGGTTGTGCGTCCCAAAGTGTGTCAGTGCGTGTCACAAGTGAAATATAAAATTTCGGGCGGGCTGGTGGAGTTTTTAACATAGTAATTATAAGTTTTCTTTTTTAACGTTTTAAAATGGTTTTATTATCTTGTTTAAAAGTAAACAATTTACAATGTTTTTTGTGAAACTGAAAATTTGTTAGTTCCTGGTGGCGTGGGAAGACAACCATAGGTGCACAATAGTGGAGGCAAATAAAAATGGCTGAAAATACCATTTATTTTTACTAGATGGTCTTCCTGAATGTTTTTTATCAGAACATACATAGCTCCTACGTAGAAAATTCTTTTAAATTTCCACGTAGGCTTTAACACACCTTAATGAAAATAAATCCAATTAAATTTATTTTTAGCATATGGCAACCAATATGGCATGATTTTTAGCAGTCAATGTGTTACAAAATTTTAGAAATAAAGATAAAGAGTGTGAAACCAATGAATACAAAAATATAAAGAAGTTCACAACCCATGTTATAAATTGGCAAACAAATTGTTTCCCTAGGAGCGCCTTAAACTAAAATTGAGCCCTCCAAATAGAGATAGCGCCATCGGACATAGGCCTTTACATAGTAGGCCTACGAGAGAGAAAGAAATATTTAATTTGTTGTTCAGTATTGCGTCGTTAAAACACACCTTTAAACATAAGTTACCCAACTTATTTGGTATCATTGAAAAGTTTTTAAACATAAGTTACCCAACTTATTTGGTATCATTGAAAAGTTTTTTTCAAGGAGAATCGCCATTTTAAAGTCATTAAATACTTTTATTGTTAGGACTTTGTCATATGGGCTTTCAAAATTCTAACGGTTATTCTAAGGGAGATATTTGATTTAATCATATGTTTAAAAAAATAAACTAAGTTAGGTTTTACAATCGATTAATGTGCGTCATCATGATATCCCGCTATTTTAAAATTTGTTTACTTGGAGTCCAAAATGAACTCTAAAGTAGGTGGAGGAAGGAAGTGTTCCTACATTAACTGTGAGAATATACCAGTAATGGAAAACTGCCATATGTTGTGTATTATTTGTGAGTGTAGTGTGTGGACGAAAGAGATTCTTTGCTGGTGACCAACTGCAACAAAGTCAGAATGTAACCAGACTAGTAGGTGTCTCGTGGGTGCTCTCATGGTGGAGAGTGCTACTACGTCGACCCAAAATTTCTTAACCATTTCGTCCATAATATGTGTCCTTCTTTATATTTATGTTTTCATTGGTGATACATATTTTTGTTTAAATTGAAAACAAACAAACATGATAAACAATAAGAAAAACAGCTTAGAACAACTGACAGTTATTAAACTAAATAATCAGCTGTAAATATAATTGAAAATCCATAGACATAGAAGTCCTCATTCAAAAATTACTGTCAATCAATCAATGAATCAAAATAACTTTATTCAAGAAGTACATTTCTTCCACGGAATGGTGTCATACATCAAAATTACAAATAAAATATACTATATTCCAATAAAGTATATTATATGTTCATTATTAACAAAACCACTATTTAATTTGCAATAAGTGTTTTTAAATTTCTAAAAACATTCAAAAAGAGGATGCTACCAAGTTGTGCATATCTTGAGTGCCAAAAAAAAGGTAAATTAA
This sequence comes from Neoaliturus tenellus, assembly GCA_030545055.2. Classification (NCBI taxonomy): domain Eukaryota; kingdom Metazoa; phylum Arthropoda; class Insecta; order Hemiptera; family Cicadellidae; genus Neoaliturus; species Neoaliturus tenellus. Next base: position 211,728,231 of record CM061531.1, read on the forward strand.
TAAATCTTCTTGATCTGGAATATTTTTTTACTTTGAGTCTTGTCAACAGCTCTGGCCGACCATGCCATCACAGACCGCGCGGAGATGATCGCCAGCCTGCGCGAGGGCACGGCTGTGGTGACGGCGGCGGCACGGGACCTGTACTTTGCGCGGCTGCGCTACTGGAGCGTCACCAGCGCGATTGTGTTTGGAGTCGCGCTGCTCTGCGTCTTCACCGACCTGCCAAGCCACTACATGCGATCATTCCATGCGGCTCTGGTCGTGCTCACGGCTGTGTCAATCTTCTGTCTAGTCATGGCCACCGTGTGGAACAACATCGAGCAGAACGCTCTGCGGAGCTCCGTCACAGCCATGCAGTTCCTGGCGGATCGTGCGGCATCTAGTGACACGTATGACGGAAGCGGCGACGTAAGTCAACACCTCATCCTGGCCTGACACTGGGCTCACAAATAAAGAATGACGTAAAACAGTGGTTTAAATTTAGTCAAATTATACACGGAGTACAAAAAGTTCCACGTAGGCTTTATATTTCCTGGTCAATTACAAATAAAAAATAAATCAAATATTTTTTACCTTAAAAATGTAATTTTTGAAGGTGCTGACAGTTTTCTTTCATGAGACAACCCAATGGGAATCAGAAGAAAATCTTCAATATAAGAATGGTTTGATGTGTACATCAAATTAAGGTCTCGCACAGCAGAGTAAAATTTCACAAATCGGATAGATAATCAAACTTTTCATTTTCGAATAATATGGACAACAACTAATTAAGAATGCAAGAACTTTCATAAAATAATACTCAATGTTTTGCAGTCAAGTTTTTGGCATATTACTCTAAGTTCAATGAGGATATCAAGTGTGATGATGATATGATGTAAGAAGGGAAATAGAGACAAAGAAGTTTCCTCTGACTTCCCTTGGGATGCATCTCTTGGAGGAAGTTTTAAACAATTGTTCACCTGACTTGACAGAAAACTGAAAGTACCCTCAAAAGTAGATTTTTTAGTGTAAAAATGATGTACTGTACAGTAGCAAGTTTTATTGCTTTATCTTCAATCATTATTACTTGCAGCTCATTATTATAATGTTGTTAAGCTGAAGCGGGACGTTTTGTACTTTCCATATACTGTATATCTACATTTTTGATGAAGTAATTTCAACTAATCAGTCAATTGTAATTGTAATCAAAGTGTGGACTCATTTACATTTACAAGTTACTTTGTAAGGGGAAATTGTTATTAGCAAATTTTCCTATATGGAATACACTGTTACGGTAGTACTCATGGTAAGACGTAAGCCCGGGACCATATTACTTATTTGTTTTGAGAGCCCTAGAAGTCAAAAACACCGTTTGTTCAAATTCATATATATATCCATACATTTGTCCATAACTTGTGAAAGAAACATTCGATTTTGATGAAATTTGACATGAGATGTAATTGTTCAGGTTACGTCAAAAACCAGGTTGGTCGGACAATAAAAACAGGGTTTCATGGGGGTTTTTGGCATTTTTTTACATATAAAATTCACCAATTTTTAAATATACCATTCAAAAGAAATAAAAAAAATAAAATTCTATTATTTTGAACTTAGTTTTACTAGTTACGGAGAAAAGTCAAAAACAAGTTTTCCATGTTATTATGAGAAATTAATGAAACCTTATACTACATCACACTTAAATTCATTTCATAGCATATTTTTAAACGTTTCTCATTAAAAGTTAGTATATATATGTATATATATATATATATATATACATATATATATATATATATATATATATATATATACTATATATATTGTATTGTATATATACAATCATTAATTTTTGTGGTAATATTTGTTTAAAAGCCCTCATGCCAGCAAACCTAGCCTATATACTAAATTCCATGGTGTTTTAATATAAATGTACGGGGCCGTTTTTTTTTTTTTTTTTTTTTTTTTTTTTTTTTTTTTAACTTCCGATGGTCTATAAATAAAAGGCATGTTCATGTATAACAATAATTTTAGTACCAAAAGATTGGTACACTTAAGATTACTTTTCGACATAATCACCAAAGAGATTGAGACATTTGTCATATCTGTGGACAAGGTTTTCAATACTCTCTTCAAATAAAGTGCCGCCGGCTGGAAATTCCGTATTCAATAGTCAATTATCAATAAAGTTATTGATAATTGTTACAAGATTTTTATAATTCCTCAATTTTTTCATGAGTGTGGTATATTTTATGCAACTCTTGATATTTTGTAGACAACAAACATAATAAATACCCTTGTCGCAGCAGACCTGTGTACTCAGCGAATTTCCAAAGATATTTTTGTTTAATCATCAAAGAACTTTGTGGTTAGGCATGTATAATTAATAGTATTTACAAGGAAATATAATATATTTAATGGTACCATATTTCTCAGTTAATTATTTTTATTTAATAATTTATATAATAATATTTATTTTGTTATAAATATAAATTATTTTCTTTTAAGAATAATAAGAGCTGACATGCAAAAGGAATGATCTGCTTACAAATCCTAAAACATAAACATTCCAAATTAGACAAATGCAGAAGACAACTGATCAGCTTATTACTATATCCATCTCTCTTTCTCCCATTATACACTTATTTTCCATGAGAATACCGTGGGAATCAGCATGTAGGTTTGCTGTCATGCAAGTTTGTGATCAAATATTAGTTGGCCCCACCTAGAGAAGGTTCATAAAAAATTGTATTAAGAAATGTTGATAAATAAGCGATATAGAACTTTTGTTCTAAACTAAACTAAAGCCCATAAGAATAACATGGGGAAATTTATTTGAATTTTCTCAATAACCAGTTAAGCTATTTCAGTGATTCCAAAATACTACATTGTTTATTTTTTAAAGTTATTTTAAATAGTGTAAGTTAAAATTGTCAAATATTAAAAATTAAGAGCTAAAAATGGCAAAAAAACTATTTTTGACCCTTTTGGAACCCCATAAAACCCCGTTCCCATGGTCCAATCATGCTGGTTTTCAAACTTAACCTTGATGAATGCTTCACTACACCTCTGTACCAAATTTCATTAAAATCGATCACATTAACGGACAAACAGATATATATATATATACATATATATATGAATTTGAACAAACGGTGTTTCGGCCTCTTGCGACCTCAAAAAAAAAGTAAGATGGTCCCAGACTTAGGTCTTACTGTGACTACTACTGTAATAGCAAATTTTCTATAGGTAAATTCGCTTAAAAAGAAATAAAAACAATTCTATGTGTGGCCCCCTTTGGTGTGTGGCTCGGAGCAATCTGTCCCATCCCTGCCCCCTCTCTGTGGCCCTGCGAGTATTCATAAATATGTTTGAGTAGTGATATTCTAATCAGTAATTTAGCACTATTTACAAATCGGTCTATCAGTAATTTTCTATAACTAAAAATGGTGGTGGTTTATTTATTGTTTTAAGGTTCATTGCTTTATTTTTCTAGAAATGTTTTAATGGGTGTTCTTAACATTATTTGATTGTAATGAGAGATGAATCATTGTTTAATGTCAATAAATTTTATTTAAACTATTATATACAAAATTTTATTTTGTCTTTTTTTATTATATTTTTTGTTACGTGTGATGGACCTAACGATGACAGCTTTGCTGTTGAAAGGCCTTGTCCAAATATAAAAAATTTCAAAATATATTGCTGTTTTAAATTTAGAAGATTTTATAAAGTGATTAGTTAGCACCATTCCCCTTTCGGTGCATTATCACAAGTCACCAGAAAATTTAACTCTTTGTGACCAATAAGCTTTTTAAACATGATATTTTGTTATTGTGATCAAGCACCAGTAGTCACTCTGAACAGAAATTGTTTAGGATAACCCATTTCAACAATTCTAGAAATCTTTATGCCTAGCAGGTAAAAGTTTTTTTTCTTCATTTAGTGAACGTGTAAAATATGGCTAAATTTTGATGTATGAAATGTTACTGTAATGCATGAAAAATTATGTTCCTTCTGATTCTGTCTTTTTTTATATTATTTCACCATGTTGGTATTTTTTAGTACAGTCAGATCAAGACACAGATAATTAATCATGAGTTTCACTTGTTTGGATATTCTTGTGCTATGTTATATTGTTTGGTAAATTATTGTGGACATTTTCCATCATTGCTTAGTGATTAGTAAAAAAACAAATTCACAACATTTCAGGATCTGGAATCTAATCCCGTCTTCAGGTGGAAGAAACACCTAGAACATAATCCACCTGAAGACGATTCCAGATCCCGAAACGTTGTGAGTTTGTTTTTTATTAATCAGTGATGAAAAAAGTCCGCAATAATTTATTATTATTAATAAGGGTTGTTAACACTGCCCTGTATTTATATTTTGGAAACAACAATTTATGCCAGATTTAAATGTAAATTAACAAAGGGCAGTGATATTCATCAATATAATACTCGATTTCACCAAAATTTCAGACCTCAACAACTTAGACTAAATATCAGTCAAAATTTACCATGTAATGCTGGTGCTAAATATTTGAATATACTGCCAGAATGTATAATAAATGAACAAAACTTAAGACCATTTAAAAATAAATTAAAAATGTTTTTAGTTGAGAACGCCTTTTATAGTGTTGATGAATTTATGGATCATTGTCAAAATACATAAACAAAATTTAATTTTAAACTATAGGTTGAACTATATATGGCAGGTATATCGTAGTTATTGAATTAAACTAGGTTACACATTAATTTATATATTAAAAATACTTTGATTTAAGTTTGTCATATCAAAATTATTGTATCGTTAACATTGCTTCCAACTTACTCATTGTTGTAATGGCAATAAAAAGATTATTATTATTATTATTAAACAATAAATAGAATAATATAGAAACTCAATGAATTAGGAGCTCAATGAATATATGCTCTGTAATCCGACAAGTCATCCCTGTGCCCAATGGTCTGGTGCTTTTCGGACAGTTGTAATCGCTATTTTAGATGTTTTTATAAGGATCGGTTTTCAATTTTACGTGGAATTTAGGCTATCATGCTTGATTCTGTTGTTATTTCATCTGTTTTTTTATGGTTGAATCGTTAACAAATGAATGTCGTCACAAAAATACATACCGTAGTGCATCAAATGCCATTTGTTACATGAGCTTTGCTCGTTGCTCTACTTAATAAAGAGGTTACTTTGCCAAACCAAAGTTAACAAGGTCATGTAGGATTATCTTCTGGTATAAAACACAGAAGGACATTAATATTTGAATGAATTTACAATTTCGTCTGCAATTTATTAAAAAAAGGGTGCTAGAATGGTTTTTAATGTACTAAACTTAAAGTTATTTCTTAACGTTAATAAAACCAATGATTTAATATGCAGAGTGAGAGCTTATTTTAGTATAGTAGAGTAAGAGTTACCATTTGTTATTTAATTTAGAGTAGTGTTAAGTATTTAACATAATTGTGCATTCCTGATTAGTACTAATATAATTATATCAGTCAGTCTTGATAGTTTAGTAATTAATTTTGAGGTAGAAGAATTTTTTAATTGGCTAATATGATCATAGCACTTCAATAGTATGCAAAACTAATGTCGTGATTTCATCAATAAGTAGCATGTAGGTGTTTCGCACATTAAATTTTAGTGAAATAGTTTAGTAGTCAATATGTACCCAATTTGTGTTGGTCTTAGTTATGATGAAATATTATTTCATATTTAAAAGATTGGCCAGATTAAATATTGTGGTTATCAAGTCTTATTCTGAAGTTGATTAACATTTTTCTTTCATAGTAATAAAAATTATCAAGATATAAACATGATTTCACTATTGTACTATCCGTTATAAACACCATTCATAATATTTATTGCACATAAATTGTATGTCAACTAATGTGACATTTTTTGTAAGGTGATATTTTATGATCTTTTACTTGAGATTTTACTCAGCGTGCATAAAGCATATAATATCTTTGGTGTCTCAAAAAGAGAAAAAATGTCAGTTTTTATGTATTTATTACAACTAAATTATCTTACTAAGTAAGTATTAATTATACCAACTTACAATTATACTAATTTATAGATGAATAAAAATACACTCACTTTGAAATGAAATGTGTTTATTTACAGTCCTTTATTGCCATAAACGGCATACATCGGCCATTCGTTGGCTGTCTCCCAATGAAGCTAAATCCTATAATATTCTAAGATAAATCTGAAATTTACGAGCTCTTTCTTCTAATTTATTTTATGTCGATGGTATTAATTGTTCACCCAATGTATTTTTAAACTCATAGTTTAGTATTTCTTTCTGTTTATGATGTGTCTTTGAGAAAGATACTTTTCATTACAAATTGATGAACTTAAAAAAGATTAAATCTTACATTCCAATGTTATCACGGTTGACCACTTACAGGGGCATGAGACTAGTCATTTTTAATTTTTTATTTAACTAGATGCCAATTGACCGATAGTTGTTTTTGGGGAGGAGTGGCACTTGAAAAGTGTGGTATATTTTTTGTGGTTGTGGTAGGTTGCGTTGGTGGGTTGAGTAAGTTTGGGTATAAATGAGAAGTTGGTAAAAACGTTTGTTATTAATTAGTGTTTGAGTTATTGAAAAAAATTGTAAGTTCTGTAATCTGAGCTATTTTATTTGAGTTTTTGACAGCAGCTTGAGGCCAATATATTCAGAAATTAATCGTGTGTGGAAGGATTGTAAGCTTTTCTACTTTGATACAGCTGAGCCCATTGAGGATGATAGTGGATAGAAAACACCTCAATTCCAAATAAAGTATTTATTGTTGATAACCATTCTATAAATACAACATAAATCCTTTGTTTTTCAATTGAACTTTTAAGTCTATATAGTTGTATCCCTTGAAAGTGACAATCCAAATTCATGCATAAGTATATTGTTTTATGAACAAACTGTAATAAAATATTGTAGGGATGTTAGGTTCTAGGTTCCAGAGAAATAACTTAAAATGGTATTATTATTTTCTATTGCAAATTTTTTGTGAGTGTATGTGTTTTCCTTGTTTTACCATATTGAATAATTATTTGACAATTTCTAAATCCTCATTTTCTTATATTTTTTAACAGTTTTTGCCTGGAGTCATCGAAGAAGGTGGACGAAGACGGGTTCCTTTCACAACATCTGAGTAGAGGTATGGATTGAGCATTTGCTATGTACACTAACTTGGCTAGACTTTTTATAAAATAGTTGTGTTGGGAAACTGCTAAAGAAGCAGTGATCTAACTTGAGACTCCATGAAATACTATTGGCAGGTAAAACAATTACATCATTCATGTTAACAAAAACTTTGATATCTCTTTGGTTTATGTGCCATTTCTTGGAAAATTTTAAATCAATAACTATGTTCTGATAATTATATCACATAAAATTTGTGAATTTTATACATTTTATGAGATTTTTATGCTTTTTACACTCCATCTCTCATCCTGATATTTTGGAGGACATTTATGTATGATATTTATGGCATTACACTGGAACATGGTCCAAAAAGTACAGATTTCAAACAAATTTCACAATTTTGCAGTAGTGTATATCATATTAAATTTTCTATTTGGTTTAATATACTTGCTGACCTGTGCTTTCCAAATTGCTATGCCAACCCAAGGAATTTTTAGTCCTTTAGATGAGCTCATTCGTTATGCTCACTCGCCATCAGGTTTAGCTTGTTCGCTGCGCTCACTCGCCTCAAGTCTATAATATCCTTTATTTTTTTATTACCAATCTTCCCTTTATACTTTAAATGAGAATAGTTCAGGTGAGCTCGTTCGCTACGCTCACTCGCCTCAAGTCTATAATTTTTTTTTACCAATCTTCCCTCAATACTTAAAATGAGAACAGCTGTTTATAAATTAATATTCCTAAATTTAATCATGTTTCTATCATTGTTGCTTCCAAAAGAATAACATGGTAACTATGAAGACGTGTGGGGCGGAGCCCTATGGAAGTTAAGAGAATATCATCAAGTTTTCTGGAGTTTCCACGTCAAGAGCTTTCAATCAAGTATGTTTGTGGGGGGACTTATGGGAATGCTTAAGCAACTTGTGATGCATCCGAAATTCAAAACCCAACTTACATTTATACATATAGGAGATAATGCATATTTTTTGTACAAAGTAAAACTACAAAATATTTATTTGATGATTGTCATTATGTGGAAAACATGAAATGTCAGAGAACATAGTATTTATTAAATGCAATCCAGTTGTGTTTTGTTAAAAACCTACCTATTACAGTGTATTAATGTAATTTATACTTTGTAAACTATACCTTTTAAAATAATTGTTTTATGGCTGATAAAAATTTCAGATCAGCATTGTTGATTACTTGCAAAAATATAATAAAAAGGTTTACATTACCTGATTAATCCTGACACCGGTGAGAAATCCTCTGATTCGATCTTTAAAGTTGATTATCAAATTTAAAACCAAGCTAAACTTTATTCTCTGCTGTAGGTGAAGTCATCAATTTTATTACTTATATTTTGCTAAAAATACACCCATGTTTAAATTTATTTTTTATGTAAATTTGATGTTTTTGTATTTTCTATGTGTGTAGTGTTTTTCATTTTGCGTTTTTGAATTTTTATGGCTGATTTAAAGCTTTTTACAGGGCATGGAGAGTGAAGAAGCAGAAAGAATATTTGTCAAGTAATGTTGATAAAACCTGTCTACAAAACATTACCTCTAAGGGCTCAATAAAATAGGATATATTTTATTCAACTCATAGGAATGCCCACAATAGCCTCTATGAAATTTTATTGTATTCTGTATTATGCATTCACATGATCTCAGAACTCAGAAGTTCCATCCAATTGGTTGTAATTGGACCATTCACAAGCCCTCTTGTGATCTCGTTGAATTTAAAAACATTCCACGGAAATTCCCGCCTCCGCCCATCTTGTAAGAAGTGTTAAGTCCTTGGTTCCTGATAGAGCTAATCATTGCTTCCTGAGTATAAGCTGTTGTTTGGTCATCAAATGGTTTACAGGGGCTGGTACATAACTTGATGATTGGGACTACTTTTCCAAAAACATCAGACATAAGTTATAACTCAAGTTATACAGTATAGAACAGCTAATTGTCTAAATACTTAGTACAGGTTCATTTGTCAAGTTATAAGGCCAACAACATGGTGAGTCACAAAGAACCAAATCCATCCCTGTTTGTTTTTGGATAGTACCATACGAATTAACGAAAGTTCAACAGCAGTGTGGAAGAACAGTTGGCATTAATATTTTGTCCATCCAAAATCAATATCTTAATCAATCCATAGTGCCAGTTATGCGTTACAAACCTGAATTAACGCAAAAAAAAAATAGGTATAACTTGATCTTGACAACTATTTATGAGAACAGAATGTTAACTAAACCTATTATCCTAATGTGTCATAAATATCTTTTATACAAAATGTTTCTTTAGGTTTTGGTAGGTTTTAGATGTGATAATAACTTTAAAATATTTATACTGTATGATAGGGTATTTAATTCCAATTCTTCTCTGGATTAACGTTTGTTTGAAAACTTAAGTTTTATTTTTATTACTAAGATAGTATGTATTTTTAGCCATGTGTGATATGTATTTTATATCACTATGGTAAAGTTATTACGTGAATATCTATCTGTATGTTGAAATGTTTTGTCATATTATGTGAGTGTTTTTGTTGTTATTTGTTTTAAATAAAAAAAAAATATTTTCATTTAAACAAACGTATTAAGTAATATTTTTTTCCTAATAAACTTATTCTTATTTTACTTATAAAAGTATGCAACTTAAATTTAACAAAATTTTTAAAATAACATTTAACAACAGTGAATGGTGACCGCCATCAAGAGCCGAGCGCAGAGTTTCTATCAAGGCATGAAACAACACCTTTGATCTGAGTTTGAGTTATTTAAACCGTCACACTGTAATTAATAAATAATTATAAATTTAACAATTTGTTTTCAAAATAACCTACTGGTTGCTCAGATGGTTTCATTAATACCAACTATATTTTGTAAGTTTAATAAACAATCAAGCTTTTTAGTGACTTAGGCGTCCACCTCTTAAGCCCCAGCCGGCAGCGATAGAATTGAAGACACAATCGTCGTCGATTTTGGATTTTTTTCAATACGATCTTTTTCAATCTCCAACTGACCAATACTATTGTCATTCTGTTAAATATACACATCAAAATAATTTTGATAGTTTATTTATTTTGATTTTTTAATCAATATGTGGGGGCGGCGTCCGGGAGTCCTTATTGGAGAGCCGCCACTGACGTGCTCTAATTTCACTGGAATTGCTACTTTCAATAAAATGTTCTAATTATCATTATTGCTACTAGTGGCAAGAATTATAACTAATTACTAGTTTGGAATAAATCACCAGTTGATCAATCCCACTCCAGGGCAGAAAAAATAACTTTCCATTTTTGAAGCTGATGTTGAAAATTAACGTTTGCTGTTCAGTATGATCAAAACATCAGTTGCATTAAAAAAATTTGTTTCTTAAATACAATATAAAATGCAAAGAAATAATTTATTTAAAAATAAATATTTTTCAAAAATAAAAATAAATACTTTACTTAAGACAAAACAATGATTTGTTACAAATGAACGACACATTTCAGCAAATAAAATCTTCAGGTTTGGTTTCCATCCATGTTTTGTTTGCCAGCCTGGGGGGCTGAGCGCATGAAGGAGAATGGGCCTTGTACCATTCTACATCAGATGCACTTGCTTTTTTTGCTATAAAGTCTCGCACATGTTTAACTTTACAGTCACATTTCCATGGGTTGTTGTTGAGAACCATGCGCAACCCATTTACTGGTAACATCGCCATAAAATCCACCTGGACCAAATTGTTTCCATTTAAATGAAGATAGTAAAGCTTAGGAACATTGACAAATGTTTTAGGCCCGATATAAGATAACTTACAGTTTTCCACCCCCACACTGGAAAGCTGAGACATATTTGTAAAGAGTCCATCCTCAAGTCTAGTTAATGGGTTGTGACCTAAGGAGATTGTTTTCAATTCCGCATTATACCTGAATGTCTCAGGGTCAAGAGAATTAATCTTGTTGTTATCTAGTTTCAAAGTTTGTAAATGTTTAAGATTTTTAAATGCGTCTTTATGCACGGTAGCGATAATGTTGAATTGTAGACGTAAATTATTTGCGTTTTCCGTTTTGAAAGCATTGGCCTGGAGAGCCGTTATTCGGTTTCCGTTGAGTTTCAGCAGGTAGGCCTGTGGACTGAGACTCTCCGGGACTGAGGTGATATTTTTATTTTGACAGTCAACTTCCACCCTGTCGAGAACGCTCCCCATTTTGATGCACATACAGACGGAAGGACATGCTGCCTCGGCCAGATGTGCTACCCAGGTTAAGCCCACCAGGAGCAACAAACGTGGAGCCATATCTGGAACATTCATGTGGAAATCAACCTCTCTATATGTAAAGATAAAGTAGAAGTTGTCAATACCCACAACTCTTCATTTTCCTGGATTTTATTAAAAATAAAATTTATATTTAATTAGTGTATCCCTGTGCTGCACAGGTTTTCCAGGTATATGGAGGAGGAATGGATGATTTAGTTTTTATACTAAATTTATGAAATATGCAAAAAGTGCAAGTGTAAATTAAAAGAAAAACTTTTTATTACATATTTTTTCCTATCTTTTAATATACATTTTAGTTTGTTTTATTAGTATTACTTACCCTATTTCTGTTGATACTCATAAATACCCCCGTCGCAGCAGACCTGCGTACTCAGCGAATTTCCAAACGATCTTAAGATATTGTATTTTCCCCATAAACACCATAGGAATGGGTATGTAGGTTTGCTGACTTGGGATGTTGTTAGAAAATGTTAGTTTTGTTAGGAAATGTAATAGTTACGTTAGGTAAATGTCAAACTGTCTCAATATTCGGCACTTTTTAATTTTCCCCATAAACTTCATGGGGGTGAGTATGTAGGTTTGCCACCATATGATGGGTATTGTAAGCAAATATCAGTTACATCCTCCCTAGTGAATGTACATACCAAATATTATCAAGTTATGGTGTTCTTTTCATTTTCCCCATAAACCCCATAGGGGTGAGTACGTAGGTTTGCCGCCATGTGGGTGTTGTAAGCAAATATCAGTTACATCCTCCCTAGTGAATGTACATACCAAATATTATCAAGTTATGGTGTTCTTTTCATTTTCCCCATAAACCCCATAGGGGTAAGTACGTAGGTTTGCCGCCATATGGGTGTTGTAAGCAATTTTTAGTTGAACCCTACCAAGTGAATGTACATACCAAATTTTATCAAGTTATTCCAATAAATAAGCGAGATACATGGTTTCGTTGATTTCCCATAAGATTAACATGGAAAACCTATTTTGGTTTTTCTCCGTAACCTGTTAAGCCAAGTTAAAAATTCAAAATACTAAATTGTTTATTTTTTTAAGCTCTTTAAAATGGTTTTAGTTAAAATTGTTGAATTTTGAAAATTATGCTCCAAAAATGCAAAAAACCCATTTTTGACCCTTTTGAAACCCCATAAAACCCCGTTCCCATAACCCGATCATGCTGGTTCGCGAACTCATGAAAATAGACCTAGTCTTACACCTTCATACCAAATTTCATCAAAATCGGAGGTCCCCTTCAAAAGTTATCAGTACCACGGACACATAGATATATATATATATATATATATATATATATATATATATATATATATATATATAAATAGATATATATATATATATATACATATATATGAAAATGAACGAACGGTGTTTTTGGCTTCTGGGGACCTCAAAATGAAAAAGTAACATGGTCCCGGGCTTAGGCCTTACCATGGCTACTACCGTAATAGCGTATTCCCTATAGGAAAATTCGCTAAAATTACAACTAATTTGTGCTACAAAAAATTGTATAAGTTTTCTTTAAAATGTCTGCAAATTGTAAATTAGAATTATTTTTACAATAAGAAAAGTTCTTCCTTTATTGTAAAATTTCTGTATAAATAAGCTTCTTATTATTCTGAACTAAATCAGAATGTTTTTTGTTATCTCAATAGTACCAAAAACGTTTCTTTTTTGTTCTAGGACTGAAAAATCAGCTGGAATATTTTTTAGGTCCTAGGACTGGAAAGTCAGCTGTTTGCTAAGTGTTATTTATTAATTTTCTATGCAGAATAGTGAAATTAAAACGTTATAAAAAGCATTGTTTTTAAATAACAGAAATTTAAACACTGTATGTTACTTACTTTGTAAATATAACCTTGAAAATACAACTTTTTGGTTAACATTTTAAACTATTAAAATTGGTAATCCCGCATTATGATAAAAAACTTTGTTGATATCATCGGAGCAAAAGTGTATTTTTAGTGCTTAATCGTTTTTAGCGAATTTCCCTATAGGGAATACGCTATTACGGTAGTAGCCATGGTAAGACCTAAGCCCGGGACCACTTTACTTTTTCATTTTGAGGTCCCCAGAAGCCAAAAACACCATTCGTTCATTTTCATATATATGTATATATATATATATATATCTATATATATATATATGTGTCCGTGGTACCGATAACTTTTGAAGGGAACCTCCGATTTTGATGAAATTTGGTATGAAGGTGTAAGACCAGGTCTATTTTCATGAGTTTGCAAACCAGCATTGTCGGGTTATGGGAACGGGGTTTTATGGGGTTTCAAAGGGGTCAAAAATGGGTTTTTGGCATTTTTTGACCTCAATTTTCAAAATTCATCAATTTTAACCGAAACCATTTAAAAGAGCTTAAAAAAACAAACAATTTGGTATTTTGAATTTTTATCATAGCATAACTGGTTACGGGGAAAATCCAAAAATGTGTTTTCCATGTTATTCTTATGGGAAATCAAGAAAACCCTATATCTTGCTTATTTATCGACATAACTTAATCAAATTTGGTATGTAAATTATCTAGATAGGGCTTTACTTATGATTGCTTACAAAACCCATATGGCGGCAAACCTACATACTCACCCCCATGGGGTTTACGGGGAAAATAAAAAATTGCCAGAGTTTGATACAATTTTGTGTTTACATTCACCAATTATTGATTAACTTAGATTTTCTAACAACACCCCATGGCAGCAAACCTACATATTCGATCCTATGGTGTTTTTATGGGGAAAGTAAATAATCCGAAATTCCATTGGAAATTCGCTGAGTACGCAGGTCTGCTGCGATGGGGGTATTATAAACTCTGCTGCGCCTCGTTTTTAAAACACGATTGCGCACTAAAAACAGCCACTTTTGCTCCTAGTGATGAAAACTACTATTTTAACAAAATTTGTTGATGTTAATTTGCAAAACAGACCAATGTTTATTGCTTTAAGTTTATGGTGATAAAGTATTTTTTTTATTTCAAGAATATGAAAGTTAAAATATTTAATCAAGTAAGGGTACGGTAGGTAACACATCACGTACCAAGAGCAATGTAAATAACTTGTAACTAACATCTAACACTAGAGTGGGAGTTGTTTACCTCTGATGTGGGAGTTCCAAGACGAAGAGTAGTGAACGGGTCGGCCGCTCCGAGACTATCTGACCACTAAGAGGCCAATGTTGTCGCACTGATAGCTTGCCTGTGTCATGACCTTTGACTGCTTGTTTGCATGTACATGAAGGAAATATTATGTTTTCATCTGAATTTTTTAATTCAATCAATTATTATCTACTATTAATAATTATTGATAACTTAATAAATTTTTTAATTTATAAATTTATTAATTTATAATTTTATTAATTCATTAAATTTATTAATGTTGATTTATGATAAATTAACAAGCAATGAATTTTACAAATATTACAAATAGTTTTTACAAAAATACAGACTGCTGTAAATTATAGGTATTGACAAAATTCATAGCAATTATACTGATCTTTTTTAATACCTTGTAAAGCTGTTAACACTAAAAATAGCTCTTTTCTTGAGTACAGCATTTAACTATGAATGCAGCCTTGGTGTTTTTTAAACAGCACAGCAGGTTTTGGTAAAAGACTGATCAGAAAAAAATACTTTTTAAATATTATATAAAAAAAATTTTAAGTGTAAAAGTATAAAATGTTTAAAAAAATTGTGGTAATCGAAATAACACTCCAAGATATTGAACTGCATTTTCTTACTGTGAATTAAATTCAGAGACCTCTCCCATGATAAAATAAATATTTTATACAATGAATATTTAACATTTTTTCATAAATTTTTACAGTTCATTTTTATTAACTTTAAAAATGAATGAAATTGAGAATGTTGTACATGGCCAGTATAACTAGAATGATTTACTTTAACTATAATGATTTTCTCACAGGAGCACTTTGCACTGTCATTAAAAATGATGTATATATTACAATAATTAACAAAATAAATTTCTGTATCTTTTTATGATACAAAATATATCAGTATGTCTTTAAGCATAAACTGAAACACTTGAAGTTCGCCACAAATAAGCACTATTTCAGCAAGTAAATTCTTCAGGCTTGATTTCAATCCACGTTTTGTTGGCCAACCTGGGTGGCTGAGCACATAGTGGGGAATGGTCCTTGTACCATTCTATGTTGGATTCCCTAGTTCTCTTTACTATGGAGTCACGGAAAGGTTTCAGTTTACAGTCACATTTCCACGGGTTGTCATGGAGAATTATGCGCAGTCCACTAATGGGTAAAAGTGTTGTAAAATCCACACTAACCAAATTGTTTCCATTTAAATACAGATAGAGCAAATTGGGAACATTGTCAAACGTTTTAGGCCCGATGTAAGATAATTTACAGTTTTCTACCTCCACACTGGAAAGCTCAGACTTATTTGTAAAAAGCCCATCTTCGAGTCTAGATATTGGATTATGGCTTAGCGAGATAATTTCTAACTCCGAATTATACTTAAACGTCTCAGGATGAAGGGAATCTATCTGATTATAATCTATAGCCAGAACTTGTAGGTGTTTAAGATTTTTAAAAGCATCTCTATGTACTGTAGCTATGTCGTTGAACCGTAAGCGCAAATTTTTCAAGTTTTCAGTTTTGAAAGCCTCGGCTTGAAGAGATGTTAAGCTGTTCCCATTGAGCTTCAGTACTTCTGTTTTTGTATTGAAATCCTTTGGTACTAAAGAGATATTTTTATGTTGACAGTCCACTTGCAACTTGTCTGCATTGTTGCCAACATTGGAACACAAACAGACAGAAGGGCATGAGTCAGCCGCAGTCAGGTGACATACTGAGGTTAAGCTCACCAGGAGCAACAAATAGCCAACCATATCTGTAACATGACATATGTTATGGAGATCAATTCCACTGTACTTGTCTTGCATACTCATCTCTTTAATTAACCATTTGTCAATGAATTCTGGAAACGAGTTTATATAATTTATAATCCAGTTTATTAGGATAGTTAGACGTTAGACTTTGTAAATTAATTTGGGGGTAAGTTCCAAGAGGAGCTGATATGTAATTTTAAATGTAAGCATGGACTAATACATAATTGATTACAATAGCAATTGCATAATATTACTGGATGTCTAGATGAATGTCCGTGTTTTAATGCCTTATTGTATTTATTACTTTAACTTTAGTTATAAATTATATATAAAAAAACGAGCAACAGAGTTTTCTGTGATAGCACCAGTGGGTACTTGCACGCAATGTTTGTGCCACAATCTGCTAGATTGCAATAGTAGCAATTAAGACGACTAATGAACATTAAGCGTTCAAATCTCTAGTTACTGCAAAAGATTTTTTCAATAGGCTAGATGTTAATTAGAAATTTTTATTTCTGACTCTTTGGGGAGTTTATAGGAGACACTACAGTATTTAAATTTTGAATGTAAACGACTCTCAAATACTCAACAGACTTATCTAACTCTTGGTTGTGACGTGCCCTTTCTTTCCTTTATTGCAATGGCAGCTGATGATTTTAAACTGATGTTACTGTCCCAAGTACAAAAGTTATTATTACTTGGAGGGTCAGAACCGAACTTACATGGAAAGCAAGTGTCACAGTAATTTAGGATTTGGTCTTTGTAAACTGTAAAACGTACAACATTTAATGTGCACTAGTAATAATTTTGTGACTGAACTAATTTAGCAGATTGCAAAGAAACATTGTGAGTATTTGTACACTGGTGCTATCTTACAAAACCGAGTTGTTCTTTAATTTGAAATATAATTGATAACTGTAAAGTTATTGTAGGCTCGTAAATGATATAAAGAGTTAAAAAACCTAGATATTCATTTAGGAAAAAACCGGGATATTGATGTGCATTTCTTACTTTTATTTGTTTTGAGTACCGAATCATACCTTAAACGCTACCTCAAATAGATAATTGGGTGAAAAATTTGAATGGCAATAAAACTCTCCTCTCGGCTCACAATTGAATATTTTGTCCATTGGGGACATCTCGTATAAGCGTTGAAGCAAGGGTTGTTGGAAAAAAATCAAAGTGAGTAAGCAGTTAAAATTACAATTTATGTGTAAAACTAGTAAAATTTCATATCATAGGTTACCTTTAATGTGCGAGTTAAGAGTAGAGGATGGTCAGCCGTACAAAGAAACACTATCCGACAGTCGGGAGCGGGAACCAAACTTTATTGCACTGATAAATAGCCTGCTATCATGACCTATGGACGCTATTCATATGGTTTCAGTGTAATCAATGTTGGTATTTCCACCATGAAGAAAGGTATTTTTCTAATCTTTATTCATGAACTTTACAGATAACGAAAAGAATAATAATGTTACCAGACATGGTAATTCTCTGAAAGGAAGATTAACAAAAAATGCTCAAAGAGGTACATAATTCTGATGATCAGTATTACCAATTGCAAAAGAAGAAATTTTTCCAAAGTTCCTTTGCGACTGAGATTACAGTACAAGTGTTAAAGTACAGTAATTAGGATTTGCAACCAATTATGATACAGTAGGGCCTATTAAAATATAATTTACCACTTAGTAGTCATTAACCTAATACAAATGTTTATAAAATATACTGCACAGGGTTTCAAATAACAGCTCCACATTTTCTTAAAATACTGTTTTTATCTGTATGGTACAAAAACTATCTTTACAAATGTATAAAAAATACAACATTGGAATGTTAAAAATAAAATAGTTTGATGCAGTAATTAAAAATAATCTCTCTGAAGGTACACAAAAACATACTTTAAAATTAATAAAAATCATTTCAGTCGATTAGGGGTGGGCGAGTACTCGAGTTTCGAGTAGTGGCTCGGGTAATTAGTCCTACTCGAACTCGAGTCGAGTAGTTGCAAATACTCGAGAATCGAGTCGAGTAGTCGTCGTCGTCACTCCCGGCGGCGCGCGCCCACAGCCGTGACAATAGTTGCTTACGTCTGGCGGCCGGCGATCTCGCTAACGAGCACAAAAACACGGCCGGCCGCCGAGACGATCTATTGTTCAGCTTATCTATTGTTCGACGCCCGGCAGTAATTTATTCAAGAGGGGTGTTTTTGGCCCCTAGTACCAAATGCTACTTTCTGAACCAATTGTCGTAGAAAACTAAGGGATGGCTTGTTTAATTCGTCTAATTCTTACAAATTAAACAAAACGTCAACCAAAGTTGTGTGACTTTCCAAAAGGAAAGTGGCAAAGTGTTGTTAAATAAATCAATCTTTAATTGAATTACTGTTTTATAATGTTAAAAGTATCTTATTATAATTTAATATAATTTTTAAATGAAAAACTTCAAAACCATTAAATATATATTTTTTTATTAAACATTACAAATACATTTATTAGATTTTGAGGTTCATAAATTAAAACCTTCATTGTTTTTTATTGATTTTTTCATCATACACTCCTTTTTTAATATAGCAAAAAAAGCTAAATGAATACATAGATATAAAAATAAAAATAATTAGGTCTAATAGTGTATAATTTCAAAGTTAAATTATTATGATAATCTCTAAGTAAGAACCTGTCTCAGTTAAATCAATAAGTAAAAAAAGAACATTTCTTGGGGTTATAAGGCGTTGGTTTGTTGAACCACTTCATTCCTTAGTGTTAATATTTATTATAATTTCAATTTCTTGTTTTTTTTTTTGTTATTTTTTAACTGAGCAGGCCATAGGCCTATTTATGTAATACAGTTTTGTTTTCTTTACAATTTTTCCATTTGTTTTAATCTATATTTTGATGTACATAATTTTTCTGTCAATTCTTTGTACAAAACGTTTAATATTTCATTCAACAAAACTATTATAAAATTTTAATGGACATTTTTATATGTATATTGTTTAGTGATTTGATTTCAATTTTTCTGGTTACAAGAAAATTTGTACTGTGTATCCTTATCTTATTGTTAACTGCAAATATAAAAATGAGATATTTAAAATCTTTTCAACTCAAGGAGGTTCATTGTAACTTATACAAAAACAAGTGGAACAGTTTGGAAACAGAACCAGTTGATATTTAACATTCATTTTTCTTTATACGACACTCAGATAAAAGTCAAAACGAATATTTCCTGATAGCGTCGAGGAGAGCAATCCCGTCCCCAAATTGGACGGGAAATAAAAATTCCCGTCCTGAACTAAAAATCCATTCCCGTCCATCCCTAATTTTGTTGTTGATGAAATTTTTTACTTGGGCCTAATTCTCAGAAATTTATTTGTACTACACATTGTAAGAGGAAAACTGTAAATAAATATACTTACTTTTTTATCAACTTTTATCTAAGTAGTTCTTATTGTCGTACCCTAAATTGATGTTATCTTTCAGTGTTATCATGCATAAAGATGAATTTAATGATACTTTTACTTTTATTATTTAATATTATTTAAAAAAACTCATTTTAATCTTTTTCACACTACTACTCGACTCGACTCGATACCCGAGTAGTTGATGCAATACTCGACTCGACTCGACTCGAATCGTAAAACCACTACTCGCCCACCCCTACAGTCGATTCAACTAAAATCTTCCAATTTAAATATTAAATTTAAAATGGAATGTTATGACTTGAACACCAGTTCATTACAATGAACAAATATCCGTTAAAGCTATCCACAATCTTTTGGTATCATGAAGCCTTTAGAAGGCAAAGTAAACATCTGTTTGATCACTAAATTTACTTAGATCTTAAGAAAATATTGTATGTTGTCTTATGTAAAGGATGTAATGAGTAACTTAAACTATGATTACTATAGTACATACTGGTGTGTTGGTTAAAATAGTTTGGATATGAATATTTGTGAGGCTGAGTATAGTTTGTCAACAATTAAAATATTTAAAAGTTAATGCTAATGTATACATTCAATTTGATTAGTCAGTGATACAAATATATTTTGTTTAAGTGACCATAACACTATATTATATTTCACCAAATGAGTGTGATATTTTTAGAACTAATCTATTTTAAAACTTAAATTGTACTTAAACAAGTTGAGTCCTACAAATCTAAACTCACATGAAAATTTATTTGTACCACTCTCTGAAAGACCTGGGAATGAAAAAAAATATTTTGATTAACTTAGTTTCTTGCAGTAACATTTTTCTTAAATTATAATTTCTTCATAAAATATTATATAATTAGCTTAATTTCAGTAGGTAGCCTACATTTACATATGGCACAATGTGTTAAAGTTTTTTGCAAAAAACAAAATAAATAAATAATACAGAAATAGACAAAATAAGACTTTTCAAGATAAAGTTGGTTGTTTTTGTAATTTATACAAAATTAATGATGACATTGGTAACTCTAATAAGCCAAATAATTAAATGAAATTATCTGGTTTTAGTCAGAGCACACAATAAATAACAAGTTCAATACAACAATCAATTTACAATTATAAAATATAAATGTATACATTAGATTCTCGATGGTCCAAAATTAATTGGTCCGACACATTTAATAACACGACAATGCCTTGGCCATATCTCTTTGTCAGCGTGATTCTTTTAATTTGAGCAAAATGTTCTTGCAATACTTTTTCAAGATTTAAATTGTGTTTTTAAGTTAATTTGATTGATGAATATTTGTATTAAAGTGGTTTTAATCCAGATAAACAGTTCTTACCCAGTTTCACCTTTCCTGAGAGGTTACTTTGTATTTTTATTAAGATACTTTCAGTAACCCATAGTCTTCTACAATCCAACTTGGTCCTGGTTCCATATTTTGGATTACCTATCGAGATTCTTCTGTATTTATTAATGTTTGAATTCCATAACATACAGGGCTTTTCAAAAAGAAGAGTACACTTTTTAATGAACACAGTAAAATGATTTTTTTTAAACAAATAAAAGGCTATTTCAAAATTTGAACGAGTAGTTATAAATATTTGAAATTTACCTCATATGCATCATGCGGCAAATGATATCAATTAGTTAATTTTGGAGTTAGGTTCTGACCGACCGTTTCCAAGACTATAAATCTCTGACGACCAGCAGTGCTGGCCGGTGCGTGTTCGTGGAAAGCGAGGTTAGGTGGCCACTCGCCATTTATACTATTCGTAGTATAAATATGTGTAAATAAATAACAGATATAGAGCGTTGATGTCAATACTCTCGGAAACCTCTGATCAGAACTTGACTATAGAATTGATGTCAGCCTTATGACCACTAGTCCATATACAGAACATTGATAGCTTATTTAATAAAAAAAACTTTTTAATTTCCTCTTTTCATTAGTACAGTTGAATATTTAACTAGAAGCAAAATATTAGGTGGACTATCTTTGACAATGGACTTCTTTTGTTCGTAGTATAATCGTGTGTTTCTATTTATCAAATGTTGAGGTTCAATCAAAACAAACAGTCAATGTACATTTATTTATGCTAGAGATCGCCCACTGGTCGAAATTCAACCAAAAATTCTGTTGATCTTCAGCGAATTAGTTGTAAAATCTTACTGAAACATCTATTCTTCCTGATTTGCATTAGTTATTACAGCAGCTGTCTAATAATTCCATCAATTATCATTCTCCCATAAGATTAACATTGAAACTTTAAAAGCCTTTAGGGTGTGGACCTCAAGGCTGATCTGAATTATAATGTGATTCAACTCTTCTACAGCACAATATCTTTCTAGCAGTATGCATGGATTTCCCCTATGATGCACCGAAGCTGAGAAAAAAGGAGGAAAAGAAACATGCTTGCCTATTAATATATAGATGGTTTAATAATAAACAAATACAGTGTACTCTCGTTCATTGGAACTAATGTGGCAGACGGCCAGTTTGGAAATAGAAAAATTCCCATGAACCGGAGTCCATAATGAGTCATAGTTTTCATCGTTTCTACAACCAATTTACAGTTGTATTGACTATTGTTTGTGTTAGCCTATCATACAAGAGATTTTCTAAAAATAAGATACTGAAACTTTGTGACATGATAACAATAAACTTATGGGAGTAAAAAAACAACGCAGGAAATTAAGATCCTCACACTGTCCCCAATCCATATTCCACAACAATATTTTTTGCTGACTCACCGCCATCAATTTGATTCTTAATCACTTTAAGTGTATCCTCGATTAACACACAAACCTTTTTCCGCTTTTCACTCATTTTTCAAAATAGTCAATTGACATTCCAAGTAACACAGGTGCACTCGCTAGATAGACAGACAGAGGGTTTAAGACATGGATGTTTCCTTCCTCCTTCTTCCTATTTCCATGCAAACACGGCCTCGTAAATCCCATCGAGGAATGTAGATCAAGAAAAGCATCCGGTGACTAGTGATGCAAAATGGAATACATTGCGGGTATAATGAATTGAAGATTGAAGGTACCAAAGCATAAAAATTTTTTTTTTTAAACAATTGTTAATAATATCCCGATTATCACTCCCGATGAAGCGGAGTTCCGATGTCACCGACTTGTATGAACGATAGTGTACTGTATATTAAATTATTGGCATGACACAAGGTCGGTAGAGGAAAAGCATAAATACGAATTTTTTTTGTATTCCAGATATGAAGTGTGAAAACTAAAACGGAAGTCAAGTTACATTATAATATTTACCATTACACAACTGGATGAAAAAGCGAATAAAGCAGTATTTCTGCTTTAAACGATATTTATCTTAACGACACAATATTACTCAATTATACATTTGGATTATTAGTTAATAACAAACCATTAGATAGTTATCAGATTAACAATTATCAATCAAGGTAAATACAACCGTAAATTCTACCCTTGTTTACTTTGAAATTCCTTATTTTAGTAATAGTTGAGACAAACAATCTCCTATGCAAATGAGAAAAACTGTTTTTTCATGCAAAATTGGCAACACTTTCAGGTTACAAAGAGTAAAATTTTGATGTTTTAACACTAATTTTAACCTTGTTTCCTTGGTGCCGACAACCACGGTTGTCGCAGAAATTGCCACAATTGCTCTTATAGAATGTAGTTCACCTGAGGCACTATAGTCATCTTGGACATGACACACATGATTATATTCAGTGTCAAAGATAGTCCACCTAATATTTATTGCTTCTAGTTAAAAAATTCAACTATACTATTTTTAAATCTTGGTAAAACTTGGTTCCCTGTGTTGGTCTCCAAAAGAAAGCATATTCTTCTTTCTGAATAAACATGTATATCTAAATATTCTATAAATACTTAATAATTATAACACTGTCAAACAACTTTGTATATTTAATAAAAAATTAAGAAGATTGAAAAAATGAAATGAGAAAGTTTCTATTAAGTTTTGTTTATAACGTAAAACATTATCTATTTCATTTTTCTATCTTTTTAATTTTTTTAATATAAATATTCTATAATAAATAGATACATTACAGTTCTAAATAATTTAAGAATTAAAACCATTTTTTTTTAAATACTCGTATTTTGATTTTCAAGAACAAAAACGTTTGTAAAATAGTAAAATAATTATATATAGCCTATTTATAAAATTAACAATAAGATAAAAACTGTACATTTAAGTAAAGAAAATTAAAGCTTGTATTACATAATACTCAACTAAATTATTGTCTTCTTCTTAAAAGTTGTCCATTTATGAAAACAAAATGTCAAAGACATAAATGTGTAAGAGTTTTTCGTAGGACCCAAAATATCTTTTGGGTCGAGGAAACTGCTCTCTGAAACAGAAAAGATAATAAAAATAAAAAGTTTTAGTTAGCAAACTCATTACTATCTTACTTTTTTAACATGTTCGCTACCACAATATATATAAAAAATCGTAACTACAGACCGCCGCCGCAATTTTGTTCTACTCAGAGCCCATAGCCGCAGATCTGCGGCGATGGTTCCATGATACTAAATACGAAATTTATTCGGTACGGTCTTTTTTAAAGGTTAGATAGCTTAGGCATGGTCTACAAGATTGTCCGCCGCATGTGTGCGGCGCTTGGTCTGTGGCTAGGACGATCACTGACGTCACTGGCCAGTTGGCAACACTTGGAGACAGATTCTATTGATTCTATTCGTGGTCTGTGGCGTAAGTCACAGCCACTAGGGCCGGTCTACAGGGAAATCCATGATTTTGTTGGTGGCTGAGGGAGTGGCTTGACTGCCGCATATATGTGGCGGCTGATATCGAACGTGTTAGCTTCTTGACACATGTAAAAAGCGACAAAAATAGTGGTTGGAGGATTTTGTTCATAATTTCATTTATTCAGTCACAAAGTACATCATGAGGTACCATTGACTAACACTAGCATGAATAAACTTCTCATAGAATAGGCGTGTTTGAAACCAATTTATGATGGCAGATTTTCCGTGGCGATCAAGAAGGGACATATATTAGGTAGGTAGACAAGATAGGTAAATCAGTACTACCACTCTTCATAACCAAGGGTAACATTTAATAACTAAGAATACCCAAGGATTTTTCAGGATCCCATCCTGAAGTTTCGGTTATTTTTTTACACTGTTTTGGGATGTTCTCCCTTGTTTGAGATATAAGGCAATTTGAAGTCAGCTAGTTACCTGGAATGGCCTCATCGAAATGCAGTGTTATCACATTACGCCGTGGTGGTGTCAGAGTCTGTCTCTTGGTACGGTGTTGGGTGTACTTCCACCGAGGGCCGCTCCCCCTCACCTTCCTCTCGGTGCGGTGCCCCTTCCACCACCACTCCCTCCTAAAAATAGTAGTGGAATATAGGTCAGGTAATTAAATATAGGTCAGGTAAGTGCAACTTTTGCTTACAAAATGAGTATGAAGAAAATGTTCTTTCTTCAGCAAGATAAGATTAGACAAAATGTATTAAATTAATAATGAAATAAAATTACCTTGTCCAATCACTGGTTATCAAAAGACGACATGTTTAGTTCCTTAGAACTTCATCAGGTCCATAGTATACCTCAATCAGACCTCTAGTTAATTCATCAACGCACCAGCATATAATTTAATCATATAATCCAAACTTTTACATAGTATAATTTATTTCTGAAGAAATAAAGCTAGAAAATAATCGAAGCTTGAAAAATACATCATATCTCATTGACAAAATAAAAAACATGAACATAAGGGATTCTCAGATCATGGTCTCCTTCGATATTCAGAACTTATATACCAACATACCGGTAGAAGAGACCATCAGCATCATCAGTAATAACTTGAAGCAACAAAACAAATTGAACATAAAAGACATTGATGAAATCATAGAACTCTTGAGACTGGTTTCACAACAGAATTACTATGAATTTGACAATAAGTTTTACATCCATAAATGATACATACTAAATGCTAACAACAGAACACTTGCAAAATTATCAACATATCACCGTTATGTGGATGACATTTTTGCTGTTGTAGATGGAAATAAAAGACAAGCTCAATCACTATTATCCCAGCTCAACAACATCCATTGACAACTAAAGTTCACATTAGAAACAGAGGAGAATCAAGCAATTAACTTTTTAGATGTCACAATAAAGAAGTCCAACAACCAGTTAGATTTTGAAACATATAGAAAACCAACAACCACAGACCACACAATTCATAAGACATCTAATCATCCTTGGTCACACAAAAGCGCAGCTTATAACTCCATCACTCCATGGTCCATAGATTACTAACATATCCCTTGAGCCCAGAAGCATACAACAAGGAATACTTAGCTATTAAGCATAATATTGCAAGAATAAACGGATACAGACCACAAATCATAGACTCCTTAATAAAAAAGCAAAAACAAAATCAAGACAAAAACAAAGAAAAAAAATATTAAAATACAGTATTATGGAAAAATTAACAATGCTGTCACCAAAATCTTCAACTGAAATAACACAACAGTTGCTCATTTGGTCAACAACACTTTACACAAAAGTTGGCCAAACAAGCCACCACAAACAACTATGATAAATCAGACATCTACAAAATTAACTGTGACGACTGTCCAAAATTTTACATCGGTCAAACTGGAAGATCCTTCAACCAAAGATTTATAGAACACATACCTCAGAGACTTCACCATTAACAATCCTCATATGCAGAACATTTAGTATCAGAAGGCCATAGGCTATACATCAATCGAGAAGAACATGGAAATAATTGAGGTTTTACCAAAAATCTTTAAGCTTGATGTAAAAGAAAAATTCACCATCTACAAAGCAATAAAGACCGCTCCCAACAACATCCTCACTGATCAAACTGCTTTTAAATCAAATATTATATTTGATACATACATAGACAAACAAAAATACAAAAAAGTTTAAAGTGAAAGTAAGAAGAACATCCACAGATGACATTGGAAAAAAAAAATAATATGACAACACCTTCAATGAATCAATATTATCTAGTTTGTGATAAGAGTGAGGCGCTGGCAGTGTTGGGGAAGCTACTTTTTAAAAGTAGCTAGCTACAGCTACAGCTACTTTTTCAAAAAAGTAGCTTAGCTACAGCTACAGCTACATTTTCATAAAAGTAGCTAGCTACAGCTACAGCTACAAAAAAAAATAGCTTAAAAAGTAAATAGTAAATAGTTAAAAAGTAGCTTGCTACAATTTAAGCTACTTTGCTAATTTCACAATCTGGTCCTTTTTTTCTCTTGTGATGTATAACCACCCAAATTTCCCACAAAAAAGTAAAATTAAGTTTTTTTTTAATATAGGACTATGATACCTTTTTTTTTGGTATTGTGTTTAGACATATTTTCATCTCTTATGGAGCCTAGATAATGTAAACAGAATAGTGGTGTAAGGTGTCATATTTTAGGGGGGGTAAATAACGTGTCTATGTAAACAAACGCTCAAGACTCACCCAGAATAAATCACATAGTACAAACTAGAACACAGGATAGGCTGGGCTATAATTAGGCTAGGTTAGGCCTACGCCGTGCCTCAGCCCAACCCTAGGACCGGCATAATAACATTTTATTGAACTTCACAGATTTCACTATAATTAACCACCATTACTGTTGACAACAAATTGCCTTCATTAAATACGCTTGAATACTTTTATTTCAACCATAATCTACATAAATAACTGCCAACAACGGAACTAACTTCATGGATCAAAACAATAACATAACCTCAAAGAGCGTTTGTTGGGACACGGCGGACGTTAGTGACGTTGGGACTTTTCTTCTTCTTCGGATCAGCTGGTGAGCCCGCAGTTTTTTCGTCAAACGCCGGAAGTTCAATTCGACGTCATTTAAACCAGCTGATTCCTCCGACCTTGGTGGGGGAAGGAAAGCTCTGACCTCGTGTCACAGTCTAATAATATGTTATTGGGAGACAGTCGTGACACTCGTATCGACGCTGCATGTTTGGTGTTGTCCGCCGACAACTAGCGCTTCAAGCGGATGGAACCGGCGTGACTGGAGTCGCGACCGGAACTTTATCCCGGCCCGGATGGGCGGGAACTTTAAAATGTTACTCCAAGTCTGAAATATATTTCGGCCTTTATCACTCAATTGGGATTTAATTTGACAATTTTTATTGTTATCAGCATTGTATAGTCAATGGCATTATTGTCAGCTGTGTGAGTGTTGCACTGATGGCTGCTATCACCTGTGATTGTGTCGTCAACTCGGATGCCAATCACTATAAGCGCAAGTGTGCCCACACTAGCGCTCCAAGCCGCTGTTCCTTGCGTAACTGGAGTCGCGCGGTGGTTCCGGCGGACAGCCGAAGTGACGGAGTGTCACGACTGTCTCCCAATAACCTATATATTAGACTGTGCCTCGTGTGGAAAGATTATTCTTCTACCGACTTTCGAGACGAGCGACACGCCGAGCCCCACGCACGTTACTTTACATTTCTCCCCGGTACGTTTTATCCTATTACGGTATTATTTTTCGTTCAGATTTCTTTTCCACGTTTAGTAAAATCAGTTTTATAAAATTACCAGACCAATAATACAATTTCGTTTTCTCCATAGTTTATTTTAATTTAACTCCTCACCGGCTAACCTGTCGCGGTTTGTTCGGAACGACCGTGCACCGAATCTTAATTATATCTTCACGACAATTTCCAGTTCATCTTATTCATTCATTTTAGTTTCTGCCGCTCAACAGACGTTATTCGTATTTTCTCGATTTATTGTTTATTAGTTTTCATCGAACGTCAAACACGCATGCCCGCGTGCCGTCCTGAGATTGCCTAAAGTAACTCAAATATATTCTTATATTTGGGTGAGGCCTACGGAATCATCTGTATGTTAATTAATTAATTAAACCTTTCAAGCCTTTAGTTTACGTAAAATTCCAAAATCTTTTTCGAGGGCAAGGATGAACGCACCCAACACTTTGAATTGATCGTTATTTTAGTTACGGTTGGGTTCTGAGCCCTGAGGGTTTATTTTATTTTCTAAATTCTAATTGGCACTGTTCAAAATTATTATTCCTAATCAGCAATTAATTTAATCGACCCCTGGAATTTCTTTTAGCTCCGTCTGAGCATTATCTGTGGCATTTTTCCCGGTGACGTATTTCTGAAGTTGGGAAACCATTCGGAACGCTATTTATTTTTCCCTTCTCCGGAATTACGTCACAGTGGTATGAAAAGATTCAAAGATTCAAAGATTTTATTTGGCCATTAAGTTTGTACAACAATAGGCTATGTCTTAATCTAAATTAATCTAAAATAATTTATCAAGAGTCATACAAAACAAATAAAAAAAAAAACATCACAGCAAACCATGCACAATCAAAGAGAATAAATACATGAATGGAATTCACTGCAAGTCAAATTCAAATTTACACTGCAAACCATGCCTTAAAATAAATAACTCTAGCTACTACAAGAAAAAAAAAATCAAGCACACTGCAAACCATGCAAAAGGAGAAACTCAATAAAGACATACCGTTACAAGCAGATACAAAAATGCCAAGGCATACAGTAGGCCTACTTAAACTAAGATGTTAGGGCCTGACTTCATGGCTTCAAAGTATTCATCAATACAATAAAAGGGGTTTGATACAAGCCAATTTTTCAGAATCCTGTTAAATTTTGAGTTGCACAGTGATCGTACATTACTTGGTAGGCAGTTGTAAAACTTTACACCTGAAACAGGAAAGCAATTTTGAGTTTTGCACAATCTATTTCTGGTGATGTGCACATTGTTGCAATTTCTAGTTCTATAAGGGTGGACATCACTATTCAAGACAAGTTCACCCTCTTTTGCTTTAATAGCAACAATACATTGATATACGTAAACATTGATCACAGTCATAATTTGATTCTCAATAAAAAGTGGCTTACAATGAGATAGATAATGAGCCTTACACATTACCCGTACTGCCTTTTTCTGCAGCAACAGTACCCTCTGAGCTTGAGGTGAGTGTCCCCAAAGCCTGGTCCCATACAAAATATGAGACTGGAAAAAGGAGAAAAAAGCTAGCCTCACAAAAGTAGTAGGCATTAGACTTGACAGTTTTCTAAGTAGATAAATGACTCTGCTTAGCTTACTACAAAGGTAATCAATATGGTCACCCCACCCAAGCTCAGAGTCCAGGGTAAAGCCTAACAGTTTGACAGGTTTGTTATCTGTGACAGTTCTATTTAGACTAAACAATATCTCCTGAGTTTTACTTTCATTTAAAGCTAATTTATTGCCAGCAAACCACTCGGATGCTATTTCAAATAGTATGGCTGCGGTATCCCTAGCAATATCAGGATCAGGATGCTTTGCATACAATGTAGTGTCATCTGCATAGAGTAAGACATCATTACTGACACTAAAATACAAGTCATTCATGAAAACAATGAATAGAAACGGCCCCAACACGGATCCCTGAGGGACTCCATATTTGACCGCAAGAGCATTTGAGTTAGTACCTGCCCAACTCACAATCTGGGACCTGTTCACCAGATAGGACTTAACCACTCTGAGTGCACATTCACCCACACCATATTTCTGGAGTTTCTTTAGCAAAACTGCATGCGGAACGCAATCGAACGCCCGTGAAAGATCACACAATAAAACAGCTGTAGAAGATCTGCTCTCAAACGCTCCCAATATAACTTGAAGAAGGGAGTCTACAGCAGTTACCGTAGACTTGCCCCTCCTAAAGCCATGCTGAGCAGGGGCGAGGAGTCCATGTGCCTCAAAGTGGTCATATAGTTGGGTCAACATAATTGCCTCTAGTACTTTACCAAAAACAGGAATTAAAGATACTGGCCTATAACTGCTCATGCTATCTTTAGGCCCTTTTTTATAGACAGGCACAGTTCGGGACACCTTTAGAACATCTGGAAAAACGCCTTCCAAAAGGCAGCAGTTAAATAAATGGGCCAACAAGGGGGCAATGACAGGTACAATTTTTTTGAGAAAGTCAGTGGACATATCATATATATCCCTACTCCTAGAGATTTTAAAACTATTTACAATTTTAACAACATCAAAAGCAGTAACCATATGCCATTGAAAATTTTCATGACCTACAGGAACACGTTCAAGATAATCATTGTCATTACCAGATATATCGCTAACAATACTATCCACAGAGTCCATAAAGTAGTGGTTGAAGTCCCCAGCAGAGGCAAAGCCTTTATCCATGGTTGTGGATCTGGGTCTGCTTTCATTAATTAGGTCCCAGGCCGCCTTACATGGATTCGCAGACCTGGTAATCGTGTCAGCAGCTGCAGCCTGCTTCGCCTCGCGGAGTTGAAGTCGATAGTCTCTCCTCAATTCACGTACATAAGGTGAAAGACAGGGCCTACTCTTAGCTAAGTCATGCATCAATAAGATATAGTTTTTGAAGTCAGCTAATTCCTTTGTGTACCAATTATTTATCTTCCTTTTGTTGTTACTACTGATCACTTTTAGGCCTACATTTTTATGTTTCACTGGAAAATGATAGTCAAACTTAAACTTGAATTTGTTAAAAAACTCACCAAATGCAGTGTTTGCCGAGAGTCCACACAAGGCATCGTACCACAGAGCAGTTTGACTTGCAATGTCGTCACAAAATAAGCTCAAATGAGCCTCGTTAAAGAGTCTAAAAGAAATTGATTTGGGTTGAAGACCCAATGCATCTTTCATTACACTACTAGATTTAAGCTTGAGAAAAATGTGTTTATGATCAGCAATTTGATCATTGCTAACTGTTACATCAAAATTCCAAGAGTCAATATTAGTAATAAAAGAGTCTAGACTGGACTTGTCCCTCGTTGGTACATAAACACTACTGTAGAAGCCGAAACTACGCAGAGTGTTCATAAAATCAGTTGATTCCCTGCCAGGCTTTACAAAATCTATGTTGTGGTCTGTGCCAATAACAACAGAAAGATTAAAAGAAATTAAAAATGTCAGACAAAGCTCAAGCAAATTAAGAAAACGTTCCACAGAGCCATTCGGTGAGCGATACATGGCAACTACAATAAGGTCAAACTCATGCAACAAAACAGCAGTAAACTCACCCTCAAATTCCACACAGAAGTCACTTAGGTCCAAAAAAGTAATTCCCAACCCGGATTTCACATAAATGGCAACCCCACCACTAGGGTTAGTTCTACAGTATTGAGAAGCTAGTTCAAGGCAACTAATATTGTTATAATAGGGTACTTCATCTAATACCAGCCAATGCTCAGACACACACAACACATCCAGGCTATTTTCTTCACATAACAATTCCAGTTCAATAACCTTATTCCTTATGCACTGTACATTAATTGAGCACAAATTTAGTAGGCCTACAGTAGTCCTATTGGTAG
The DNA here is from genome assembly GCA_030545055.2 of Neoaliturus tenellus. Classification (NCBI taxonomy): domain Eukaryota; kingdom Metazoa; phylum Arthropoda; class Insecta; order Hemiptera; family Cicadellidae; genus Neoaliturus; species Neoaliturus tenellus. The sequence goes on from CM061531.1 coordinate 211,760,344, forward strand.
GTGAACTTACACTCGAAGTTAAACTAGGTTCACCCGAGGTTTTGCTAAAAAAGTCTGAGACTTTACGAAACTAGGCTTAGGCCTAGAGAATTTCTCAACAAACTCCCTCACCAAAGTTCCCACCGGCCAAAAGGCACCGTCCAGGATTTTCACTGAGTCCGTAGGTTTAACCCCCAACTTAAAGGATTTGTATGAATCGTGTTTGGGTTTAAGTTCAACACATTCAACGTCTATATTAGCTTTTTTCATATAATTCACCACATCATCATTACTAACTCCGACAGAAAGCCTGGATATAAATATCCAGTCCTTTTTTTCCACAGCCCTTAGGCCTATATCTGTTTGGTCAGAAATGACAGGTTTTGTACCAAAAATATAAATTGTCGAATCGAAAGACTTATATCAAAGACGTAAACAACAATATTTATTAAGTTATCTTCACAAGTTTATAACATTTTTCTTAGACCCGCCACGGTAGATTTAATGCTGGCGTATGCACACAAGAAGGACTAGCTTCTTAAGTTTTCTAACTAATCTCGCTTTTAGGCCTACTAATTGCCATGATGTCGATTGTTAGATTAGATACTACACAGAAACAGAATATAAGTATGAAGCACTCTGTAAAGTATTAAGTACAAATTTACAGAGTTCGGGAAATACGGTAAACGTTCACATCAACATCTAACATCAATCAAGTTGGTTGAGGTTATGTTGTTGAGTCGTTATGCCAGTAGTAACAATTGGCTATTTCTTTGAATTCATTGACGTCGCGTCGTTACTCATTATTGTAAACATTCCTTTCCTTAATTCCCGACCTGAGCAATCCTGGCGGTGCGCAAGCATATTGCAACAGTTTAGTTTCTGTTCTATAATAAAGGCGCATAGTAGTAGAATACTACTAGCGCATCTAGTGGTCAGCAAACACAAACAAAAGAGAACAAGACTGGTGATTGTCATTTTGTGGTTATGGTACTCAATTGGAGCGTCTGGTGGTGGCAGTGGATTGAAAGTAATCTTCATTGTCAACGAGTGAAAAACATAACAGCTGACTAACCTTTTCTCGTGTTTATTTGGAATCCATAAATGATGAAATGTAAACAAAATTATTATGTTTTATTGAAACCAAAGTAGCGAGTAAAGTAGCTAAATAATCCGCTACAACTACTCTAAAAATGTAGCTCGCTACAGCTACAAGCTACTTATTTTCAAAAGTAGCGAAGCTACACTGACGCTACTAAAAAAGTAGCGGCGCTATAGTAGCGCGTTACAAGTAGCGCGCTACTCCCCAACACTGGGCGCTGGCCAGCCCAAGTACAATTTTAATCACTTTTATTCAGTTTTATTAATTTTATCATCATGGAAACTTTTAGTTTTAGTGACTGGGACAACTTTTTATTGAATCATTTGACAGATCACAATGTAATAATACATTGGAATATGTGGTAGTTGCATACTATGGACCTGATGAAATTCTAAGGAATGAAAAATGTCGTCTTTTGATAGCCAGTGATTGGACAAGGTAATTTTATTTAATTATTAATGTATTCCAATCCAGGGTCACAATGAATACTATTAAATTAAATCATTTTAATTGCCATTACAACACAGGAAGCACTGATATAAAATTTTTCTCCTAGCAATTCGTACAGAAACTTACTAAGTTTTAATTTCATTAACTAATAAGTTAAAAAGCAATACCAAATATTAAATAGTTATTTATGTGTTGAGGCGTAAAGTAGAATTTTGATGCACTGAATGTGCACAATAAAATTTACAGAGTAGTAACCACTGAATATGTAAATTTTTAAATGTAATTCATGATTTAAATTTCAAAGTTGACCGCCAATTTTGAAAATTTATGGGAGACATATAGAGAAAACTTTTTTAGAGCCTTCTGCAACTGTTGAAGTCTAAAAAATTAACCTATATAAATGCCCCCGTCGCAGCAGACCTGCATACTTAGCGAATTTCCAATGGCTGTTATTGTTAAATTAACAAAATATTTGGTTTTATAGGTGAGTACATCCTGAAGTTATTTAAAAATACAATTATTAATTCGTACAAGAAAATTTAAAATAGGCTATTTGATTTTATTTTAAATACATTCATTATTAACATTTAATTACAACAGTAAAATATGTGCATAGTGAGAGCTACAGTAAATAAAGAATGATCTGTTTGAATGTAAACAACAAAATGTAAATATTAATATCACAAATCCAGGAAATCAGCTGGTCAGATAATTATGTTCATGTTCGGATGTCTCTCTATCCCTTCTCCCATTATACATTTATATTCCATTAAAATTCCATGGGATTTAATATAAAGGTTTGCTGCCATACGGGTTTTTGACCAAATATTACATACTTGTCACCCAATATATATACCAAATATTATGGAGAAATGTTAAAAGAAATGAGCGATATACACAGTTTTATTGATTTTCCCTAAGAATAACATGGGAAACTTATTTTGTACTTTCTCCGAAACCAGTGAAGCTAAGTTAATTATTCAAAATATTAAAGCTCCTTTTAATGGTTTCATTAAGAATTTGTGAATTTTTTAAATTAAGGGTAAAAAATGCCAAACACAATTTCATTGAAATTGAAATTTTCTTGCAAAAATTATAGTGTTGACGGAAACATATGTAGGTATATATGTATATTCACCCACATATATATGAATTTGAACAAACAGTGTTTTGGGCTTCTATGGACCTCATAATGAAAAATGAACATGGTCATGGACTTAGGTCTTACCATGAGTACTACCGTAATAACATATTCCCCATAGTGAAATTCACTACAAGTGATAAAATGTCAATAATATAATGAAATTTAAATATCCCCCGTCACAGCAGACCTGCACACTCAGTGAATTTCCAAATTAGTAATATTAATTTTGACCAGATGAACCTGTAAACAAAATTTCATCACATGCTCAGAAATAGGGAAATAAATGTCTGTTCACCTTATGATAATTATAGGAAAAGAGTATGCAGGTATGCTGCCATGGCGAACACTGAAAGTAGGTATTTTTAGCATAAAAAATGTATTGCGACCATATGAAGCCATGTACTATAGTAGAGTTCACGAAAATAGTCCGATGAGAGATGATATATTGTTGCCAAATTTATTCTGAAACACATATTTATACTGTATTACACATGGTAACATAATCACAACTGACAACATTGGGCGAGAGGGGGTGAGGGGGGACACAGCTGTTAAAATTTCCATCGGACTATTTTCTTGCATCTTACTATAAGTTTCATCAACATCTGTCCATATATAAAGGTGTTCGCCTATTCTCCATATGATTAACATGGGAAAAGAGTATGCAGGTATGCTGCCATGATAAGTAAAAAAACCAAGATTTTTTTACCATAAAGGAATGAATCTCAACCAAATGAAGCTAATACCAAGTTTCATAAAAAAATATTGGTTAATAAGTGAAATATTAACACATCCTTATTCTCCATAAGATTAACAACAAGCTTCAAGATACTAAATTGTGTGGCTTTTTGAGCGAAATTCAGTGGTGAAAATCTAAATTAAATTTCTTTTTTAAATTATGTATGAAAAATGTGAAAACCCCATTTTGGACTACAAAACCCCCCAAAACTACCCCTTTTGGTAGGTTGTTATATCTGGTTTACGAACTCATCCGAATAAAGGTAGGATTACACATCTCTGCCAATTTTTGTCTCGATCGGACCGTTTTAACGAGAGTTATAGTGTCTGTCTAAGGATATATATTTATAAATATAATATATATATATATATATATATATATATATATATATATATATATATATATATATATATATAAATTTTAATGACTATTATTTTTTATCTCTAGGCACCTCAAAATAAAAAAGTAACATGGTCCCGGGCTTAGGTCTTACCATAAGACCTACAGTAATCGCTTATTCCCTATGGGAAATTCGCTAAAAGAGAGACCCTTTTAAAATCTCTTTCACTCACTGCTGTGTTGAGGAGATCAGTGAAGCTCTGGTAGCCGGACTCCACGCTGCGGGACACGTCAGCCAGCAGCGGACTGGTCTCGGACCTCGCCCTCTTGAGAGTGTTCAGCCCGCTCTCTAGGCCACTGCCTGCAACACAAACAGCAGCCCAGTGTGAACGGCTAATATGTCTCATTGAGTATTTCGTTTGATGTGATAAATATGAAAATTAAAAAATAGTCTAGGGATTTAAAAACCTTTTAAATTAGTTCATATATAACAGTTTTAGTAGGAAAGTGGCATAAAATAAGTTTGAACAAAATTTATGAATGAGTGTAAATCATCTTATGTGCAGTTTTCGGCACATTAAAATGAACAAGTATTATTTAATTGAAAAATAAAACAAAAGTAAAATTGTTGTTTTTAAACAACTCATCAAATCACTGACTTTCATTTTACTGACCCTATTCAAATACAAGAATTTTTTAGATAAACCTACCAAATTTGATAGGAAACTCAATTAGTATGAATGTGGTGGGACTGACCAACGACAGTAAAGTGCTCCTTGATATTGTCGTGTACGTCGCGCAGATCCCACATGGCCAGCAGCGTGTCGCAGAGTGACTGGTGCCGGGCTGCGTCGTCTGCGTATGGCCGGTGTGAGAAGCTGTGCCGGTGCGCCAGCGCCGCGAAGAACATCTCAATGCAGATCAGGAAATTCTGCAACATCACCATGTCGGTTAGTGCGGGAGGGAGGGACAGCACATCGTAAAGGAACAAAAAGTTAATACCAGGTTAAAAAGTACTTAAAAATTTCTTATTATTGGGTATAATAAACATACAACAGACCTCTCATATCCGACCTTCCCACAATTGACTCCTCACAATATCTAACCAAGAGTGTCTGATCATCTGTTGTATAATAGAGCCTGTTCAGGTTTGAAAGAGTGAAGTCTGATCTAAACCATTCTTTATTTTTGTGCCACAAACTGTCAGTCTATCCATGTTTGTTATGTGGAATGAGCTCTGTCTATAATCTAGCACTGATTTATGTTTTAAACATGAATACCGCTTAGGGTTTGCTGGATTTCTCCTCCTGATGTCTAACTTTTGGCTGTACCAACCATTGCCTGGTTCTGTCATGGTTGAATCAGGTGGGAGGGGCAGTAAATTTCAAATTCGCCTCTGGCTATAGGAATGTAAATAAATAAATATATATACCTAAGTGAGTGAGTCAGTTACAACTGCGGTTGTATATATTTTAGATAAATCTCGACTAGCTCTCTTCCATTCTTTGGTATAGATTAAAATTGGAGGCCTTCTTGCAGGTAATTTTTCTGGTCAGTAACCTTTCTCCACGGTAACACTTAAAACCGTAATATTTAGGTTAGGTTAGTATTGATGATCAGTTACTGCGGAGAAGAGTTATGTGCAGGACAGATTGCTAAATCCATCTCACATGTAACTGTACTGGTGAGAAAGGTTATCTGCCAGAAGGAATCCCATTAAAATTTCTTTAAAATGTATTTGCTACCTACCTGAATCTTTGAAGATATATCTCTCACATCATCGTCACTGTCTGTGTCAAATACTGATGAAATCACATCTGTGTACACCAGCACTGCGATCACAACACCTTGGCTGAAACGAACTTGCTTTACAGTAAATAAATAAAATTATTTAAGTCCAGGGCAAAAAGTTTGTTGAGTGTTTAAACATGTCATGAAGAATCAAGAATCAAGCATTTTTATTGTCTTCAAACAAAATACAAATTCATTAGATCACACAGTCATTGCTTTCTTCACAAAGTAGACTTTTCCAAAGCAACATAAAATGTAACAATGACCAGATTGTTCTGGAAATTCTCTAGATTTTGGGGATAGCCTAAGGAATGGTTAGGAACAACAGCAGCAGCTAAGGTAAATATTAACAACTAATAGTAATTGGAGTGACCATTTGCCAAATATAAATCATAAATATTGTTTGTCTACTGGAAAAAAATAATATCATGATAATTGGGTGTTGAAACATTATTACTATAAAAACACTTACAAAAAAGAGAAGAAAACTACGGCCTTGATGCAAAGGAACTTGCCAATGGGCTTCATGGGACGGAGTTGGTCGCGGTTGGCCTTGTAGAAGAGGACGAGGCAATACATGGCGATAAACTGTGAGCAGTTGTTGACTGCTATGATGTAAGGGAACGCCTTGTCCCCCTCAAACTGCCCCTCCCCATACACGCCACACAAGTCACACAGTCTGTTGGGGAAAGAAAATTATGAATTATACACACTAGATACCCTCTTAACTTGGGACTGAACCTTTATCAGATAACTAATCCGCTATGGTTCATGCTACTGTATTTTAATTTTATGATTAGGGTATTTAGCCACTAGTAAATAAATAAATAAATTGATGCCCATTTATAATAGTAACATGAACCATAGCGGATTACCAGTTCTTCATTACAAAAGTTTTCAGAAGATTCAATTTCAATTTATATAACATTTTAACAATACCGGTTGAATAGGCCATTCTCCTCCAAGACACTCTTTACAATCCTGTAAGCCACATATTTGTAAAAGTTTTATTTTGTCTGTTGTTAAACCTATATCAATCTTTGAAGAATAAATTGTTGAAAGAAATCATAGTCCTTGAGCTATGATGGCCTAATAGTATAACATAGAAAAGCCTCAATGAGAAAAAACATTACAGATGCTCAGAGCACCCTTTTCAGGGTCAGTAAACTTTCAATACTTTCATCATATCCATTTCATTGTCTTGTTTATCCTAAAATTGAATAGATGTTTTAGCTCCTGACAGATTTCGTTATTTTTTCGTAAAAAAATTTTTACACAGCACCCCGAAGTAGATCCTCTTCAATCACGTCAATAATCAAAACACTTGATTTCTTGTAAACAAAGCAGGATTAAAAAAAATAAAAATATGCTATACATGGAGAATCTTTCAGGAGAACCTTTCGGCAAATGTATCTTTCTTATATATTTCTCATTTTGTTGTAAAGTTTTTAGTCTGCTACTTTTTCCCCTAGCAAGTAGGACAAAAGTCTTTTAACACATTTAAACGTAAAATATAATTTAACTCTCTTCTATAATCCTGCAATCTATGAAATGACCAAAAAATATCAGGGAAATTCAGTTAACATAATACCAACACTTCACTGACTGATATCGGTCCACTTTAAGTTTTAATTAATATATCATCTTCACTCAAATAATCACTTGACCCTTCTAATTTCGTATTATTTTTCTATATCAAACAAAAACACCTATTAATGTAAATAAAGTAGGCGTTTAGCAAACCACAATTCATCGCCCATTGCGCCTCTATCACGATCAGAATGTTTTTTTTTATTATTTGCATACACACTCAGTTAGCAAACCAGTAAAATTTTATAGTTTCCTTACAATTTAAATTACTATAATGATAGTAAAAATCAGCAGTAAATGTGTAATAGTTTGTAAGGTTGGTAACTCTCCTAGTAGAATTTTTGTCGCTAAAAGCCACAAAACAACTTATTATAGTATTACCACTCTAGGTATATTTTTTGTCCATTAGCTCTTAATAGTTCTTCGCTCAATGTTATCATCTGTCTCTCGTTTTAAAACAAAACCATAACACATGTTTTAATGTACACAAAGCAGACGTTTCTCGAATCCCCATGCAATTCTTATGGAGGACGTTTTACGTTATTTCTCATTTCCTGGTAACTTTATGGACGCGCCGATAATTTTCCCTCGTGCATAGGACCGAGACCTTTAATTTGAGACCCCTTCCATCTTCCTGAAATTTGTAAAACTCTACCAATTTTGCTCAAAAAATTTTGCTTACAGAATTACAATATTATTATTATTAATTTTTTTTTGCTACCTAGAATGTAACTAGGCTTACATTCTAATGTTTGGGGGAAAAGTTCAAGTTTAAATCTCGACCTCAAGTGCATTTAAACTTGAAGTCCTAAAATACGGAAATTGCTTGAAGAACTAATATTATTTGTTTTAATTTTGTCACTTACAGAGCAATTGCCGTCGTAAGAGGTCGGACAACAGTGTACTGGAGTATTCCGTGCTTGCAGTTGTGAACAAACTCCCTGCAAAATACACAGAGGGGCTAAATGTCAATAAAACAATAAAAACTTTCATACAAATCGACAGATGGTGAGAACGACCTGATTTTTATTTCATTGATCACACCAATGTGATTTTTTTAAAGGAAATTAATAGGTGGATAACTCATTGGAGTGCATAGGATAAAAAAAAACTCTAAGTCCCTGATAATAAAAAAAAACTTTTTATCATTCTGCACGAACTCAGCCTGTTTTTTGTACAATTGGCTTTTTTGTACAATCATACCATTTAACAAGTTAGACTTAGGTAAAATTCCTGACAATATCCATCATCTGTAATAATCTCTACAGAGATGAATAATGATTTTTTTCTTTATTTATCATTATGTACATGTGGTACAATAAATAGCATCCACAATAGCGTCAATACTTTTTTAATATTATAGCTTTTAAAAACTAACTTAAAATGTTATTTGAGGTCTATCAATCATTTACATAGATAAACATATACTCTTACATTTCAATTCAAAATAAAAAAATTAAAATATAAGTCATTCTTAAAATGACTTAAATATAAGATTCTTCTTCGTGGGGGGTTTCTTGATTTTAAATATAAGATCTTTCCATCTAAAAAGATTTTTTACCCAGGGAGTATTTAGAGTAGTGGACAATTTTGTATCACGTATAGAGCTTTATTAATAAAAAATTTTCTTTTAACAATTTGTTAAATTTCACCACTCTTTCCATCTTTTAGCAAATTTCCTAATAGGGAATATGCTATTACGGTAATACTCAGGCCCGGATTAACACTTTTTGACGCCCTAGGCCAAAGGTCAAAATTACGCCCCCCCCCCCCCCCAAAAAAAAAACTCCCGATGGGTTTATTTTATTTTGGCTGTTATATAAAACCACAGAACTATTAAATGAATGTGATGATCATCATTCTCGCCACTTTAATCCGTGGACGTAATCCTTTTGCATAATGTAATGTACCATTTTACCACCACATTAATTTTAGACATGAAATCAAATATTATATAATTTTGCAATACAGAAATAAATTTAATTCCAGCGCAAAGGAACAAGGTCAAGAAAAACCTTAAAAGGCACAGGTCAGAGCAAAGGGGCGCTGTTTACCGTCAATTAGAGGAATTTTTACCGCTGATCACAGGCGCTATTTAAGCATATTGGGGGTTCTCTTTACAGTCGATCAAGGGCGCTCTTTACCACCAGTCGGGGGCGTAATTTAACTCTGATCAAGGGTATATTAGAAAACGATGTTTACGGCCAGTCGGGGGTTATGCTCTTGACCGCTAATCAGGGACACCCTTTACGGCATATCAGGAGCGCTCGTCCCCACCACGAAGGAGCCCCCCCGGGTCCCAGCAACTTAGGGGGTCTCTTAGTTTGCCTAAATAGATCTTTCTTCTTCCTCTTTTGGCGAATATTCTATTTACTCTTGGTAACAAAGAATATAAAACTAAATTTTAATTTGAAGAGTGAGTGCACCAGTAAATGACCACCCCCCAGTAAATGACCGTTTCGTATAAAAAACAGTATATTAAGCTTTACCGTTTACCTAGTCTATCATACACGGTCTTAAAAGTAACTTCGGATTCTGATTTGGATCCTCCCTGTCACTGGTTTGTAACACAAACAAAATTAAGTTTTCACCCAGTTCATGTTAGAGCTTCCCCACTATAGCGTATAGTACAAACAAGGTTAGCTGTATTCTTCATTGTTCTTTGATTATTGATAGAAACTGCAATATAATAAATGTAATTAACAGTAAACATGTTAAGGTGCAGTTCTGTACTCATTTTAATACCAAAATCATAACCAAAAATTTAATTATACAGTCGGTCATTTACTGGATCACAACTATTGGTATAACCAGTGAATGACCATTTCGGTCATTCACTAGATTTTGATCAATTTTCTTTAAACGTTTTGGAAACAATGTTTTCTGGCAGATTAAGTGCTAGGTAGCACTAAAAAAACATCAGAAATCATGTGGGTACAATAAATCAAAATTTGACCGGGGCTTAATGTTTACGGAAATTTACTACAAGAACAGTGGTCATTCACTAGAATCTCTATTTTAACGATCTGGAAATGGTTAGTGTTGTTAATATACAGGGTTCCAGCTTCAACTCTGTGAGAATCTTAACAGCTTATTGGGTGGCGAGGAGGGAGAGTGGTGTTAATACAATTTTAAAATGCGATGTAACATGTATTTTCTCACTGTCGGTCTGTATGCATTTTATTTTATATAAATCTCATTGACTCAAAAACGATTATAGATAAATAAATAATGAAATTTTTTAGGTAAGATCAACATTTGGTTTAAATTTTATTTTTGTTTAACTTTCAGTTCCAAAATGGTGGTCCTTTAAACGATTTTCAATGTTAAATTTTTTTAGAGCCCATAAATTTTTTTTTTTTTAATTTGCAAGGAATGCAAAATTTATGCAATTATTGTGTGTATTTTTTTTGTGGTGGCTTTTGTCTCAATTGACCTATTTTTAACGGTCATTCACTGGTACATTCATTCGAAATAGTTGGTATTCTGATACCAATGAATGACCGGTCATTCACTGGGGAAACACCGGTCATTAACTGGTGGATAGGCGGTCATTCACTGGTGCAATGATTTATGTATGATAAATTGTATTTTTCAATACTCTGTTTTAACATAATGCATTAAGTTTTACCATCAGGAACTACAGAAGAATACGGGCAAGACATTTAAACTATTCCCTATACTGTAGCGTAAAAACCTGTTTTACCATGTAAGATTCAAGTGGAAACTCAACCTTAAACGGTCATTCACTGGTGCACTCACCCAATTTGAATTTTTAAAATTTTCAAAATATTTAAAATTTAAAGAATTTAAAAAATTGTGAAAAAAACATAATAAAATTATATTTGTAGTAAAAAAGGCCCGTTTGACGCCCCCCCTGGCTGACGCCCTAGGCCATGGCCTAGGTTGGCCTAGTGGATAATCTGGGCCTGATAATACTCATGGTAAGACCTAAGCCCGGGACCATGTTATTTTTGCTTTGAGGTCCCTAGAAGATAAAAACATTGTTCGTTCAAATTCATATATGTATATGTCCGTTTACAGGAAAACTTTTGAAAAAACCTTCGATTTCAATGTAATTTGGTATGAAGGTGTAGGGTAATGTTCTTCAGGTTAAGTTCGAACTACGGACTATGCCGTACAGGATGTTCGGACTACGGGAACAGGGTTTTATGGGGTTTCGAAAGGGTCAAAGTACAATTTTTGGTGTTTTTCACCCCTAATTTTAAAAACTTTCCAATTTTAAAAGAGACCATTCAAATGACCTTTAAAAAGTAAACAATTTAGTATCTTGAATCATTAACTTAGCTCCACTGGAGCTTTTAACTTTTTTAGGGAGAAAACTAAAATTAAATTTTCTATGTTATTCTTAAGGGAAATTAATAAAATCTCATATATAATTTATTTTGTAAATTTTTCAATAAATTTGGTATATACCTCCATTAGGTGAGTAACTAATATTTTGTCAAAAACCCCTATGGCAGCAACTTTATTTAGGACCGTGATAATTCCCATGGCATTTTAATGGAAAATAACTGCATAATGGGAAAAGGAACAAAAATCGGGGTCTGAACATAATCAGCTGATCCTGCATTTGTCATATTAATATTTAGATTTTAAGATTTATAAACAGATCATTCTTTATGCATTTTTTATATAACTTCAATATATAACTCACTTATAAAACCAAATATTTTGTTGATTAAACAATAACCGCCATCGGAAATTCGTATATATCAATGACTGGGACGGTAGCATCGTCCTGTAATTCAGCTACTTGGAGGTCACGAATTGTGGATACAGTAGTTATAAACGATGGCTTATGGATGTGATCCCTAGTGGGGATTAACGTCCGCAGTGGTTTATCCATAAAGAGTGTGGTCAAAATTGTGGTTCGGATCCCACGTTAAACTGTCGAACCCTAGATACCATTAGCTGTTGGCCTTTTAATTAACAGTCCTGTCTAAGGAGAAGGTCAGCCTTGGTCAGTAACAAGACTACAAGATCGCGCCACAATCATCCTACACTCATCTCTCATTCATATTCAGGTTAAAGTACCCATCATGTGAAAAGTCCCTGTCTCAAAATAGTAATAAAGTAATATGAAGGCTTATTGTAAAAAAAAAAAAACTTTAGTCTATGCTCCTGGGAGAATCCATATCTCTGTCTGGTATTTTAAGGATGTTTAGGCAGTTCTGTTCTTCAAAATTTGTATCTAACTTAACTTTTTTAGCAAAGAGAATGGTTTCATTAATGTATTGCCAGAAAACTGAAAATATTTTCAACTAGCTTTCTCCCGCGGCTTCGCTCGCATTACTCGCCGTCAGGTTTGGCTCGTTCGCTACGTTCACTTGCCGTCACGCTCAATCGCCGTCAGGTTTAGCTCGTTCGCCTGAGACCCTCAAAACGAAAAGTCAGCATGACCTAAGGTGTCTAAGTTCTTGCCATACTTAAAAAATTAACATGCTAACAACCTAAACAGTTTCTTCCTCAAAGGGTAATTTTATCAAACTTTCAAAGGTGACTGTTATTATCTTATACTCACTTTCCCATTTTCCAGGGGCTTAGCCAGCAAAAGGGGAAGATGTGATTAACTTGCGACTTTGTGGTGAGTTGGGCCTCAAAATCACACTCAGCGTTCAGGTAATTGAGCAGGTACATCATGAAGTTGTATATTACATAAGCTTCATAACACTCTCTGAAAGAATCCATGAAGATCGTCTGATCAGGATAGATGATTCCCATCCACTAGAAAAAGAAGTGTTTAGTAAAAACCTTTCAAGTTGAGAATGCTGGTCATAAATTTATTGTTTGAAATAAATCACTGTGATTCAGGTATTCATACAGACAGTAAATTTCTAGGCATAGAGTAAAGGTGGGGGATCTTTTTTGTTAAATCAATGCCACTAATTTACATCACACCACGGTGGTTTTTTTATGCATTTTATTGCTCAATATGTCATAAATAATTTCATTACTTCAAAACCAAGACCCCTGGTAGTAGTGATGTAAAACGCCCTGGCATTTAAATCTCAGGGCAAATGCCCAGGGCATTTGCCCAAATAACCGCCCAAAATCCATAAGTGCCGGGCGTTTATCCAGTTAAAGGCTAATAAACCTGATTAATGGAAATTAAATTGAACACTACCCTTCTAGTCAACTTTTTAAACCTCTACATTAGATATTTACATAATAGCCTATTTAAAAAAAAATTACTTGTATCTATACATATTTAATAGGCGACATGTATTTTTGTACAAGGAACTCCTACAGTTTTCAATCGATTTTACTGATTTTTGTGTCATTAGATAGAGCTCGGCTTGAAGTTGTTTCTAATGTAAATTGGTAAATATCCATCTAAGTTGAAGGGCCCTGCATGCCCTTAAAGTTCTGTATTTCCCCATTAGAATAATATTGATAAGGAAAATTCAAATATTTTTAAGATTAACAGCTGTAACAAGTAAACACAGCAGCACACTAGCGAGAACATCCATCTGTCTGTTCATACAGAAAAATAAGTTATTTTAAACCATGGAGGATACACTGCATTAAACAAATCTAACCAGTAAAAAGTATGCTCAATTTCGAGCAACAAGTACACTAGTAATTTTAATTATATTGGAAGGAAGTCAGTATTAGAGAGAGTCAACACTTTTCTTTTGTCAACAAGAGGAAATAATTTAGACTGAAAATAACTTCATAGGTTTATTTTTATTTAAAAAATCTGGCTAATGTAATAGAATTAATTTACATTTGTTTATTACACACAATGAATCAGTCTTAACTTAACGGTTGTAAGGTTGTAATTTGGTTCCAGTTGGGTTTGTGGCAAATTGCTTAGAATGCAAAGCAATTTAAAATTATGTATCATATGATGTAGGCCAATGCAGTTTCCCACAAGACTTTCTTTAGAGACGTCCCTAGTGGAGGTCGTCAGGAAAACTGCAATAGGCTACGTCATATGATGCATCATTTTAAAGTACATTGCATTCTGAGCAATTTTCCACAAACCCGACCTCAAAAGGTAGAGTGTATTGGGAGTTATTGAATTTTTTTGTTTTCAGCAATATGATTTTAATACAAAGTTTGATCACCTGCTACTTTTTACTCGGTCATTCTTTTGAGATCGGGTTTCGGCTTATTCTCCAGTCCCAAAGACCTTTAATTTGATGTACATATTGACATATGCTTACATTTAAGATTTTCTTCTTACTCCTTGTGGACCGTCCCCCCTTCGAGATCCAAGGACACTAAGTACTTTAGGAAGTAGTCTTAGTCACTCAAAATCAATATGCAACGTTTTAGTTTTGTTACTTAAATACTTTTAAAAATATTAAATCGTCTCCAGACTTTTTGTCCACCCTGTATATGAATAAAAATAATTTTATAGGTGCCTTTTTATGTTAGGAAATTTACATAGTGGTTAAAAAGCACTTGTTTTACTAACAAAACCTTAATACTTAACTTTAAATTTAATTAATTAGTCATTATAAATTTATCTTATGCACATATTTATGAATTGCAGAGTAGAAACCTGCTTAGTCAGTAAATAAGATTTTATATAACGCTTTAGAAAAATATTTATTTAAAATACTACACTGAAAATATTTCAGGTTTTATTGTATTGCGCCTTAAACTGAACTTTTTATAAACGCCCAGTTTTTGGGCGCTTAAAATCCCTTTGGGCAAATGCCCGGACAAATGCCCATTTATAAACGACCCGCCCACTGGGCATTTGCCCGGCCCACATCACTACCTGGTAGTGATGAAAAATATGTATGGCCAGCTTTAAATATGCCAAAGTCAGGTCTTTGGCAAGAGAATTCTTCTGCCGCTCTGCAATCTCAGTTAATTTCCTTTTTTTAATATTATTTACATACCAACACATACACCACTTTGCAAGAGATAAGATGGATAATATAAGATGGATTATGGATAATATGGATGGATTAAGATGGATAAATAAGATGGATTACCGTAATGCTAAAAAATTACCAAATCAAAAATATACATACATAGAGAAAATCAAAACAAGCAAATATAAAGAGCAATGAGAAAAAATGTGTCATAACAGCATTGGAAAAAACCACAGTCCGTGAGAGTTTTGAACAAGTGCCAGTTTTAACAGGAAGGTTAAAATGACAAAAGCAGTGAAATTAAACTATTACGAAGGATTAAAAACAGTATTAACTGCAGGTGAGTGACAACTTGCAATGGTGAACAATAAAGTAATTAGGTACTATGATTGTTAAAAGAGATAATCTGTAAGAACAATAACAATAGAAGTTTAAGACAATAACAGCAATAAACTATTACTAATTATCAGTTACCATTAATAATTATTTTGTACATAATAACGATGATATAAACTATAAATAATTTAACAACAGAATAATCTAATATTTATAACAGGAATGAGTGAAAAAAATACAGTAGGCCTAGACTCCCTCTTAACCGGCCACCTCGGGACCAGGATGCCGCCGGATAATGAATTGGCCAGTTAAACCGATGTTCATTTTAGAACGCCGACCTACAATTTTATATGGTCTAAATATAATTATCACTTGAAAAACAACTTTAAATACATTACTGTATATGATTTAGCTAACATCTGACGCGAATTAAATCCACAACAAACCTAAACTAATAATAATTCATTTCCTTATTGTGGTCTACTGGATAGTAGGTCCAAACGCATTGACTTCCGGTGGCATTCACTTCCGTCCAGGACATTAAATTTTAATTGGTTTGAGAACTTCAATATGAAATAACATTGAATTTAATGATACAGTAGGTAAGAAAACTATCTTTCCGGAGAAACACAGCCGGTTAAAGCGATGTTGAGATAAAAATGGCCGGTTAAAAATATGTTCTTTTTATGTTAGGGTAGGCCGGTTAAAGCGGAGACCGGTTAAAACGTGGCCGTTAAGAGGGAGTCTGCTGTACTAACAAGACATGGGCACTGTTATTGACATGGGGTGTATGTTGTACTTCAGGGCCTGCACCCCTAGAACTGGGATGTCCACTACCCAATACCAGCTCAAAGTACCGAGCTGGGCTAACGGGCGTGGCTCCCTTTATTAACTGAAGGAGGGCTGTTCGGCTTCGGCTGTTCCGAGCCCTGGCGGAGGTGGCCTTGTGCCAATCGCGCGCTTACTGGGTGTCTCACTCCAGCTCCCCCCAAAAAGGGAGGTAATGAGTCAGGATGTCGGGGATCTGGGGCTTCCGTGCCTTCGTGTGCGGTTGCAGTGTAGCCGGCGCCTTTGGCGTGCGGGTTTCCAGTGACCTAGTTATTCCACTTGGGAACCACCCTTGACCCAAGTAAAACCTAAAATGGGGACCTCGGGATCCGGTTCAAGCCCCTGGCTTCGGCCAGTCCGGATATTGGGTTGGACTCGAGGGGGTAGAAGTTGTCAGTATGTTTGGCACACAGCTTCGGCTGTGGGGGGCCCTCCAGCCTTATCTGGGGGCGTTGCTCACAGACGAAAGTTGAGAAGTAGCATGGGTAGTGCTGCCACTGTCACTCACACCGGATGGTCAATTTGGGTTCACCGCCGGTTGAGTACCACAGGCCTGGTGAATTCCGGGTTTTGCGGGGGTCTAATCCGCCTTAATGTGATTTGGGACTCTCGTGGTTCCATAAGTTCCCTGTCTGGGGGGCCTCCTGTTTAATGACATGTTCTTGCAGGCGGTCTCTGTTATCAGACCGTCCGGGTATGCCGAGAGGTAGGTACCGGGCGCCATCAGGATTGGGAACCCCCTTGACTTCGGTCTTGGTGGATTAATTTAACAATATGAAACACGCATATATATGTACTAACAAGACAGAAGTAATAAAGGAAAATCTAACAAAACAGTCACGGCTATTGCCATTGACTTCTCGAGTCATTGTGTTCCGCAGCAGCATGATTAATGACACGCAAGCTGGAGGAGAAAAAGTCTGCTGAAGAACAGATTTGGTTGCGAGTCGCATGAGCCTGGATACTAAACTGTGCTGAATGTTCCTGGCAGCAAGACTGGGCTCGAACAGGCGCTGTGTTCTTGTACCAGTGGGGACATGAAGGCAGATACGAGGTGCAGTTAATTTGGTTGTTAAGCAGTCTGTGAACGAAGAAGTCAGCCACTCTTCGTCTGCACTCCAGGCTCTGCAGACCAAGATCTGCTGACAGTTCCTCCACAGGTACATCCAGGTAGCAGAGTATAGCACAACAGCCAAGGAATCTTATAAAGCGTCTCTGCATAGACTCGAGCTGATCGACGTGTCTATGTTGTTAGGGTGACCAAACCACCGAGGAATACTCCAGCAGCGGATGAACAAGCGCTTGCAACATAGTGACAGCAGCATCGGTGTTTAACCCATGGGTGGAACTGTTAGAAAAATCAGTCCCATAAGCCTCCAGTTTGGACAGCAGATGCCAATGACTTATCCTGTTGAAAACCTTGCTGAAGTTTAAGTAGATTGCATTGACTTGGTTTCTTCAGCTGAACGCATCCATCACAAAGTACCCTAATGAAGGGACAGTAGCGTGATATCCGTTGACCTACCAGTAGGGAAACCGTGCTCCTCATCAATACTGTTTGCTTGAACAGAGGTCACATGATGTCCAGGATGAGGCTCTGGCCGGTCATCTTGCTGATGACCGGCAGAATTACTATTGGTCTGTAGTTCGTGGTATCACAGCAATTACAAGATTTTAGAATCGGAACAACAAATCCATCTGTGAGGACATCAGGAAAAATTCCAAGGGATGGGCTATGGTTGAAGAGAAACTGGAGTTGAGGCGCCAGCACAACAAGACAATACCTGAGGACTCGTGGCGTAACTTCATCTGTTCCGCAACCCTTGGCTGGATCAAGAGCTAAAAGTTTCCCGTTTATGGACCTTAGTAAAAAATTTTAATTTATAGCCAGAGACCACCTTTCCATTCTTATATCTGGTGTTATAATAATGGATGTCACAGTTGCTTTTAAATAGGCATAGATAGATTTTTGTGAACATAATGCACTCCAAGATGTATAGAGACTATGAACTGTTAATATATCTAAGTTACTAAAATGATTTAACAGATTCTTAATTTTTCAGATGTAACATAATTGTTATTGCCCCCTTTTGCAAAGTTGGGATTTTTAAAATTTTGATTTGATACACACTGATGTCATATGCTACATGAGAGCAGTGCCATCCTTAGGGCATAGGTGCGGCCGTACAGGGCCCCGCGCCCGTCTGGGAAAGCCCCGCACGGTCCCGTTTTTTTTGTTTTTTTTTACATTTTATTTTAAGCTATGACAAGACCAGCCTGTAAACTTCATCAATAAACAAAAAAAAAAAAAGATGTGCCCAGGTCAGCGGACATCATCGCCTCAGATCGACAGACTAAATCAACCTGGTAGGCGGACATGTCCACGGATTTGGGTGACACAATCGCCCCCTTGTCTGACGTAATCTTCCAAGGTCGATGGAAACTATCGACTCCAACGGCGGACACCATTGTCTGCAATTGACAGGCACAAGTATCTCTGTGCCTGAATATTAATTCTGAATATTACATAAGTCACTTTTGTTCTTACTTCCGTATCTCCGTTCTCCGTTCAGCGGACACGAGCGTCTCTGTTCAGCGGACACGAGCGTCTCCGTTTGGTGGTGATTAGTGCTTGCTATTAATTCTGAATATTACACAAGTCACTTTTGTTGTTACTTCCGTATTTTCTGACCCATAAATAATTCCAGTATAACTCCCACTTTCCCGGAATTCCCGTGGCTTCGACACCTTGGCAATTTTATAAATTGGTTGTGGCAAGGCGAGTGTGGGTGGGGGGTGCGCTGTCTTAGCAGCAAAAAAGGTCCCACTGTCAGATCTCGCACAGGGTCCCATGTTGGGTGCCCTGTATGAGAGTATATGAGAACAAAGTATATGATTTTTAAAACTGACTTTTGACTTTTAAAACATGCATTATCGGTCCTAAAGCTATTTACTTACTGCATTTAATGTGTAAATAGGAACCATCCATAAGATCCTGAAAAACAATACCATTAAAAATTAGAAGACAATTTGTTTGAAGTGTGTTAAAAAAGGTTGAATCAAAGTATTAATAAAAGTAAACAAGCAGAAACAAGAAGGGGTCTACAACTATCAGTATAATTATAACAGCAAGTAGTAGCTGCAGGTCTGCTCAAATAGGCCTAGGCCTATTTTAAACTCTATTAACCCTCGAGAGGTCGCGCAAAATATATCACTTTAGAGGTCGCGCACGGTGGATTCCACCGGGTTTATAAATAAATGCTAATGTTGTACACATTTCCATTTTAATGACTACAATTCAACATATTACTTAGAAAATTAACTAATAAAACACTATATGAACTATAACACTATACTATGAACATATAGTATAAAAATTATACTATATGAAAACAAGTTAGCTACCTGTGGTTTCCACCATGCGCGACATCATATGTTATACAATGATGTCGCGCACGGTGGAAACCACAGGTAGCTAACTTGTTGCAATACAGCAGCCAACTGGCCGGTTGGAGGGGGTGAGGGAATGCGCGATTGCGTAGCAGACGAGTCCATTTGAAGGTACTGGAGGCGGGGTAGCGCTAAGCTTCCACGCTGAGAAGTAAAAAAAAATTACCTATCGCCCGGTGGAAAAGACAGCGGCGCGACCCCTCGCGGGTTAAGTAGGTAAATGAATTTGATTCTTTATCATAATTAAATAAACAAACAGGGCAAATGTGTTCTGTTAGCCTAGTGACTTTGGCACTTTAAATTAAGTTTAACAAAAGTTAAATTAGCAAGCAACGCATTAGCACTTAGGATTAAATGTTAGCAACAATATAACAGTGCATGGTAATCTTTTAAGTGAGTCATAAGTGGAGTTATTACTTCCGCCTTTTAAAAATTAATAACCTCCAGCTGCCTGACAAAGTCAGGTACCGATACCTGATCTGTTTCTAAACTGTGCATTGACAGCAAGTACGGTTACAAGATTTAAATATATATTTAGGCCCTAACTAAACCAAGCACTTTGAGGGTTAACACAGAAAAAGATTATTATCCTACCTTACCTGCAGTAGAAGCCATCAAATCCGGCCACCTCGGGACCGGACCACCGGCCAGATTATCCAGCGGTTTATTAAACGTGTTAAACATAGAGACCTGTATTATATGTATGTTCCAACAATGATCTATTAGGATGTACTTAACAGTGAAGGGTATCTTACTTGCCCAATCAACGCTATGTATCAACATTTTAACCAACATAATTTGCTCCCTCTTAGACATTGTAGCGCCGAAATGACGATCGGGAACGCACAAGCAGCTACTGGCAATGAAACTGTGTTTAACAGACAGTAATACTGGTCTTTTGTCAACGAATGCCATTACGTATAAATGGGACCGCAAAAGCGACAGAATCTGTTTATAGTGACCTAAATTCCATGTTACATTGATGATCGGGCCGCAAAACACCCAACCAAAAGATAATGATTAAAGAACAATAGAACAATAACACAAACTTTTAGAAGATATCCGAAATCAAATCGTCCGGAAATCGTCAATTGAACTGATATATTTTAGTGATATAACATGGGACCAGTTGACTCTTGTCTATATTTCATGTAGGAAACGCCTGGGGCTAAACATTTCATTTCCTGAATACCGCGGCCGGATTATCCGGCGGCTGAACCATCCGAGGCCGGACTATAGGGCTTCTACTGTACTGATCAATAACAATCAATACAAAACCATTTGCAAAAGTATTTATATACATTAGGCTATTTATATTTTTATTATTATATTATTCACTGTATTAGGCCCTACACTCGTTATTTGTACTTGCTTAACTATAAAATGCTTATTACTGTTATTCATTGGCTGAATAGAGAAATATTGTCAATTAGGCCAGTGTATTTGTTATGTCTATGCTAATTGTTGACATATACAAGATTGCCTGTTAAAATAAATAAACACAAACAAAATAAGGAAAACATAATATCTCACGGTGAGTGGCTCAAATTTTTACAGTAGTTAAGAAACTTAGGCCTAAGTTTTTATTTCTGCTAAAAAGAGGAAAAGTTGCTCAGACTGCTACAAAATTATACATGTAACTCCCTTGGACTACTGAGGTATCCAAGGGATCGAAGGTAAGGGCTCAAGGAAAAAACCTGCAAAAAAATATAAGATATTTTCTAACCAAAACTACTAGGCGACTATGTTGTATCTGGTTCATAGAGAATCGAATGGAATCATCGGCGTTTTACAAAAACAATCAAGTCAACCGATCTTCCCATTGTGACCGTAGTACGGTATTGATAATGGTGGTGGATTGATATATCATTAATAATCAATTTGCGGGAAAAAGACGAAGGATATATCGTTCCATAGCAGTCTGCAGGCCCGTGTGGAGGTGTTGGATCACCAAAGGCTAGAGGAAGGACACCTCGAGAATAAACCCTGGCCCTCCAGGTTGGAGGTTTGGCGTAGGGCCAACAACCCTACACTGTAAAACATTAAATGTTTGCGAAAACGTAAATCAGCCTCGGATGGATGGATTAAGTGGCTCTGGAACCAGGCATGGATCAAGGACTATGGAATTACGGATCGCGACCTGGAACGTTAGAACTATGTTAAAACCTGGTAAGATGAGAGAAATTGCGGATCAAATGCTAAGGAACAAAATAGACATATTAGCATTGCAAGAAATAAGATGGCAAGGGCAAGGCAGAATAGACAAGAAGGATTTCACCATGCTATACAGCGGTCCAGCAAACAGGACAGGTTTGTTTGGAACTGGATTCATGGTATCCAGCAGAGTAAAGTATAGCTTACTGCTCTTCGAACCTATAAATGACAAGATATGTAAAATCAGAGTAAATGGCAAATTTAGGAATATGACTTTCATTAACGTACATGCCCCAACAGAAGATAAGAGTGAGAGGGAAAAAGAATCCTTTTACGACCATTTGGAAACCTTGGCGAATAGATGCCAAAATTATGACATGGTCGCAATATTGGGTGATTTCAATGCCAAAGTGGGCAAAAGAGATCAAATGAAAGGTGTTGTTGGAGACTATTCCCTGCATGAAGAGAGTAATGAAAACGGCAGTATGTTAGTACAATTTTCAGCAAGAAACAACTATATAATTAAAAGCACATGTTTCCCACACAAAAGGATACATTTGGGCACATGGAGAGTTCCAGGCTCAGATATTGTTAATCAGATAGACCACATACTGACTAAGAGAAGACATTCATCCTCAATAATCGATGTTAAGGCATGCAGGGGACCAAACTGCGATAGTGATCACTATTTAGTAAAGGCAATAATAAAGCAGAAGCTAATGAAAGCAAGTAAAGAAGAGCAGAACAAGAGAAAGAAATGGAACTTAGAAAAGTTAAAAATTGAAGAGGAAGTGAATCACTATCAACAGACAATGGATAGAAAACTAATGCAGAGGACAAAGGAGGTGACATAAATAAGAGATGGGATAACTTCAAAAGAGCAGTAATAGAGGTGGCAGATAAATCATTAGGTGAAAGAGCAAAGAACAGGAACGATGATTGGTTTGATGAGGAATGCAAGCAGGTGATCCAAGAGAAAAATGAAGCCAGGGAAAGAATGCTTTGTAGAGATACAAGAAACAACAGAAATGAATATAAAAGATTAAGAAGAGTAGCAAATAGAGTGTGCCGAAAGAAAAAAGCTCAAGCTCTTAAGGATAAATTGAAGGAAATCGAAACTCTTCATGATAGACCAAACGAGTCCAGGAAATTTTTCAAAAGCGTTAAAGACCTCAATAAAGGCTATGTTGCTAAGCTGGGAGTGTACAAAAACATGCAAGGACAGCTTATTGGGACTGAGGAAGAGATCCTCGAGAGATGGAGAGAACATTTTCAGGAACTACTGGATGGACAGGAAGAGCCAGAAATCGAACATGTATTTGAAGAGTACGATCATGAAGAAACGGCTAACCCAACTATAGAAGAAATGATAGAAGTCATAAAGAATATGAAATGCAACAGATCTCCTGGGGAAGATGGGATTGTGGCGGAATTCCTGAAGAAAGGAGGGAATGAAATGACCAAGAAGTTGCATAAGCTAATTACCGATGTATGGGAGAGAGAAGATATGCCAGACGAGTGGAAATCAGGTGTAATATGCCCCATATACAAAAAGGGAGACAAGAAACTCTGTAGCAATTACAGAGGTATAACGCTATTAAACGTTGCATATAAGGTATTGTCAGGAATCATCCAAAGAAGATTATCTGTTAAAGCAGAAGAGGTCATAGGTGAATATCAAGGAGGATTTAGGCCTGATAGAGGGACAACAGACCAGATATTCACATTGAGACAGATAATGGAGAAGCATTATGAGTACGATTTTGACTTGCACCTACTCTTTGTCGACTTCAAACAGGCTTTTGACAGTATTAAGAGAAGAAAGTTATTTAAGGCCTTGGAGGAGCTGAGGATCCCTGGGAAGTTGAGAAGGCTAGTGGAGATGACAATGAGGAACACTCAGGCCAGAGTAAAAATTGGGAATAAAGTTGGCAGAAAATTTAGATTTAATATTGGAGTCAAGCAGGGAGATGGCTTGTCAGCAACTTTGTTTAATTTGACACTGCATTGGGTTGTCAAAGAGGTAGATCAGGGCGGCACAATTTTGAACAGATTGAGTCAAATACTAGCATATGCTGATGATTTAGTGATTGTGGCCAGGTCAGAGAGAAAGCTTAAAGAGGTGTTTACAGATTTGGTTGAGAGGGCTGACCAAATAGGTCTGGGCGTGAATGAAAGCAAAACAAAATATATGTGCATGTCAACCTCTGAGGCGAGAAGGAGAGTAAGAGCTTTAGAAGTTGAAGATTTCAAATTTGAAGGTGTCCACGAGTTCAAGTACCTTGGAGCATTAGTAACAGCTGACAATGCAATGAAGCCTTGCATCAGAGAAAGGATACAAGTAGGCAACAGAGCATATTTTGCTAATATAAAGATTTTTAAAAGCAGGCCTATTAAAAGGGCAGCAAAGTTAAAAATATATAAAACATTGGTTAGACCTGTAGTCACCTACGGCTCCGAATGTTGGACGTTGTCAGTTGAAGACACGGATTCCCTGAGGTGCTTTGAAAGAAGAATTCTTAGAAGAATATTTGGGCCCGTGAGAGAGGTAGATGGAACCTTTAGAATAAGGCAAAATAATGAAATTGAAAACCACATTGGAGGAGAAGACATTATAAGGTTCATCAAAGCCCAGAGAATCAGATGGCTTGGACACCTTACTAGAATGCCTGATGACCGAATAGTCAAGCGGATAATGAACGGCAGGATATTTAGTGCAAGAAGACGGGGTCGCCCACGGTTGAGATGGATAGATGGAGTGGAGGAGGATTTAAGAAGAATGGGGGTCCGCAACTGGAAGAACAGAGCCATAGACAGACAACATTGGAGGAGGATTGTTTTGGAGGCCAAAGCCAACCCAAGGCTGTAGCGCCAGATGGTAAGGTAAGGTAAGCAGTCTGCAGGAAAAAGACGTGGAACCCAGTGTTAACCCTCGACAGGGGGCTTCACCAGTAAAATGGCAGAGAGCCCATACGGAGTTTTACCCCGCAACAATAAATTGCACATATTAAACCCGTTTACATGTTTTTATAACGAAATATTGTATTTAAGTATTGACTAACTTCATCAGGAACCACATTTCATTGTTGGAACCATGAATTGTTTTACTTAATAAGTTTAATACTTCAATTAAACATTGTAAGTAATTTTATGGTGCAAAATATTAATCACCGTGTTACGTAAGAGGGCGCTGCGGAGTTTTTCTCCGCATTAAAAAATTATACATCAATGCAAAAAAAAATGTACCTACTTGGTAATAATTATAAATTAAATAATACATAAAAACATACCTATAGCCTACAGACATACAATATACAATAGTATATAACATAAAATGTTTCAAGAGGAATTAACTCCACACTAAGCAAACTCGTGAGATACTGACAAACTCGCGTACTCACAAACTGACACAGCATCACAGAATTGCAAATAACAAGGAACTACTGGGTCGGAGGGGGGTATATGTAGCTGAAGGTGGTTCCCGGAATGAGGCACGTGAAGTACTAGGCCGGACACGACTGCTGACACCCACTATGAATGTTTATTTTTAACAAAAACTACATGTGCGGAGAAAAACTCCTTGTGCGCCTGCTTGAGGGTAAGGGGGGAAGTTACCTTATAATATGAAGCTGAAGAGGAGGCTGAGAATAGTGAATCATATGTTGTATTATTTCTACCAATGATATCGGTATGGCTAGCACAGCAAAAAATCCACCAATAAATGCTGCTGGATCTGGATCTGTTTTCTTTCGTTCAAACGAACGTATGATAAGTTTCGGTATTAAAAGCAACATAAATGTTCCATAAATCACCATTACTGCGGCCTTTATCCAATTCCTCCATTTCGAAAGTATGTCAGATAAAGTGTTTGAGAAAGAGCTTCTCAAATTTTGACCATTTAAAGCTATTCTAGGCATTTTCACAAATAATTATAAAATTACAGCACAGACCGAAACCACTAACAAAGATATTTTACATAACTTTAATCTCTGAAGACTTTATGTACTGTTTTGGGCATAACCTACAGTTTGTTTACTTAAATTATAATACAACATCTTTCGGCAGATGTTTAAGACACTTTAACAACAATTTAAACAAGTAAAATTCATACTGAAGAGATAAGTTAATAAATCAACAATAACATTCACATGACATTTTTGACATTACATAACCTAAGTAGCATAATAAAAATAAACAGACAACCGCTTGTTCTTTTTTTTACTTAAAACGCCGGTGGAATTATCAGCTGATCGGATATTGTATACAGCTGCTCAGCTTCGGGTATTATTACGTAGATCCGGTTCCATAGGTTGGAGGACATCGTCCACTGTTGTCATATTTTCTGTGTTTTGCTTCAGGATAATGGGATAGTTTTATTTCCATATTTCGGTGTTTAATCAGGAATTGGGTTCTCTGTTGTATTGTGACGGTTGAAGAAGACCATATTTATCGGCGTTAAACTACTGTGTGTTGTGTTTACTGTGTTAATTTTCGTCAACAGTGCGACCTTGCAGCGCCATTGCTTTATAGGCTAGGTAGAAGTGGCTTCCATGTCTCGTTCACAAAAGAAGGAATGCTACGCAAAATTCCATGCCGCGAAATTTAAAGAATTTGCAACATATGTTGGGCAAGGCACAAAAAATAAATGTCGGGGAGCCTTATTGATGGCTTAGGTTTTTCATCTATGAATGAGGAAGTAATAAATGGAAAATATATATTATTTAGCCGACAATAAAGGAAAATATATCGCCATAGTCACTGGATGCATAAGTTAGTTAATCATCATTAACCCTTCATTCAATAGCCTAGTGACACATAGGCTACCTGTGACATCAATTACAATTAGGCTAGCCCTAAACCTACTAACATTTAAGTTAGGCCTGCTGCCTAGAAGTTTATTATTAATGTGGTTGGCTATGGTCTAGTAGCAATCAAGTCCATGAAGTTACTCATCGTTTAGCCTATCTCAATTAATAGGCTTCACATATTCTGTCCTGAGAAAAATACTTGAATTTTCCCTAGTATTTTATTTGAAGGTCCATACTGTACCCTAGGCCCCAACTTCCCAATGGAGGTTACTTCAGGTAATACAATTGAAAGGTCGAGTCAGATGATGTCGGTTCCCATGCATCCAGTACAGATTGTTGGGAAATTAACCCCTGCTTCAGTGGGTATTCATACAGAAGAAGATGATGCTGCTGATCTCATGGGAACCCACTACATTCCAGTCGTGCAATCTTCACTCTCATCAAATGGAGAGCTTTTAACACATCAGGTAGTAGATTTGGCTGGGACCGATTTTGTTCAACATGCTGTCCCTACCCATTACTACGATACTGAAGATATTCTTACTCAAGAGTTAACTGAAGACGATCGTCGGCTCGCTGCTGCTTTAGTTGCAGTTCAGTTTGTGCATCAGCAACCAAAGACGCAACAGCAGCAAACTGTGCTAACCACAGATTTGTTAGGCTCAAGACCAATTGTAACACTTCCTAATGTGTCAGTGGATAAACCAATAAACACAATTGTGACAAATTACATGCAAGCTGTGCACGATGACACGGTTCACCAACAGATAATAGATCAACACAGTCAAGAGCGGATGATTAAAATGTATCAGAACTCTCCACAGGTAAGTAGGTCCTACTCTACAACATATAAAACAGTCTATTAGTTACCGCACCCAAAGTGAGCAAAATAAATATTGGGCCCTAAGTCCTCATGCAATTTTTTTGTCTCATACGCAGCAATTTTTTGTTGTTGGTGGACCAACAACTTAACATGTCTACTTTTGGGAGAGTGGGCGTGTCCATGAGAAATTTTTCAAGATAAAATATTAGGTACTCTGCAATGAATTAGCCTATAGCTAGCCTATATATACTATTATTTAAAAGATTATATGTAGGGCAGTAGCCTGAAGCTAGAACATTTTTTGGGGAAACTAAACTTACCATAGACCCTACCTATCTCTCGGGAGGTATTTTCTGGACTTCTCTAAAACTAACTGTAATATGAAGTGAAACTGATTTGAAAGATATATTTATTTTTAAAAACAACATTCCCGCAAAGCAAGTCTGGTTAACGGGATATGTTAAAAAAAATAGCTGATTTAATCTCTTCAGGGACTCAGGGAGTTTTTTCAGTGAATGTCATAGATATTGCTAATGGACCTTAATGTTTTTTTTTTTTGTTTTTTTTATGGTTTACATCTAAAGAATACCCCAAACAGGTTTTTTAGCCCACTAGGATATTTAATAACTAAATAATATAAGGAAAATTGCTAATGAACTCAAATCAGTACAAACAGCAAATTTGGGCCTTATATATTTGAGAATATACCCACTGAAATGAATATTTAGAGTCCCACTGAGAGAATATTGCCCTGTATGGTTACAAATCATGGGTGCATTAACTTTAGCATTACATTAGAGCTTCTTTGCTATGGTAAATTCCTAGATTTTTTAAAGTCATTTATTTGTAAAGGAATTACCGAAATAAACATAGTAAGAAGGGTACCGGTAAATAAAAATAACTTAATTTTACAACAAAATAACTTATTTTATGAAGATAAGTAAAACTTATAGGCTACGTCTATACAGTAGGCCTACTACTCATTTGAGCAAATGACACAAATGGGTACCGTACATTAAAAATGCAACTTAGCCACATTTGAACAATAAGGACAATTTGTGGCAGTAAGGAGAGTGCCACATTAATTTGTAATGAGTACGGATATTTAATTAACTGTCTTTTATCTTTTGATGTATTGATGAATATTAGTTACAGTGTATAGGGTATCACAAACAAAACCCACATAGCAATAAAAGCTTGATTCGAACTTGATTCAAGCTTGATTTTTGAGGCTTGAAGGTTTGATTCAAACCTTACCAATCGAGCCTGAAAACTTGATTCAAACTTGATTCAAGGCTCTTAGTCACCGTGATGTGAAATCGATTTCAACTTGAATCAAGTGTTTCATTCAATTCTTTTTCAAGTCACTTTCAAGCCTTTAAAGTCTTGCCTAATCTTTTCAAGTCTTTTTCAAGCATTTTTGAGCCCTTTTCAAGTGTTTTTCGAGCCTCTTTCAAGCCTTTTTCAAGTCTTTTTCGAGTCTCTTTTGAGCCATTTTCAATGGATTTTTAAGTCTTTTTCAAGCCTTTAAATATTTTCAAGCTCTTTTTAAGTCTTTTTCAAGGGCCTTTCGAGCATTTTTCAAGTGTGTGTCGAGCCTTTTTCAAGTCTCTTTTAAGTACTTTTCAAGGCTCTGTCGAGCCTTTTAAAGCCTCTCTCGAAAATGTTTCAATTGTTTTTCAAGTCTTTTGCAAGTCTTTCGATTCTTTTTCAAACCTTTATACATTTTTTAGCCTCGTTCAAATATCTTTTAAGTCTTTTTTGTTCTTCTGCAGCTGATATTACACATTAAAGTGGAATAATACATCACGTGGTTAGTGTAGCTAATTTATTTAGTTTAGGTTAAAACAGAAATTAGTTAAGTACAAATTAATTAGATTAACTACTTAAGTAGGGGGAGTATCTCGATTTTTAAAAGTTCTTTGTTTAGTTAACTTTTGATTATGTACTCAGAACCCCCGTTTTAAAAGGTATGTATGTGTTTGAGTCATATATACATTTCATACCTTTTAAAACGGGGGTTCTGAGTACATAATCAAAAATTTACTAAAAAAAGAACTTATAAAAAAAATTACTTTTAAATTTTACTGAGAATATGGAATACACTTACATATGCCTAACTCAATTTCACAAATTATTCCTACAAATAATTTAAAAATCGAGAAACTCCCCCTAATTAAGTAGTTAATCTAATTAATTTGTACTTAACTAATTTCTGTTTTAAACTAAACTAAATAAATTACACTAACCACGTGATGTATTATTCCACTTTAATGTGTAATATCAGCTGCAGAAGAACAAAAAGACTTGAAGAGATTTGAAGGAAATAAAAAATTTATAAAGGCTTGAATAAACACAAGTCAAAAAACTTACTGAAAAATCGGAACAGTAAAATACACATCCGATGACTTCGGAGTCTGGTAAGAAAGTAATGGCGTTGGCCCGTCTCGTCCCGAAAAATCTATACAAAATCGATGGGAAATCGATCCTCGGGAGCCGCGCACTACATTGTGGGACAGCGTTGGACGGCTTGTGATTGGTCGGGACGTCGTGCCGTGAATCGGTATCGATTTGAGTTTGATTCGTAAACGTGAATTGAGTTTAGTTGGATAATCAAATTCAAGGCTTACATTGCTATTGAAGGGAGAGGTAAGTTCAAGCCTTCTTTAACTTTTTGGTGCTTTCGAATCGGAATCGATTAGATGATTAAATTCAAGACATTAAACATTACATTACATTGACATTAAAGAGAGAAACAAATTCAAGCCTTGATTATCTTTGGTTATTTCGAATCGGACTCGAATAGATGCTCAAATTCAAGGCTTACGCTGCAATTAAAAATCGAGGAAAAGTCAAGGCTTGATTCAAGCTTCCTTGCTATCTGGGAAACTATTAAGAGTATACCTACATTACAAATATAAGTCAGATAACCTATGCTAATAAACTAAATTAGATTTTAATGGTTTTATCACTTCCAGTAATGAAAATTGTAGGTAAGCAGAACTTAATTCTCATTTAGAATAAATTTTAACATCAAAGAAAGTAATGTAGGCCTAAATTTTAGAAGAAAGCCTGGGTTCCCAGCGCCTTAAGAATAACCAACTGAATTATTTTAAACTTAAGTTAATCTATGTCTAAACTACTATTTCCTCTACGTTCTTATTAAAACCTAATATATTATAAACATAAATGGTATTGGTATTTAAAGTATATATTAATAGAAGACTCACTAATTTGGTGACTAATTTAGTAGCAGTTAGGCCACTCCCTCAGCCCACCAACAAAATCATGGACTTCCCTGTAGACTGATCCTAGTGGTTGTGACTAATGCAACAGACAAGGAATAGAATCTGTCCAAAAGTGTTGCCAACTGTCCAATGACGTCAGTGATCGTCCTAGCCACAGACCAAGCGCCGCACATATGCGGCGGACAATCCTGTAGACCGTGCCTAAACTATCTAACCTCTAAAATAGACTGTTACGAAGAAATTTCATAGCATCAAGGAACCATCGCCGCAGATCTGCAGTGGCAATCTTATTTTAATGAGCCCAGCCGCCGCAGATCTGCAGCTGTGGGCATGGAGTAGAACTCCCCCTCTGCAAAACTGCGGCTGCAGTCTGTGATTAAAATTTTTTTTATATTGTGGTAGCGAATGTGTTAATAGCCTAAACTTATGAATTCTTACTTCAATGTTCATGTATTTCTTAATTAAGCTTACATTCCCATTCCCCCAGTTCTTGAATTGATAACTTAAGTTATGACCTATTGAACTTGATGAGCTTTAATGTAATGCACTATATTATGGCTGCATAATTTTCAGGAACTAAAACTGCAACCTCTTCCTCCACTAAAGAAGGTGTTATCAAGCCAGTCTATGATGGTAGATGGTAGCAAGTACAACTCCCGCCAGGGGGTCGGTTCCCAGAACTCCGTTATGGGAACTGTAATTGAGTCGGTGCCCCAGGTTCCTTTGGTCCAGGAAAAACCTTCAAGTGAGGTGAGCCTTTTCAAATATAAAACCAATGTTGAGGTGAAATAAACCAAACTTACGGTAGGATAGCCTAATAAAAAATAAATGGTTAAACTTATGTCTAACTAGTTTAACATACTCACATAAACTGCTATTGTGAAATGTAAATAACCTACTCACACAAACTGCTATTGTGAAATGTAAAACTATCTGTTAGTTTTATGATTTATCTCAAAGTTTACCTTAGCCTTAGATGACGTTTACTTAAAACAATAGCCTCAGATAACTTAAAAAAAAAAAAAAAAAAACAATAATGGCCTAGAAGTTTACTCAAAACATTAAGATAAACTTCATGGTTTGCCTTAAAAGTTCAGATTAGATAATGGCATTTATGGTTTGTTACTTTGTCCTATTGCCAATATGCAAAAGCACTTATTTTATTCAAAATACAAATGAAATTCATCCTTTGACCAAAGTGTAATTTTGCATATGACATGTATGATTTAAAACAGATTAAGGCTTACTAAGTGGTATGTTTTGCTTTGAGATAATTATAGAACCTTACTTGGTGTTCCTTAACAACCTAAATTAGGTGAAATCCGATCTTATCAGGTACAAATATAAATTTTAGTGTGGTAATCTACCCAACACACATTTGTATATGCGCAGTACAAATTTGATATTTTTAAGCCATAGATCTACTTTTCAAGACTCATTCAGCAAAACTTAACATTGCTTATTAAAATGGACGAACCACCAAAATTATTTTTGGAACTTATGTGTTAGGCCTAGGTAGATGTACCAAAAGCTGACAATATAAGGCTCACTTGATAATTAAAAATTTATATTTCAATTGATTGTTACTGTAGACCTTTCATAATGGTTTTATTGCATTGTGGGGTTATTAATCTTGATTTATGTGATGAAAAGAGCTTGTTTTTGTTATTTTTTCATAATTTTATCATTAAAACAAAATTATGTGTTAATGTACCTTAAGCTGACAGTGAAATTTGTTCAGATCACCAAAAGCTGACAGTCGATTATACCATAAGCTGCCACTGTCGTAAAACAAGTTTCAAAAGCCTAAGAAATCATAATAAGGAGTTTAAAGGTCAAATAAAATGTGTTAAATATCTACAAATAACCAATGTATTATAAAAAAAAAATTTATTTAAGATTAACATGGCATATACGAACTTTGACTTAATATTAAGTTATTAGATGAACTTACAAACTTGAACTTAAGTTATTAATTGAAGAAGTTAAACTTAATACATTAAGTCAACTGATTGCTAAGCCTACCTTTTAAGCTTATTTAAGGGTACTGAAAAGTAGCTTATTAGGCCTAAGTATGTATCTGGACAGGAAACCATGAACACACAACCTAATTCTATGGTCCCGAAAGAACCAATTTAAGTTTAACTTAGATTATCGCTAACTAACTCATTAACGTAGTTAACAGTTATATTCAACTGGATTCACATCAAATTCACTTAAGTTAGCATTGCCACATTTTGGCGACTTTCCCTTCATTTTACTAATCAATGTTGGTCATGGAACGTTGTTCAATTTCGCAGCTTGCGAATTGGACAGCCCTCTATCAACGCCCTGTATAGCTTTCTCCATTTGCTCAGGGGTGTACTGCAAAATCTTTATCGGTGCCATATTTAGCCTCTGAAAAAAATCAAGATTGTTCATTTAATAATGAATTAAGTCAGAGTAAGAAATTATATTTAATAAACTAAGATTATTTCCATTAGAAACCTATTTAACATGCATTGTTCCTTAGGCTGACACAGTGATGTTCCTAAAGCTGACAGTGTCAAAAATGGGTGTCAGCCTTTGGTCCAAGGATTTAATAAGAAAATCCAATGACAAAAACATATGGTTTGCATTTCATGCTATTTAAATATGAGCACTAACATTAAATAAAAAAAAACATACATGTACCCAAAGCTGACACCCCCCTGTCAGGTTAAGGAACAACGCTCATACCGTGTACCAATGCCTGACACCCTAAAAAATATTAAAAGCATGGTTTAAAACTTTCAAGAAATGTTGCAAAAAAACATTATTTTATATATTATTGTCTTAAATTTAGGTTTAGGAATGAAAATATGCAAATTACTAAGGTAAAAACAGTAAATTCAAACTTACCCCCTTAGCAGATTTGACAAGAAATCAGCTTTACAGCCCTCCACGGTGCAAGGGTACAAACATCTTCCCTAAATTTTGAACTACAAACTGAGAACAACTAGCTAACTAGATCTATTGAAAGAAGAAGAACTCTACTTTTTTTTAATACCAAAATTGTAGTCTACAGTGTACAGCTGACCTTATATTTTAAATACAAATCATTATTGTCAGCTTTTGGTACACTGTCTGCTTTTGGTACCTCTACCTTAATGCCATAACGCTATTTTCAGGCGGAATTAAGTACAGTCACAGCTCAAGACCTCAACTCTTCTGCAAAGCTTCTAGAGACTTGGACTCAGACTATGACGTGGAAAGCGGCAGAGTCACCGCAGTTTGCCTCACAAAAAACGTATACTCGCAAACTCAAGGTAATTTTGCCATCATTAGTCTTAGTAAAACAACCCAGTAAAGAATGTTTTTTTGTATTTTTCAGTTTAGAAATAAAAATTAAATCACTTTAAACTTGTAAGACTCAATACTTGGTTCCAGTACTGGCAACCAAGCCAGGGTGCCTAAGTTTTTTCCATCACGGCTGTCAAGGTCCTCGGCCATGTCTTGTGAATTAGGGCTTTTATAAATGTTTAAGCCCAACTGTTTAATTTGATTTTAAACTGAAGGCCTATATGGTCCCCATAAGTTATAGTAGCCGTGAGTTTGTGCTTTTTACATGGTGTTTGTATATAATATCTTTTTGCTGTTTGGGATACTGTTCTCTTGTATGGGAAACCGTAAGTGTAGACTTGTTTGCCAATAAAGCCATTCTAAACCGAATAGATCTTTAAGCTCATGAAATAATTTGGGCCTTTTAAAACTGATTAATAGCTCTCAATTGTTTAATTTTTTGTGTCAATTAGCTGATGTAAAATTCCAGGCACCTCCGGCACGGACATTCATGCCAAGTGCTACAAGTGTAACAAGTGCGGTGAAACATTCAACAGTCAGCCGGCGTTTGCATCCACCGAGCCACCCAGCGGCGCCCGGCGCCACCAAGCGACCAGGTAATGTACTACATAGGAATATACATGTAATTCATTACATGTGTCAATTATGAAATTTTCCTAAAAAATTAGTCAATTACTTAAAAAAGTTTCAAATTTGGCCATGTCTTGGGTGCGATCTTTCTTAACAAATAGACAACAACGAACTATACTTAATTGAGAAATCCGGAAATAAGTATATATATATATACACAGGTCTTTTTTCTAAGAAAAATCTCATTTCATATAGGCCTAATATGAAGTTCAAAAATGTTGGTCTTATGAAGTTAAAAATAAAAATAAAAACAAAAATGTACTGAAAACAGCTGACTCAACTGTCAATGTATGAAACACGCGTGCTTCAGTATGAACATGTGATTTCCCATTGTAGTCACTCTCTGAATTGCAAATGATGAACCATAAAATAATTTGTAAATTTTTAATCTGGTGGTTATGGATGTTTACATACAGTAGATAAAAGTAAAATACCGTAGAATCCGAATCTTCTTTATTTACTAATCATCAAGATTACAAATAGTGTCATATTAGTGTGAGATTAGAATTTGGGGTCAGTTCTGAATGAAAGATGTATAGAAAAATTCTTCCAGTGAGTAGAATGGACGGTTTAGGAGCTATGCTTTCAGTACCGATTTCAGCAAGGTCACTCTCTTGGTTTTCATTTCTTGAGACAGTGAATTGTGGAGTTCTCTTCCAATGAAGGATGGTAGGAGTTTCAAACAGCTTTAGGTAATGTGCTGGCAGAATGTATAGCTCCCCATTTCTGGTGCCGTGTTGATTGGTGTCTTGTTCCTTTGCAGATCTTGCCCATCAACATACATCACCACTTCTTAGATTTACAGAAACACTATCGTCATGATTTTCTGTGCTCTAAAAGCATCCTGCAGCTTTCCAGGTGGTGTAAGCCAGCCAGGACCCTGATGCATTTCTTTTCTATTGTCAGAATTCTTTTGAGTTTTGCTTTTGATAGACCACCCCATACAGAAAGACCATAAGATAATAATGACTATTAATTTTGGTCTCCGGGCACCTCAAAACGAAAAAGTAACATGGTTCTGGGCTTAGGACTTACCGTGAGACCCACGGTAATAGCTTCCTCCCTGTGGGAAATTCGCTAAAGTGTAGAAACACCCTCAAATAAAACACCCTGGTTTATAAAAATGCTATTCCTAAAATGTCTAATAAATTATAATTTGTTTTAGCGAATTTTTCCATCTAGGGAATACGCTATTACGTAGTACTCATGGTAAAACCTAAGCCCGGGACCATGTTATTTTAGCGAATTTCCCTATAGGGAATACGGCTATTACGGTAGTAGTCACAGTAAGACCTAAGCCCGGGGACCTTGATACTTTTTTGTTTGGCGGTCCCTAGAAGCCAAAAACACTGTTTGTTCAAATTGCTATATATGTATATATCAAAGGAAATATACATATATATCAATAAAAAATATATCTATGGATGATGTGCTGTTGCTCCTAAAAGGACATCATATAACCTTTTTTTCAAACAAAATGAATTACTAACAAAGCCTCGTATCTATACAGTATAGCCTATTAAAAATTTGATGTTTGTAAAAAATAATTATCAGTCCTTTAGGGCAAACCAATTCATTTATCATGTCCCTTACATGTTTTAGGAACAAATTTCAGTACCCAAATCATCGTATTGGTCTTTTTTATCGGGTGAAATCATACAATCAATGTTTAGAAATGTTGAAATACGTGCTATTGAGGTTGACTATGTTCTCTTTTCAAACTGGCAAGATATGTGCTATCGAGGTATTCATATGAAAAGTATTCATCTTATAGAAGTATTATTAACATTAAGTGTTATGGACAATTTACGGGGAGTTGGAAATATGACTTGTTATCGGGGTAGTTGTGTTATTAAGGGTAGCAAGGCTATACTATAATTCTTTTTACACTGAAGCAAGTAATGATAAAAATCATGGTCTGCATGTATGCAGATTTCATATTTTCATTATCCGCTGTTCACTATATTTATGCTGATGAAACCATTCCAGTTAACCCATACTCTTGCGAGTTGTGCGGCAAGCAGTTGGCATCGCAGCTAAAGTTCTTCGAGCACCTCAAGTCGCACTACGAGCCTGGCGGTGGTGGCAAGGACAAGGAGCCACATCATCACCGAAGCTCAGCAGCGATGGTCAGGGCGGCCCCCGGCCACCACACCCCCACCATCCAGGACTCCCTTCAGCATCAAGACTGAGTTTCAACA
This sequence comes from Neoaliturus tenellus, assembly GCA_030545055.2. NCBI lineage: Eukaryota > Metazoa > Arthropoda > Insecta > Hemiptera > Cicadellidae > Neoaliturus > Neoaliturus tenellus. The sequence goes on from CM061531.1 coordinate 211,797,133, forward strand.
GCAGGTGCGCTCACCAGTACTCTAACTCAGTAGTGTAAACTCAACCTACATTTTTTTAAACGGATTTACTTTCATAGTTGGAAAATATATGGTTATCCTCCAGATTTCAAAGCGTTAGTGACACACTTACTTTGTAAACATTACAAGTAATTTAAAAAATCCAACTATTCTAAACATGTTTTGACACGAAAATACCAAATTTTATCTTTACTTCAGAAAAGGGGGAATCCTGGTTGTTGATAATGACAGAATTTGGTTGTTGCTATTGTGACTGTTTTTCTATGATTTGATAGTTGTTGACAAGCTACGCTGTATTGCAATGTTTGATTGTTATTACAGCTATTTTTATACAGTTTTATAACTGGCTACCAATTTTCCGCGGTTTGATCTTTGGGTGTTTATATTTAAAATCCTGATTGAGTAGGTAAACCGTGGAAGTAAACTAACGTGACTTGGTTACTCATGAACTCTAAATGTCCTTAATTATTGATAAACCGAATATGATTTGGTTCCAGTTAGTTAGGAATAGCGAAACTCTAGAAAAATCAGTGTTTACCAAGATGCAACTCTCAAAGATAAACCAAACCCGCAAGCCGTTGAAGCAAGCCATTATTTTACTTGGGCCCTTCCACAAATGTTGCCGCCATTGGTGATCATGGATCAATTTAGTCTTGAGTGGTAATCAAACGCGCGCCAACCTGGCCTTGGTACGTACGATTTAATTACATCGGCTATCATGACCAGCAGCCCAGATGTGTGAGAGGTTTTGATTAGTGCGGGCTCCTAGTGAGGTAAATTTTGGAGTTGTTTAAAGTTATTAGTAGCCGAGTTTGTTACTAAAGTACATCGCTCAAGTCTAAAAAAAACTAAAAATATGCCATGTTTCGGACAGTATATTTTGTATATTTATTCAAATTCAAATAAGTTACTATAAATAGTATAAATAGTATATAATAGTATAAAAAGTATATAAATAGTTTATTCAAATTCAAAAGACGTTTAAAAAGGTCCTAGCTTGGTTACAATAACAGGTATTAAATGTCATGCAGGTGGCTAAAACTAACTTACAGTAGAGCACCAGTAAAACAATAGCAAAGATAAATGAAGTAATAAACATACAAAATCAAAGTCTATCCTATGTCTAATGGGTATAGGAACTCATGAACAGTATGAAATGAGTGATCAAAAAGATAATCTTTAGCCTTCTGTTTTGATTTATTTTTATTAGGTTCGTTTTTTATCTTAGTAGGAAATTTATTGAATATTTGTAGCAAATTTTATATGAGGGGGAGTTAAAAAAAAAAAAAGAGAGAGAGAAAAAAAAACTATAAATTGGATACTGTAGCAATTCTGGTGAAGTGATTTCTAGAAAAAAGTCTCTCTGGATTTGATCCAATTGTTGAAAAACTTTTTGTAGATTAATTGTGAATCGATGGCCCTCATACATTATACATCAGGGAAAATATATTGCACATCAGTATAAAAAATCCTAAAAGTAAAAAAATGGTGTTATTTTTAACGTTACTAAGAAATATATTCTTTTACATTAAAATATTTAAAGTGTGAGAGCTGTAAGTTAACTAAAATGTAAACTAAAACTTAAATTATTTAAGTAATTTATTACAAAGTTAAAAATCATCAGTTGAAAAGACAGTGTCTGAAACAGAGGTATAAAATACCATGTTTTGCCTTAAAGTTGGTTAACATAGCCTACTGCACAAGTAGCCCTAAGGTGTAGAAGGGTTTTTTAAACGAATTTAGTTGCAATAACTTGCGCAGTAGGGTGAGTGAGATTTGTTAAGTTGCAGGTGGGGAACAAGGAGGAGGGGCCGGGGCTGGCATGCAGTGTGTGCGGCAAGACCTTCCGGCGACAGAAGGCGCTCGAGTCGCACATGAGCGTGTCGCATCCGCGTGACCATGAGATAGAGGAGTTCAGCGAGCCTGAGGACATGATGGAGGGGATACGGCACGTGGTCAACATGGGCAGTGGGGATGATGAGCCGGCTGACGACAAGCTCAGGTGGGTGGGTCAAGGAGAGTTGCCAATTGGGGAACTACAGTCAGCTCTCATTAATGCAAAACCCTTTTAGCGAATTTCCCTATAGGGAATACGCTATTACGGTAGTAGCCATGGTAAGACCTAAGCCCGGGACCACTTTACTTTTTCATTTTGAGGTCCCCAGAAGCCAAAAACACCGTTCGTTCATTTTCATATATATGTATATATATATATATATATATATATATATATATATATATATATATATGTGTGTGTCCGTGGTACCGATAGCTTTTGAAGCGTACCTCCGATTTTGACCAAATTTGGTATGAAGGTGTAAGACCAGGTCTATTTTCATGAGTTCGCGAACCAGCATTGTCGGGTTATGGGAACGGGGTTTTATGGGGTTTCAAAGGGGTCAAAAATGGGTTTTTGGCATTTTTGGACCTAAATTTTCAAAATTTATCAAAATTAACTAAAACCATTTAAAAGAGCTTAAAAAAACAAACAATTTAGTATTTTGAATCTTTTAAATAGCTTAACTGGTTATATAGAAAATTCAAATTAAGTTTCCCATGTTATTCTTATGGGTAAATCTTTAAAAAGTTATATATCGCTTATTTATCAACATATCTTAGTAAAAATTTGTATGAACCTTAACTAGGTGGTGAGTAATTAAAATTTGATCAAACCCCCACATGTCAGCAAACCTACATGCTAAAACCCATGATATTCTTATGGAAAATAAAAGTATAATGGGAGCAAGAGAGATGGAGATAATAAGGTATCTGTTCCTAATCAGCTGATCAGCTGTCTTCTGCATATTTGTCAAATTTAAAATGTTTATATTTTGTTAATTGTAAACAAGGCAATTAGAATCCTCTATTTGCCTTGATTGTAAACAAATTATTCCTTTTGCATGGAAGCTTTGGATGATATGCACTTTTATTACTGTTAAAAAGTCATTTATTGCAATATAAATATTAATATATAAATTATTAAATAAAAATAATTTACTCAGCAATATAATGCCTTTAAATATATTATATTTCCTTATAAAGATTATTAATTGTATAATATAGCCACAAAGTTCTTTGATGTTGAAACAATAATTCTTTGGAAATTCGCTGAGTACGCAGGTCTGCTGCGACGGGGGTATTTTTATATTAGAAGAAAATTAGCAATCAATAAATTATGTAGGGTGAGCATTAAATTAATAAATGAAAAATTTTAGTATTTACTTAATTTCTCAAAATATTGGGGGCTGCCTAGACTCACATTGGCATCATTGTGACAACAGAGAATTAGGATGGGTTTCTGTATTCAAGAGTTGCCCGATGGCCTTTCATACACACTGACTACTGCTGACCGATAAAACAGTTGTTAAACACAAAATTATGCATGTTCACAACGACACATTTTTCAAAGGTCAAAGATAAAAGGAAAAATAGTTCATTGTTGATTTATCAGTCGTCGTCCTAACAGTATATCTTGTTGTATATTCAAGTACATATTCATAAAACAAACAAGAAAAGGAAAATTTATTTTAAGGTCAAAACACTATTTTTGACTTATTTGATACACACACGGAAATTAGCAAATTAAAACTGTAAACCGAGCCAAATATCGGTGAGAGTGAATGCTCCAGCATGAGAACTTATTTTACTGGAGCGATGCCACTGTTTCCTATGGTCAATTTCACTATGGTCGACCGACTCCAAAAGTGACAAGTAGAGGTGTGCGGATATCCGGAAAACCGGATCGGATTCGGATCGGATCGGATATCCGAATCCGATCCGAATGTACAACAGGCGTCGGATACGATCCGAAAAATATCCGATTTTTTCGGATAGATAGTGTCTATGAGCATAAAATCCTTTAAACCCCCAAAAACTACATTTGGAATGATGATACTGACGATCGCGTTCGTTCTAGGTATGAATACAATGCTGGATTAAAACACGACTCAACATCTCTCTCGAAAACTTGAAAATTGAAGTTAGTCAATCAACACTAGTATTGACACTCCAGGTATTAGGGTGTCCCCAAGATATAGCGCACTCAAGGCAATGGTTGTCAAAACAAATCTGATATATTAGCGACTCAAGCGGATAGAGTAAACAACCCATTCTAAGAGTGGTCGTGATTGGCTGTAGAGATAGGTTCCGATTCCAACCACAATGCGCGCTAGTGAACCCTCGCTAGCACTCCACAGCCACCGATTTGGAATTAACTGGTATGGTGGATCACCAGAATTGACCGAGTGTCACGATTTTAGTCTGTGGTTATTTGATTCTGTTGTCCTGCGCAGTAGACGACAGTGTTTTCAAGTACACGATAATACATAGTTATTGTACTCATTCTCCGACTTCACACTGATTTTCCTCCCAAAGATTTGCCGTAATTTTTCAAGATAATTAATGATAGTTTTGAAAAATAATTGATTTTTCGTGCCTAAAATATTAAAAAATCAAATCATTCCCGACATCAATCACTATTACATTGATGGACACGACATTTTTGTGTTGTGCAATAATTTATTATCGTGTAGTACGATGTTTTGAAGTCTGGGAAAACTGCTACAGCCGACAGCGTACGAGATAGAATTTGAATTGAAGTTATGAACTGTACCTTTTAATGTGATCAACTTAATTTTTTAGAATTGGATAGGCTAGTTGTTAACTACTCAGTTATGGAGCCAAGGAAGAAAAAGAGTTTGATTTGGAAATATTTTGAGAAAAACCTAGAACTGGCGGAATGCCTATTGTGCAAGCTGGTTCTAAAGGTAAGGGTAGGATAACTAAGACATCAGAAAATGTTCTTTGTTGAAAAATAAAATAATGTAGTTTTATTATTACTGAAATTAAGACTTGTGACTTGCTTCCACTTCATAAATTCTTTGAGATAGGAATGTGTTTTATTTTTTAACTGAGCTCATTGTAATAGGCCTAAAACAAATTGGGATGTAAGTTTTAAACCTAAATTGTTAAGAGTATTACATGTTACTGCATTATTGAACCTAAGTAAGCTTAGCAATCTACTTTTAAACATCAAACAAGACTATAGCCTACATGAAGGTGTAGGCCTAGGCTACTGTTTGACAGTCATCACAGTGACTCAAAGATATTAAAACTTGCATATAGGCTAGGCCTAATGAATGAAATAGACCTTTTTGGTCATAACCATACGTTGTTATTACTCAAAATATTACTATCAATGTAGTATTCAAACAAAAAATGAGCGTGAAAATTACCTAATTCTGAAAGAGAAAAATTTATCTAGGTTGAAAGCAAATTTGTAAATAAATATTGAAAAAGATTTTCTCACCAAAAACAAATAGGTAGTTACAAATGTAGCCTATTGATTGACCGACTTTAGAGCTAAACAATAGGCCTACCTTAAGTTAAAACTTGGTTTGATACCGATAGCCTTGTAGTGAATTTATTTTGGATGAGACCTAGGCCCTACTGTAGTTAGTAGAATATATGAAACAATATTATATAGGCTATAATATATTAAACAACCTATATATTACAGGCTATATATATATCATAGGATTAATATATTAAGTCTTTGTTGTATTATAGCCCTATAATACACAAAATCATACAAATATGAAAATGGTATCATACTTAACATAATACAACTCAAGGACAACTCAAACATGCACACTAAAAACACAAAAAAAAAAAATGCTTTATACATCATTGTAAAGTATTTGTCCAAAATGTAAATTATAATTCTAGTTTTGAACAAATACTGAACAAAAAAATCAATATATGCCTACATTTCTATATTAAACAAAAATCAAATTAACATTTTCATGCATTCCTAGGAATAAAGTGCTAGGATTTTACTGTTAATTAATTTGTATTTTAATTCTGAGTAATATAACAGTTCACTCTGTCCGTGCGAGTATCCGAATCCGAATAAATCCGATCCGAACCCCTTACTATCCGATCCGTATCCGATCCGAAATTACACTATCCGATCCGAATCCGATCCGAAGTCAAATTTCACTATCCGCACACCTCTAGTGACAAGGTAACTCCGCAAACTGTTTTACGAATTGACCAGAATGTCTATGGGTGTGAAAGCACCAATGCAAATCACTGGTCCACTATTGAATTTGGTGTGAGTAAAAGGTGTTCAGAAGATTGCTATGCATCAGATTGCCAGTAGCTGCTACACATGTATGGTGTGTGATGTGTGTTGTACAGCCGCCAGTGGAGATACGGTGAGCTGGGCATGGATCTTCCGGATGTGTGCTTGGTGTCACCCACTGGCGGGGATGGCGATGGCGGCGGAGGCGGGACCAAGTCACGTGCCAAGACGCTCACCTGTCCGCACTGCGACCGCAGCTTCAACCACCGTAACTCCCTGCTTTACCATGTCCGCAGCCACAGTGGCCAGCGGCCGCACCAGTGTGACGTATGTGGCAAGAGTTTCCTCGCTGCCAGTGCCCTCAAGGTATGAAAAATAGATAGTTATAAGTAAAAATGCTGCTGTCATTTCCCAGTGTCACAAGCACGACTCCTCTGCTGGCCAGGCAGAGAAAGCCGCACTATAATGGGGCCTAACTTGCATGAGGAGGATCAAACCTAGATTTTCGACATTGACTTCTTAGCAAAGCTATGTGTGTGAAGGGTTAAAATCTTCTAAGTAATATAGAACATTGTAGAAAGTAACTTTTTCATAAATAAAACCGTCCCAAACCATTTTAGTAGGTAGTCTAAAGGCTGGGGTTGATTTTACAAAATATCTCAAAATAATTTTTTAAGTTGTTTAAAATAATAGTTTCCATCAGATTATTTCAAGTTGGTTATAGGACTCAAAGCGAAAAACCATGTAAAATGTTTACAGGAAGTTAAAGTTTTAACTGTCCATGGTGGTTGATTATTTATAAGCAATCTGTGTGAGTATAAAGACTTTGAAACCTTTATGTACCATATCCCATATTTAGAGTAATTAACTTAAAAATCAAATAGAATTTTTCTAAAGCTTTAAAATTGGCCAAAATGCCATAAAAATAAGTCTGGATTGTTATCAGACAGAGAGAGAGAGAGAGAGAGAGAGAGAGAGAGAGAGAGAGAGAGACTAAAATTATAATTACTAAGGATAGTTGTAGTTCACTGAACCAAAAAATATATGAAGTGTTGTAATCACCAGATTGGCAAAAAATGAAACTTGTGGATATCTGTGTGCTCTCCAGTTCCCTAATAACAGATAGTGACTGTTATTGCAGTTGGAGACCCAAGCATCAGCAGGTTTTGCTCAAAAAAAGACACTAATGTCCCCAATTAAGAGAAGAGGGGCTGAGCCGTCTGCCAATCACTGATTGACCATGGAACTAATGAGTTTCTTGCCCAAATTGACGATTATGTTTCAGAAAACAGGAAATTGACAAGCTTGAGTGATTACTTTGAAAGGTGGACTAAAAAATCCATATTTATAGTTTTTAAAAGGTCAGACGGGAATTTTGATAGGGTAGCACTTCAACATGTAGCAGTCATTTTCATTTTGAGCAATTAAGGCACACGCAGCCCTACAGACTTCCAATACTTATAGATAGATCCGTAATGAGTCTATAACCCAGTGCTGATATTCTCATGCTCATGCCTGTACAACCACCATTTCCTTCACCAGATAAAACTAAACTTTCTTTCACTCCTTGTATATAGTGTGTATGAATTTGAATGAATAGTCTTTTTAGCTTCTAGGGACTCAGAAAGTAATAATAACACAGTCTTATAAAAGGTTTTTCCCTAAAGGGAAAATTTTGCTAAAATTAAATTTTCTCCCATTGATCGCAGGTTCACATGAGGCTGCACAGCGGAGACAAGCCGTACAAGTGTGACTTCTGTGGGAAGCTGTTCCGGCAGTGGGGCGACCTCAAGTACCATGTCACTTCTCTGCACTCCGACACGAAGCAATTCCAGTGTGAATATTGTGGCAAGGACTTCGCCAGGAAATACTCTCTCATCGTGCACAGGTGAGGGATGGCAGGGTGGTAGTCCAGATGTTACTTATATCAGTATTGATTTACAGGTTGCCCGTGGAATTCAGGAATTTTTTATTGGCGTTAAAAAACGGGAATTAAACCAAATTTCCAAGAAAATGTGTGATTTTGCGTCACAACCGGAATTGATAATGCGCATGTCCGTCGAACGGAGACTGCCGAATGGAGACCACCACACGGATCCTCCGTTTGGACACACTCATGTCTGCCGAACAAAGGCGTTCATGCCTGCCGAACTGAGTTGCTCGTGTCCGGTGTCGGAGACTACATTTGTGTCGTTGGTATATACTGTTTTGAACTACAGGCCTATTTACCAAAACAGTGCTATAACGGGCGGTAAAACATGAATTATTAGCAAGAACACATGGGAAATTTGTGGATTTAATTTTTTGGACACCCTGATGCGGTATCAGTTTTCAGAATCGAAAATAAGTGTCTAAGGTTGCAGTAAAATTCCATAACCCTGACCTCCAGTAACTTAACACCTCCTCATGACACTCAGTGCTCGACATATCACCAGGTTGCTCGCAAATCTGTGGTTTTTTGTGTCTCGATTGATGATATTACTCAAAATTTATAAATGAGTTTCCGTCGTTATTGTTGCCACTTCTATGTGGCACGATCGTTGTTAAATGACAATTTTATAATATTCATCGCTACTTTTAACCCATAATTGTGGTTCCATTATTATCAACTGTTTTTCTTTGGCTCGATTGTTATTGAGAGACTATACAACAGTGTCAGATTAAGTTAACGGCTGGAGTAACAATAGTTCCGGGAAACTACTTTCCCCAAACCCAACATTGCTTCGGTCGACATTGTGTCGAGTTTGTAGAGTTTTACTATACTTTCTTTTCCTTTCAAAAGATTATCTTATTTCTTTTTTAAAAATACAAAAAACCTAACATTGTTAAATGTCCTTTATATTTAAGATGTTCTTGTTTTTAAACAATTATCATCAGCCCATAAAGTGAAAACAATGTGTTCACCCCTATTGTTAAAACTATTTTCATGTACTCAAGATATTTTCTTAGTTATTTCAGAAAAATCACTTTACATAAGTTAAGACTATAACAATCTGTGTGTCGTACTGATATAAATAAATTATCTCTCAAAATTCAAGAGCAAATTGAAGTTGTACCTTAGGAGAAATTACTATTCTATTAATGGATATTCTTGTTAAGCTAAAGCAGCTTTTTCCTTACTATCTTAAGCTCTAATATGCTACATTCCTTTCCGAATTCTAATTATTGTCTTTTTTTTTCAGACGAATTCATACTGGAGAGAAAAACTACACATGTGAATTCTGCAATAAAACTTTCAGGGCCAGCTCTTACCTGCAGAATCACCGACGAATACACACAGGTAAATGAGAAATTTACATCATATTGTTTTTTCACTGTTCAGTTGTCTTTAAAATAAAAGTAAGTCGCTAAGTTACAGAATAGGCCCACTTTACAGCAGAATTTCCTTTAGAGCCATGTTGCAAGCTATCTGTACCGGATCTTTCTGTATATACTTTCTGTGTTTGATATTTGTGCTCTCCCATGAAGTAAGCCCATCTCAAAGAAGCCAATTACTTGGAGGGATGATCATATAAAAAAGTTTACCAAAATGAAAAACAAACGCAAGAAGGTTTTAAACGCCTTTTCTGAATAATGTGAAGTACCTAATCAACTGGATGTATTGATTAGAAGGTCAAGAAAGCTATTTTTCAAAAAAGAACCTGAATGTAAGGAAACCCTAGAAATGCTATACTTCTTTCATAGTGGTGGAAAGAACGCAAGTGGAGTACTGGAGTACTTTACGTGGTGTATTGGAGTCTAAAATGAATTGGTAAAATTGTATTTGAGGGAAGCTGGTGTTTCAAAGCTAGGTGAGCCTATCGAGTACTAGGCAGATCTGCCTTTATCCCTAGGGTTCTAGAACAGAAAAAGGCATTTTCTTTTCTTTTTTTGGTCTGAAATTTAAATTCTTTACTGTAGGAAAGAAAGGTATCAAGGGTGTCAGTTATGCTTTGTTTTAAAGGAAAACAAAAGAAATGCTGTATTTAGTAATATTAGTTAACATACAGAATAATTTATATTTAAAGTTCAGTTTGACTAAAACTGTCTTGTAAAGCAGACTTGTACAAACTTTGTAGAGCACTTTATAAATATTTATTTCTTCATTTGAGAAATCATTATTAATTGTTCACAGGTGAGAAGCCTCATACATGTGATGTCTGTGGCAAACCGTTCCGCGTGAGGTCAGACATGAAAAGGCATCGGGGCACGCACTCGGGAGAGAAGAAGCCAAGGGAGCGAGCCACTGTCAACCCTCCTGTGCCCCAGGTAACATCAGCGATAATCGTTATTGCAAAATAAGGTACTACCAAACCAAGATGATTTGTAGGCTACATATAATTTCAATGAAATTTGTCTGAAGTTAATCATTGTTTACTCATAAATCCCTGTATGTGAGGTTTGTGTTCCTAATCATCTATTACTTTCAGTATGTTGGTTAAATAACCATTATGTGTAAAAGTTGTTTATGCAAAAAGAATTGGAATAGATTTTAATATGATTCAATTGATTTGTAAATCTGCCTTTATTCTCAAGTGTCTTACTGCTTACCGTCAAACACAATCAAAATTATGTCCTTGTAGGACGGCCGTTTCAAAGTTGAACGACTACAAAAATATGTTTATTAATATTAAAATGTGTTTACAAAATAAAGAAACTTAAAAAAAAACATGCTTTATTACATCATTTTCATATACTGATTATTTTACTGCTAATTGCACTACTATTATTTTACTCTATTATGTATGATTATTTGTTTTAATTATTTTTTTTATCATATTTGTTTCCCTTAAATTATACATTTTTATTAAATCGTTTTAGATACTTTATTGACTGAACTTCATGAGAGTATTAACACGTTCGCGGCGGCGAGGTTTTTGCTCGAACCTCATCACCATCCTGAATGTAAAATTTGTAAAACCCACCGTAGCAGCAGCACTGCCCAGTAAAAACCCACGTGGTCCCGAAATACATTGTACTATTGAGCAGTTCTGTGCAAAGCTTCAGATTTCTAGCTCCGATCCTGGCTTAAAAATAAATCATATTGTAAAGCAGTGCAGCTTGGGAGCGATCGCACCCACCAGGATGGCATTAGGGTTCCACGTGGGAGCGATCGCTCCCATGTTGCCGCGAACGTGTTAACCTCAAAGTATTGAGGAATTTCTATACCAATTATTGATCATAACACAAACATTTTAGTTTTATGAGGCTTGTCATCTGGAAACCTGTACACTTAAAAATTCACCACTTTTTGTTATAAAATTATAAATTAATTGTTTTGTAATGTACAAAAAATTTTTGTTTAGTCTTATAGTTTATTGAAACGTTAAATTGCAAGTTTACAGGCAATGATAAAATTTAACTAAGACTTACCCATATTTAGATATGGATAACTTTGAAGGTTATAACGTAACTTAAAGTCTTAAGTTTAAGTCTTCATTTAAAGTCTTAAGTTAAAGTCTTACGTTAAACGTATTATCTTTATTATATCAGATAATATTGTTAAATTAATTCTTATTAAGAATAATTTTAACTGATTTCTTGTTACTATTCATTTTCTTACAGATGTTTGTCTTATAATTGATAAAAATTAAGAATATTGAGATTATTGATGTTACGATTATTATTGTTTTCACAAAAAAATGATTATTTTGTACTATTAATTGAGTGATTATTAACTTGATATTAAAACTTATTAGGGGTGGGAATAATAGTATGTCTACCCAGATTAAATATTTCTATCACAAATTTGTCTGATTACTAGAACCAGGGGGACCGAGCTTATGCTCGGTAAAATTATTACGTTCGTTTCTTACACAAAGCTCGTTCGCTTCGCTCACTCGCCAGACCGAAGGGTGCTGCACTTTGGAATAATTTTCCTAAACCACAGGTTAAAGATGTAACACATTGATTTATTTGATCTACAATTATCAGCTGATTTTTGGTCCATTTAAAAATCTCCATAAGAATGACATGGGAACTTTGAAGGGCTCTAGCGTGAAAACCGGATTTTTCCCAGCTATGGGACCAACGCCAAATCGATTTCTGGTGGCCAAAACTCCCAAAATCAAAAAAATAAAATATCCTTGGAGCGAAAAAAATTTTTGCCAGTACGAACGGAGCCAGTATAAATGGAGTACCTTCCGCTGCCTTGCAAAAAGCTGGGCGAGCGAATTTTAGGAAGTTTTCAAGCTGCCGTGATCGCTATACGGCCACCTGCGGTGCGCATACCCTCCGGTCGTCGATACGGGATTGTCGTTCTTACGTGAAAACGACTTTACAAAGATGGGTATATTTAAGTTGATAGTTTTAATGGATAATGCCACATGTTGAACATTATGAGGCATTTAGAGTACTTGAATCCTCTCTGAATAATAGGCCTACAAACATGATGGAAGTATTGTTTTTATCTTATTCTTTCGCTTGAAAAAAATGACCATAATTTTTTTGGCCACATGATGTAACTTAGCTAACTCTCCTTTGATAATCTCTTTTGATGGAGCAAATGTTCAGGACGATGTAAAGAAGGATATCTGCCAATGCCGTGCCCTTCTGCCCGCCCGTACCGAACCGCCCCAATGAGCACGTAACTTTAACAGAAGTTGTGTAGGAACTTCTGGGCACATTTTTATCCAAAGGGGGCGCCTACATCCAAATGAAGGCACCGGCCATCTAGGAGGGTGCTCAAGTCTTTTATGGGGGGGGGGGGGAGGTCTTTCGCGTATCTATCGAGAGTTTCAAAATCAGACAAGACATTTGATCTGCACTCTTGCCTCATCAAGATAAATAATTTAATTTAATTTAATTTGTTTTTTTCAAGCAGCAGCCATCCTTTGACTTTCGCTTCCCGGTTCCGCCACCGGGAGCGGCGCTTCCGTGCAAACGCACGGGCCACAAGCCGCTACTGTAAAAAGTTGTCTTGTTACGACAGAGGACAGTACCCACATAGGTTTTCAAGATAACTCAAGACATGAAAGAAAAGATAAATTATGACAAGCTATTCACCCTCAATATCGGTTTTCAATTTGTAGTTTTGTAAATGCATGATGATGTCCAAACATAAACACATGAACTATAAACCTTTCTTGTTTTCAATGTACTATAGGTTACATGTTTAAAACACAGGATGTACACATTAGAGACAGTTTTATAATCAGGTGATATCGCTTCAATGATTTACGTTTATATTGGTAACCGGCGTTCAACGAGGCAACACCGCACTTAATTCCTATTGGTTACAGCTCAACGGACTTCTCTCGTGACGGCTGGTATAAGTCATGTTTATTGATGTGGGATGTGTCCTAACGATAATCTTGAAATATTCTATGGTTGTTAATGTCGAATACTGTTTGTGTTTTTCCTAATCCTTATTACACCTCCTGATTTCCGACCTTTTGGCCTGGTCGCATCATAGCCGGATGTGAGAGGTTCTACTGTATTTTGGGAATAAAAATGTATAAATCGTTTCATCTCTTACTATCAAAATTAAAGTAAATAATCAAGCAAATATATTCAAAAAAACTTTTAAACTGGAGCTCATTTATACCTTGTCTAATGATTATTTTGATAATTTTCAGCGCCTGATCGACGAGCATCTGAGCCAGGAGATGTCGGATGTGGAGGCAGAGTCGATACTGCCTGACTGCAGTCCACTGAACCTTAACGTGCGCAGCAATGACTCGGACGACACACTGGTCTACCGCGACTGCATGGAGCGCGAGACCGTCTTCCTGTGGATCCCTAACACGCAGCCCACGATACTTTCCGACGAATAGCAGCAACAGACTAGCGGCAATGCCGAGTGTGAACAACAAGATTGAAGTGATCCTTCAGAAGATTGAACCGGTTCACTCCCTTAATTTAAAAAAATGTTCCTTAACTTTTCACAGCTAAAACAGATCTGTGTTTCTGTACATCACCCCTCAAGCAGAACAACTGGCTACGGTGTATTGTTGTTGCAGCAAGATCGCAATTGAGGAAAAAAGATCTGCAGTGTAAGAAAGTTCAAGTTAGCTGGTAGGCAGCAGCAGGAGCTTGGTCGCGGTAGAAAGATTGATCGCCTAGAATGATTCAGAATGATCAGCCATATTAGAAAGATCAGGCATGGCAGAACTATCAGTTGTGACAGAAATATCGGGCGCGCCAGAAATATCATTTGTGACAAAAAGATAAAAAAATAGCATTTGTATAAGATTTTGGTATTAACTTATATAATTACTTTCAAAATTGTGTTAATGTAAAATTACTTGTTAAGTCAAACATAGCATAAACATGAACGTTTTTGCCTATGCCGTTGCTGAAAGATAAAAAAGTGTTTTGGGGTACATCACCTTGGGCTAGTGGCATAAATGTATAAATGCAACTGACTGCACTAAAATCTTTGTCTCATGGTGTACGTTAAAGCTATGAAACTTGTAAGCAGCCTACGAGGTCTGACACAACTATGTTCCTCATGGTTTCTCAGTATCTCAATGTAGTCTTAATGACTTAAATATTAAAAGTTGGTAGACCTTTTGTTTAAATGTGTATTACAGGTGGCAAACTCTTGTGGTATGGCAAGTAATTAATTGGTAATTAGACTGCAAGTAGATCCATAATCTGTGCGTCGGGTAGCCTACACTGGTTGAGTCCTGGATTTGTGGGGTAAGTGGGAGCAGTCCCCACGGTATAAGTGTGTACCTCCATGCAGCAAATGTTAACTGGTCATAACTGTTGTCTTGTATGAAATCGTCAGCTTTTAAAATTATAGCTTTAAATTATTCTGTCTTTCAGAGTGCATAGGCCTAGGTGCTCTAAAAATCTGATTGCCTGAAGCAAACCTTTATATTATACATTATGTAGTTTTTAAGAAAGGAACTAACTGTTTATCCTTAAAGAGTTCTATTTGTCCCATTAGAGTTCTGAACCCATTATTTATTAATGCCATAAAACTGTTTTTAAAGATATTTTATATGATTTAAAACGTAAGTATTCAAGGTACATTTGTATAGTTAATTATACTCTCTAAAGTATTTGCTAATGGGAATCTGAATTTCCGTTGTGCATTGTGCAGTTTACATTTTACATTATTATTTTTCTTAACTATGAACATTTTATTATTTTATAATTTTAAAACTTAAAATATTAGATTTTATAATTTCATAATGTAAAAATAACATTACATTTAGGTCAACCTGTACGGTATGTAATTTTTTATTAATTCATGATGTCTTAAATGGTTTTGGTCAAATACCTCCTGGACAGTGTCACTGTTATGGAAGTGTTGGCAATGCCAATAACTTCCAATCAATGATAAAGCTAACTTTAGGGTGGGAAGAAGTTCAGGAAAATACAAGTAGCCGTGATCGAGTTATGGACCTTGTGAGTTTAGGAGCAAACTTGCCACTCTAGTTTTAAAGGAGAATTGTAAATATTGTTTTGATGAGATTAAACCGGGGAATTTTTATTTCACTTATATTTATTTGCATGTATTTATAGAGATGGTAAGAATAGTTCTAGTTCATGTTGAATGTAAATCTTATGTTCCTTACAAAGATCCATCACTGTGCTGTTGACAGACTGAATGGGATTGACCACCAATTCTTAAAAAAATATCCATTTTAGTGAATTTCCCTTTAGGGAATACGCTATTACGGTAGTAGCCATGGTAAGACCTAAGCCCGGGACCACGTTACTATTTCATTTTGAGGTCCCCAGAAGCCAAAAACATCCGTTCATTTTCATATCTATGTATGTGTGTGTGTGTGTGTGTGTCCTTAGTACTGATAACTTTTGATAGGGACCTCCGATTTTGATGAAATTTGTATGAATGTGTAAGACCTGGTCTATTTTCATGAGTTTGCAAAGCAGCATGATTGGGTTATGGGAACGGGGTATTATGAGGTTTCAAAGGGGTCAAAAATGGGTTTTTGGCATTTTTGGACCTTAATTTTTAAAATTCAACAATTTTAACTAAAGCCATTTAAAAGAGCTTAAAAAAACAATATAGTATTTTGAATTTTTAACTTGGGTAAACAAAACTAGGTTCTCCATGTTAATCGTATGGGGAAATCAACAAAACCCTGTATCTCGCTTATTTATTGGCACAACTTGATAAAATTTGTTATGTACATTCACTAGGTAGGATTTAACTGATATTTTCTTATAACACCCATATGGCAGCAACCCTACATACTCACCCCCATGGAGTTTATGGGGAAAATTTAAAATTGCCGAATATTGAACCAGTTTGATGTTTACCTTACCTAACCATTACATTTCCTAACACTAACATTTTCTAACAACATTTAATGGCAGCAAACCTACATACTCATTCCTATGGTGTTTATGAAGAAAATACAAAATGTCAAGCTCCTTTGGATATTCGCCGAGTAGGCTATGCAGGTCTGCTGCGACGGGGATATTTTTACAGTATTTAAAGAATTAAATATTAACAAGGAATGGATGATTATAACTTTCCAGGGATTTAATCACTATTTTTAGCTAATTATGCTAATAAATGAAAATAATAACTAAGTCGTGATTATAAAATTATAATCTTTGATGAATTGTTGATAAATTTGTCTTCTTCAACTTAACAAGAAACCTTTTTTGACAAAACATAAATTTCCATGACTCTGCCTTTCAGAGGGGGGTGAAACGGCTCCTCTCAGAACAGCATGTAGTAATTACCTCCTCCCATTTTACACGTTTATTAAAAGTCAGATAAAAGTGAGTCTTTATATAAATAAAAGAATTAGGGATGGTCGGGTCCCGAAATTTCGGGAAAATTTTCGGGAAATTTTCATCCCGATCATCGGGCGGGATTTTTTTATCCTCGGGAATTTATCGGGACGGGAACTGCCGAACGGCGGCCGGCGATCGCGGCCGACGATCACGCTAACGAGGACGGCGATCGCGGCCGACGATCTCTCTAACGAGGACGGCGATCGCGGCCGACGATATCGCTAACGAGAACGGCGATCGCGGCCGACGATCTCTTTAACGAGGACGGCTGTCGCGGCTTCGATCTCGCTAACGAGGATGGCGATCGCGGCCGACAATCTCACTAACGAAGAAAACACAGCTTAGCTATAGCTTATATTTATTAGATTTTAGGATTTATAGCTTTAAATTTACATTTTTATAATTTTTTTCATCATACACTCCCTGACTTTTTTTCTGATGTAGCAAAAAATACTTAAATGAATTCATGTAAATAACAATAAAAAAATAATGTCTAATAGTTTATAATTTCTCAGTTCAATTTTATTATTTATATTCTTCAAGTAAGAAACTGTCTCAGTAAAATCAATGAATATGAAAAAAAATTGGCAAAATATTTCTTAGGGTTCTTATTTCAATTTTTGGTTTTTTGTTCTTTTTTATCTGAGCAGGCCTTATTTATTGTAATATAGTATTGTTTTCTTTACAATTTTTCCAATTGTTTTAATCTATTTTTTTTTTTTTTGTACCGGTACCGTACATAATGTTTATTTTCATTCTTCGTACCAAACGTTTAATATTTCATTGAACACAACTTGTATTAAATAAGACATGGGCAACATTTTTCCTTTATGTGTGTTTAGTGATTCAACTTAAATTTATTTGGTCACAATAAAATTTATACTTTCCCATGATCTTATTGCATCCTGCAAATATCAAAACTATATTTTAATTTTTTCAACTAAAGGACATTTATTGTAACTTATACAAAAACAAGTGGAATAAGTTGGAAGGAGAACTAGTTGATATTTAACTTTAATTTGTCTTTATACGACACTCAGATAAAAGTCAAAACGAATATTTCCCGATAGCGTCGAGAAGAGCAATCCCGTCCCCATCCCGTCCCGAAATTGGATGGGAAATAAAAATTCCCGTCCCGTCCCGTCCCGAACTAAAAATCCATTCCCGTCCATCCCTAAAAAGAATCTTAAAAGTTGGGCTACTTGATTCGCTTTTGGATTTTCGTTATATATTTTGAATCCATATCAAGCTATAATGATTCTAAGTTGACCTAATTTAGACCATCACAACTTGATAATATGGATTCAAAATATTTAAATAAACAAAACGTGAATTAAATGGCCCAAGTTTTTACCTTATATTTAAAACCCCTTTCACTTTTATCGGAATTTAAATAAAGGCATAAAATGGGAGCAGGTGAAGCAAGCACTGCATGATAATGTAGGAAATGAATAGCATCTATTCCTACATTATGCGGAAAATTCCCCTCTCCCATCATCATCATAATCTACCTTGAGTCTTGGTTCTCACAAATGCTGAAGTGTGGCAGCGTTTCTTTGGCCACAGTGTTACACCGGATATTGGATATTGTTTATCACCCTCTGAATAGTTGTGTTAACATTGCGAACCGTATTCAGATAGTTCCCCCAATGGCCACTTGACTAAGTAGGCAAAGTAATCGCTCTATCCCTTTAACCCAATCTTTAAGAGTTTAAGAGTTACAATGGAACGCTCATGCAGTAATCTTCTTTGGCCAGCTGATAACATAACACCACCTTTTCTTTCTTCTACTCAAGGCCGGTCTCTTAAAGCAAGTTTTAACCTCAACTCAAGTTCAAAATTGTCAATATGTTTAACAATGAAGTAAACGTGTTTGGAGGAACTGGCCCTTAATGTTTCTTTTAATACTCTTTATTGTAACATAGATATTTTACATCCAATAGTTGTGAACTATGGAGTACACCTTTTTATAGAAAACATTATATGAGTGAAGAAGTCCGTCTTTCTCTTTTTATTTTATCTTTATAAAATATAAACATTTGCAAAGATGCAAACTTTTTTCAGATGTCTGGATTTTACCTTTTTTAATGTTTTTTTTTATTATTGTCTGAAAAATATGCTGTGCTTACTCGTGGTTCTGTATAACATTTCTTGTATATATATTGTAAAAACTGTATAGTTCTTATGTCAACTAATTTGATATTGCATAAATTCCAATTTACTCCTAGAAAATCATGATTGTAATTTAAAATACACTTAGCTTTAAGTAGAGTTTTTTGGAAGAAATTTTAATGTATTTGATGGATACATTTATAGTTTTAAAATTATCTTATTCCTTTGATGTAATGAAATATTTTAATATCTAAGATTAGGAGATAATAATTGGAAGGTGTTTTAACCTCTCCTTGTACATGTCAGTCTTGTATTATAAAATGTAAAAATTAAAATAAATGGATAAAATACAATGTGAAATTTAATATTTGTAGTTTATTTTCTTTTTACTTAATCATCTAATATGAAAATTAAAGAAAGAAATGTTTTTATTAAAATCGTAGAGAGGTCCAAATCGTAAAGAACTGTAAAGAGCGAGATCGACGATGTGGAGGGAGATGCGGAAGAGTAAAAACTAAATGAAGCAACAAACCTTAGATAGTAATATTAGTACTATTCACATTTTTTGTTAGTTAATTTTCATTTATTTACCACTGAGCTTTTCCCAGTCTTTTTCTTTATTTGAACCTTCTTTGGTTGTTTCTTTTCTTTTTTCTTCATTCAAGAAAGTAAACATGAAGATAGTAGTAAGAAGGAAAACAATCATAAAAAGTACACATTTGAAAATAAAGAAAAAATTAAAATCTGTGTAAAGATACTTGAGGCGGTTTGAGAGCTAGCGCCTAGGTAGTCCGTGAATATCTCTAAGCGCAGATTAACGTAATCAGCAGTTAAAAATTGCATTCAAGAGGTCGCGCGTAACTACTTATTCTCAAGTTTATCCTTGTTTGCGCACACTGTAGCTGACGGGTGAAGGACAGGGAATCTGTGTTGGAGTGGTGGAAACGGTCAGCTGCAACCCCGGCGCACGGCTGTCTACAGGGCCACTTCGGCCTTGAGGCACCACAAACAATAGGATAGGATGGGTAATACGGTGACGGTGGGGGGGAGGGGCTGGTTTACAACCCTGTTGACAAACATTCTCTTTGTTCAGTATTTTAGTTCCGTTTGGAAATCCGTCAGTTTTAGATGTGTTCCTGTTTACGTGTTGTTGAATGAATGAAAGTTTATTTCCAAAATATATAACAGGTCAGATAATTCAATTTTTTCCAAATAAATATGAATATAAACTGTATAAATTATACTTGTACTTGTGAGGCCCGGGAATTCGGCAGACATAGACTAGAACCTGTGCGTCTGCTGTGTTACAAGTTGCAAGATAAATTGACATTATTATTATTAATGAAATTATTATTAAGTTGATTGATGTAAGGAAACTCTAAAAACAATTATAAAGGAATTACTTAATATTTTTTGTAAAAGGAAATTACTGGAGTTGATGAATATAAATAAAATTTCTAACTAATTAATTACTGCAAAATCGTGTGTTATTGTGTTCCCATCTATGTATATAATTCTGTAAGCGAAATTTCTTGAGCAAAACTGTGAGCGTTATACAAATTGCAGAATGATGGGAGGGGTCTCAAATTAAAGGTCTCGGTCCCATACACGAGGGAAAATTATCGGCGTGTCCATAATGTTAACAGGAAATGAGAAATCACCTAAAACGTCCTCATTATCTATCAAAAATAAATTCAGTCACGGGCAACAGCTGTAAACTATAATTTCAATTCACATACAATGTGACATTTTTAAGCAGAATAATGTTATTATTGTACAGTTTGTATTGTTGGTGAAAATAAACCTCATCTACAAGAACAAAAGGCAACATAAAATTTCCCTTTGGTGCTCCATGAACCCGAAAACCCCAAGTGATTAATTGAGGTCTGTGTGTGTTTGATGTTAAAATAGTACAAAGACCTAAACAGACTGGCATGTTTCATCCGATTTTAGCATATCAGTGTGTAACGCACGTATAGTGTTAGGTGCCGCTTGTCTATTGGTCCAAGTTTACCAGGGCCGCCGAGGCGGGGCGACCAGGGCAGCTGCCCCAGGGGCCAAGGCCACCCGTTTTATAAAGGCTCAAACACTTTACAAAAACTATAAAATCAGGAAAACTTAAGATAATCAAAATGACGATACATACAAATTAGAATAACTGCTCATAGAAATAATATATTTGCTATTTTAAAATTTTATTTGTCTTTGAAAACATCATTCTATATTCACACTGCTGTATTAGGCCTACTTTGAAATCACGAAATAGTTGTGGTTGAATGGATGACTCCAGTTAAATATTATTCTTGAATCACAACCCTTTTAGTAAAAACCATTATTCTTTTTTTAATATAATACTATATCAAATGTTAGGATTTTTGAGGTGCAGGTTGTCTTTCGTGATTAGGCCTATCATTTAACAGTCTCCATGACCAGACTCAGGCCATGCATTGTCAACAAATTTCAAATTTTTAAATTTATTTATTCAAACTAACAGCATTAAAAGTTAGCCAAGCATCTAATTTAATGCTTCCCACTGTAATTTAACATTACAGTTCACAAGAGAGGCTAATTAACAAATTTAGGGGCACAGATCAAAAACATCCATGTTTTTCTTTTTCTTTTAAGGATAAAACCAGTTTTAGATAAAAATATTAAACCAGAAAATACGAATGTCTCAAAATGCTCTCTATTGGTATGGATTAAAATTTTGCAGTGTAATGGTATCTTAAAACCTAATGTAATGAGACCATTTGAATATTTGAGGAGCTTAGATCAAATGCAAAACAGTAAAAGTTTTATACAAATATAAAAGTATATAATTTATTTCTTCCAGCACCATATAACATTTAGCTATACATAAATGTCTAGTTAGTAACATTAATAACAAAAGTATAATGATATCTTAATTGTTCAGAATAGAAAATACTTGTCAACGATCGTCAATCATAACTTAAACATTGATGCTTGGATCAAAGGTTCCCAACAGATTGCAAACAAATGATGCAGTCTGGAAGAAATTTCAGTCCTATTAATTATATTCATATTGTATTTGTAAATTTTTTAGTTAATTTTCCCAGAGGGAAATACAATATGCTCAGCATTTTTTGTCCTTAAATTTTAATCCGTCACAAAAAACATATCTCGGGAATAACAAACATTTTGGTATTTTGAGCCATCAAAAACTTCTCTGGCTATGGAGGAAAAAAAAATCAAATGTAATTTTTTTGGAAATCCAACAAAACCAAATAAGCCTTTTTTATATTTTATTGACTGGTAATAATGTGATAAAATTTGGTAGGCCTATACACCACCACTTCATAGTTATCACTAATGTTATCTTACAAACACCCCCACAGTAACATACCTACTTACTTATCCCATGGCATTAAAAGTAAAGTTGTAATTTTCATCACTTGGATAGAGAGTAGCTTTTTTCTGTGCTTAGTTGTATTTGACACAGAGCAGGGAAAACTACTTTGGCCCGAGTGACGAACGACACGACTGTCTCACCGCAGTAATGCACCTGACTTTTTTTGACGTTGTAACTGTTACTTTCACGATCCGGATTGTTCCAGTGACAAAGTAAGGAATAGGTTCGGTAGAACGGTTGCATCACTTTAAGTTACTTGTTGCTTCCTTTGTTGTAGCTCTTTTCTGACTGAGTTCCACCTTGAACTGACTTACTACCTACCAAATATTTCAGTACCGTATAATCATATTGAGACTTGGGCTTAATTTATTCTTGTTTGAAAGCTTGCAGCAATTAGGCTAGTATGTATCACAGCTTTTTAAATGTTAGGGATATTTTTCTGAAGTTATCTAATGATTCTAAGATGTTAGTGCGATTATGACCAAATCTTAATGTGTTAATGCGCTTTATGTATTTTTCATCACTCCGTATACGAAAGTGACAACTTACCGTACAGCTGAGACCTTGGAAAGTAGTCATTTCCCAAACTGTCACCGTCAGCTGATTTTACTGACCTGTGTACGGAAAGTAATGTTTACAAACATTACTTAGTCCATAAAAAAAGCAACATAGTCCAAGGTATACAAACTTTTCCGTACAGCAACAATCAGCTGGGTTTAAAACAAATTAAATTTTGAATTCCAGCTTTGTTTACTTTGTCCAATGGCGAAGAATTTACAAAAATAATCCTCCTTTAAAACTTCCACATTTATTAATAATTACGTCGTGATGAAAAGTATCGTTCACAACTCGTCCGGAAAGCCCATTTCCAGGCTCGATAGTGTTTTCCACGCTCGCCTTCACCTCGCGCGTAAAACACTATCTCGCCCAGAAATGGGTCACTTTCCGGACTAGTGGTGAAATATACTATTTCTACACAGATAAATTTATGAGTTAGAAAATATATATTTTAACCCTAGGAGCGGCCAGGCCAAATCGGTGCGTGTGCGCTAAGCGGCCAGTCAATTTCGGCCATTTTGCAGACGTTTAAAAAAAATTAACAGTGTCTAAACTACTAATGATAACCTAGTCATATGCATATTCATTTTGTTCGGAAAAAGACGTAGATTATTTCTAAAATAAATTAAATGAAATCCCTGTTGGTACGTTTTTTACAAAATGTGAAAACCCATTTTTTTTTAAAAATTTTGAAATATTTTTCAAAAGTAGAGTGCTAGAACTTTTACACAAATTTTTATACAGAAAATCAAAGATGTACAAAATGTAGGCAATTTATTTCCCTACGTGGAAATATGTTTAGTTTGTTAGAAATATTTTTTTACAACTGTTACCAGGGGAAATTACAAAAAATGGAAAAAATTTACAAACGTGCCCTGTACATTTGAAAGATAAAAATAAAGTAAATAATATATACATATTACTGTAAATGTGCTATGTTACTAAACTGTACAATGTATTTATTAGAAATAATGCGTTTTTGTACCATAAAAATTTTTGTTCTTTACTTTATATGTGTTTAAATTTTTTATTTTTATTTTCAAAAAACCTAATTTAGTTACACAAAGCTTCATATAATTTTTATACAATTTGTTAATATGATCAACTGTACATATGTTTGTAGAACAGATCATTCTGAACAAGAAAATATGCATAAGTATAAGGAAATAATAAAAAAGATTTTCTTAAGACATTTAAGTGAATGGATGCACGGGTCGAAATTAGAACAAAAATCTACCCCTCAGGCCGTATTCCAACAAAATCTGCAGAGGTTACTTCAAACCCTCTCTGTGACTTAACCTTACAAGATAACCCTATCATATGCATACTCATTTTGTTCACGAAAGAACATAGCATTTAAATAAAATAAAATAAAACTAATTGCTGCTAGTATATCATTAACAAAATGCAAACAATAAATTTTATAAAGAATTTTTAAATATTTTTTAATTAGACTACTAGAACTCTTACAATATTTAATTAAAACTCAATCTAAACAATAAACTGTATTTAATTTATTTCTCTACATATAAATGTGTTCGGTTTATTAGAAATAATTTTTTTTATCCTCAGTTATTGATAAAAATAGGTAAAATGGGCAAAATTGACAAACTTAGGTTATATGTTTGACACAAAGAAATAAAATCAAAGTATAGGTAAATATTAAAAGACTTGTTATTTTACTAAACTTTAAAATATATTCTTTGGTATTAATACACTTATGAACAAAAAATAACTGTTTTTCTTTTTACTTATCATGTGTAGGAAAACATAATTTGTTCTTGACAAAAACCCTAATTTAGTTATTGAAAGCTGATATAATTATCTTACAGTTGAATAATAAGATAACTGGTACATTTATTTGAAGTGCATATCTTCCTGAACAAGAATATATACATATATACAAGTAAAATGTAAAAAATATTAAGGTTCCTTAAAAATTTTTGGGATGAGACGCGTGAGGCTTCACACCGGCAATAGCCTAGCAATACAACTATTTCCGTCTTCTTCCACAGACCACCGGACGCACCATAGAGGAAGGAATCATTTCTAATATGTATAACTTTTTCCTAGCAACAAAATTATATGATTTATAACACGCTAAACTCATTAATAATTGTTTTAACAGACGATTTATAATTTGCCGTATTTCCGGCAAATTGGCCAAACTATGCACCGCACATTTTAGCTGATTTAAAAAATTATTTTTGCTATTTTCCGAAGTCATATGACAAATGTTTATCACTGGAAACGAAAGAAGAACTCGTGCTCTTTTCAATCATACCAACGGATTTCTGATAGTCAAAAAAATACAAAAAGTAAAATTTTTTTAAAAACATATGTTTTTAGACGTTTCGCCGTTTTTGAGCCGGAAATGGTCCGCGCGCTAAATTTCGTTCAAATTATAATACGAATTGCGTCGATCTCTTGATAGTACAAGGTTTGATTATATACGAAAATGAAAGTTTGGAATATCCTCTTTAAAATGGTATCAATATTATTACATTTATTGATCGTTTTCCATGTGTAATGAGTAGTTGAACAAAAATTGACCTATATTGCCGGAATCCGGCAATTGACGATTTTCGCAAAAATGAAATTGCCGGATATCCGGCAATGGCCGCTTCTAGGGTTAAGTGACTTCTAAAGTTACATCAGGTTATTGTTATGGTGTAGATATTAATTTTTAACAACAAAAGGTTAATAATAAAACCACACTCTTGAGTGTATCAGTGTATTCCTTAAGGAAATTTGCTAAAAACTAAGTAGGGCCTATTGTATGATTCTAATTTGAAGTAGCCTATTAACTTAAGTTATCTAATAGGCCCTATAAGTTATCACTTTAAAATAATGCATTTATTGGGTACCATAAGTGATCAAACCGCAAGTACTGTCTCAATTATCATTGATTTTACACTATGGTACCCATCAAGTTTCATTGAAAGTATTGTTATACAGTACCATGAGTAAAATTGTTGATGTTTCATGGAAAGGACCTTAGCGTTTAAAAATTGTACCTATGTAAGTTTTCTATTTCTTTAATAAAATAGTTTATTATTTATAATTCATTTAATAAAAAATACTGTGTAACAATTTTACACACAGTCCTAAATAGTAGTTTAGTTGGCGACCTAACTAAATAGGTAGTTGTAGGCCTATATAGCCAAGTATAAATGAGAGATGAGTGTTTAACGTATTGTTTAATGACTTCGAAAAATGTAGACTTTCAGCCTTGTTGCTTTTCCGTGCATTGAGTTGAGCGTCTACCAATTAAAACACAAATCAAAATAGCTATAAAGCTACCTAAAAGATAGATGGCTGATTGGATGTATTCTGAAGCCATGCTACAACGTAGCTATCCGTTCCTTTTCACTGGAACGTGACAGAAGCACCTAGTCACAGTTCCATCGGACATGTTCCAAAATGTCAAAAAAAAGTCAAGTGCATTACTGCGGCGAGACGGTCGTCGAACGACTATCATCATATTGCAAACAATCACCATTGTAAATATTTAATAGATACTTTCAAACACTAGTTAAAATTTCATTACAGTATTTGTTTAGTAATATTTACGTTCAAACAGTTCCTAAAAATGAGCACTCGATTTTATCCGTATGGTATTATAAATACAGGATTAACTAAATTAAATAAAATTTTAATGAAATGAAATACTTTCACTGCTCCCCATACTACACAAACGCCTTTGTGGATTTAAAAAAAGGACAGAAAACTGCTTTTATACGTAAATTATTAAACTTATTGATTATATTTAATTATAACTTAGTTTCAGGGCCCTGTACCTGCATTTTAGAGACTGGATCAGAAAGTTATGTAGGTTAGAACTCTTCACTGTTGGGAACCTCCGACCTCTGACGTTACATTTTGTAGACCAACATTGAAAGAAATATATAATTTAAATAGAAAACCATTTTCCCCATAAGAATAATTTTAAACAGCCTGAATAAGATCCCAGTAACAAAAGAGACATTTCATCACAAAATCATTTTTTAAATACCCTGTAGACCTAGATCAGTTTCTGATTTGTTGTGAGCTTTAAAAATTCAATACCATACAATAAACGTGGGTGAGTTTCAATCAATAATTGTATATTATACAATAAGAAAATAAAAATTATCAATTAAATGAAATAGGCCTTGCCACGAAAATTCAAAGCACAGGCGAATTAATTTAAGTGACTTAGTTAAATATAGGTCAGCTCTATCAACTACCGGTACTTGAAAAGATATTACAGAATCAAGAATCAAGAAACTTTATTGCCATTGGTCATGATACATGAAATAGGCCACGTCATGGAATTTACAAAGTCAAAGTCTTAATACTAATTTCAGAATAATTAACAACTAAATGTGACATGTATCAAAACCTGATACCGTACAGCTGTGGGTTGCTTTTTTATACCGTACATAGGGCCTTTTAAAATATAATAACAATTAGGCCTAATGTTTTAAATTGAAGTAAAACATCACCCCATACTGTATATCACTCTTACAACGTCCAAAAAAGTACCGTACCGGTACTTCAAACAAAAACAAGAGATACTTTACACATAGCCAATAGCTAAAATAATACCGTAACTTAGGCCTAAGGTCTTTTTCTTTACACAGCTTTGTGACTCCGATTTTACTCTGGATTTCATATAAGTTATATGTACACATATTTATCATATTGATATCCAGTATCGATATCGTCCAGTACGATTGTATATATATATATTATTTGATTAAAGGAAAAGGTTTACCTTTTTCACTTTCCTCTTATAAAGTGCATGCATTATATGATGGAACTTTAAGGATTATTACAGTCTAACTGCAACTTCAAGGCAAATATCTTATTGCAATGCAGATATAGGCCTGGGTAATAATTTTAGGAGATTCTTTGGCTTAGCTGGGTGATCAGTTAAAGAAAAAAGATACGGTATATAAAAATGAGTCAATCTATTACGAGCTATGGGAAGGTTAAACAAATAGAAGTGATTGAGAACAGATTTAAAGAAATCAACCACACACTTAGGTACTGATGGATACAAACTGCTTCATCTACCCTGGGGCGTAGATTCAAAATTCTCATCTTATCTGCCCATGCACTAGTCTTAAACCTTATTACTGTGTATATAATTGCTTAAATCCATTGATAACAACAATCACGTAACTAGCCACATTTCTAAGCGGGTTATTAGGAAGGTACTGTCTGAGCCAGGCCGTACAATATTGGTGAAATTTACTCAATAACCAGATCTAAACATTCAAACTCTATTCAGTCCAATACGGTACTCAAATAAAAAGAAAAGCAGCAGGCCTTCTTCTGCAGTGGAACCATATTTAATAGGTTTAACTTCTAGAATGGCACCTTTTTTAGGTTACAGTTTTTTAACACTTGTAATGGGTACCTTGTTCAAACTATTTCTCTATCTTGACTCCTTGTTCTGCTATACTTACTTCTAATACATTGAATTGTGGCCCAAGCTCTTTTTTAAGGGCTTCAATGTTTTCTCTTGAGTAATTTGGCGGTAATAAGGTGATTGCGTATCCCCCTCCTCCTGCACCTGTTAACTTACTTGACAGTCCATGGTTTCCACTTGTTTTTACTATGTGTTCCAAACTCTCATGAGACACACCGAGAGTTCTGAGCAAACCATGGTTTAACTCTATCAGATCTCCTAGTGTTCTGTGAAGCTCAGTACCCTTTGAGGAATCACTACAGTAAACTCCAAGACCATCCAGTGTTTTGAATGCTTCCTTTGCAATAACATCCATCGCATTAAATATCGCATCGACAGCCGCACTATTTTCTTCTCTAAGCTTTCTAACTTTTGCAACAAGTTGTCCTGTGTTTCGACTCACACCAGTCGATATTAGTAAAATTGTTATCTTAGGGATGTGTTCCAAGAAACGAAAAGTCAGTCCTCCATTTGTGCTATTTTCTTGTGATGTAACAACAACTGAGCCAAATGTACATGTTGTGTTATCTATACCAGAAGGTCTTCCATGCGTTATTTTCTCTAGACAGTGCGCCCATTTGTTTATGATTCTCAGTTCATACAAAGAAAATCCAGAATTGTAATTACAAGAGGTGATAATGACATTGTCACTACACTGTGGTGATGAAGTGGTGAAATCGCTTTTTATAAGGCACTTCAGATAGTTGAACACAGAAGCTGTTATTGCGACAGCGTAAGAAGCAGAGCTTCCAGTTCCTGCTCCTACCTCTAATTCAGAGTTTACTTCCAATGAGAATGGAACCAAATCACACTGTACTGTGTGGCACATTCCTCTAAATACAAACAGAAACCCTAAAAGAGCAGCAATTGTCTTTTCTGGTAATTTATCTAGCTTAACTCCCAAGTACTCCAAGTTACCTTTTAAAGACTCAATATAAGCAGTGTGATCAATTACATCAGGTTTGTGAATTTTTAGCACTGTATCTGAATCCTGCAGGGGACATTTTTCTTGAACAACTCCATTTAACTGCTTTAGGTCAAAAATAACTTCACTGCTTATCTGTGGGAACTTCAGCAAAACTTGCTCTGATTTCAAACTTTTGAGTGTAACAAATAATCTTCGGCTAATTGACGTAGAAACTGCAGACTTCTTGTACACAACGCTGTGTTCGCCAAATAATATCACTTTACCAGGCGCTGAGACAGTACAATCAATGTTACTAGCCATTCCTTACCAACACTGTCATAAAAATAAATTAAAGTGTTATAAGTATAACTTATTTAGAGAACAAATTGATTGGCTAGTTATTACTGAAACTCATAACTCTCTGTATTCGAATGTATTCAAATTAACTAACTAACTAGCTCACTCTACGACCTATTTTAATATATTAAAAATTTTACTTTCAGATCAGTGTAATTTAGTTTTGATTTCCAATTTAGGTTAATCGGAGTCGGACGGGACGGACGGACAGGGAACAGACGACAATACTCAGTTTGACACTTTGACCCATATTATAGCAAAACATAAATATTACACTTTTTTATTATTCCATGGAGTATGGAAAAAACGTAGGAGGTCGGTAGGGTTAAGAAAGATGGATTAATTCATTTAATATACATCTAATATACATCTAATCTTAGTCAATGATTAATTAATTGTCAAAGTGAGTAATTCATAGTATTTATAGTTGTCATAGATCATATGACAAAAATATCACATGTTTTATTTCTTTGTATTTATGTTTACTTCATTGTATCTTGTTAAAAACTCTGATTTGTTATTTGTTTTACTTATGCTCAATTGTGTTGAATTAAACCTTTATTTAGGTCAAATCTCGTTTCATTTCTGCTACAATTAATTCAACACTACAAATGGAAAACTCTTAAAACCTGATAGATTGAATGTTGACTCTAATAGTCCTACAGCAGCACAAGACTGGGACCACTGGTATAGAACATTCCAGAACTTCATTGAAGTCTCAAAAGTTGAAGAAGTCGATAAGCTTAAACTGCTCATAAATCTTGTCTCACCTTCAATATATGCGCATATCAGCGAATGTGTTCAGTTTGATGACGCATTAACCAAACTACGAAAACTCTATTGCAAACCAGTAAATGAAGTGTTTGCACGACACAAATTGTCAACTAGAAAACAACAACTCGGTGAAAGCATAGACCGGTATCTTGAAGAATTGAGAATAATAAGTAAAGAATGTAATTTCAAGTCGGTCTCGGCTGAAAGAAATAGGGACGACTGCATTCGAGACGCGTTCGTTAACGGACTCATATCGCCCCAAATACGACTAAGACTCTTGGAAAACTCTGATCTACCATTAAATGAAGCATATGAACAAGCAAGATGTTTAGAAATTGCACAGCAAAATGCTTCGATGTATCAAACTCAAGCGAATCTAAACAAGTTATCTGATGAAAAGCCATCAGTCATCGACGACAATGCTGAACCTCATCAACCCTCTACAGTCGCTGTTGCAGCTCTGAAATGTATATTCTGCGGATATGATAAACACACAAGGAACGTTTGTCCGGCCAGAAACGCCATATGTAAGGCCTGTGGTAAGAAAGGTCATTTTATTAAGGTATGTCGAAGCACTTCTAAAGTAGAAACTCATTCCAAATCGTATGGTAGGGAGTCTTCGTCATCTTGTTCTGTTATTTCTCAATCACTTGAAGAAATAATATCTGCTGTTCATCCTGGCCTTTCTAAAGCTACTGTACCTATTGTGGTAAATCACTTGCACACATCTGCTTTAATTGACACCGGGAGCTCAGCAAGTTTCATCAATGATACGTTAGCTCGCAAACTAAAATTAAAAACTTACCCTTCTCAGATCGGGTCGGTAACTATGGCATCAAACTCTCTTAGTTCTCAAACACTAGGTGCCTGTACAGTAAGATTAAAGCTACTAAATAATGTATATGAAAATGTATCTCTCTCTATACTTCCTAACTTATGTACGGACATAATAATTGGACATGATTTACTTGCACGCCACTCTAAGCTAGAAATGGATCTTGGTGGATCTGCTAATCCACTTGCTGTTAGTTGTTTAGCCGCGGCCAAAGTTAAGCCTGCGTCATTGTTTACACATCTCACCCCGGAATGTAAGCCTATTTCAATCAAGTCATGTTCATATTCTGAATCAGATGCTAAATTTATTTCTGAAGAAGTATCTAATCTATTAAAGGAAGGTGTTATTGAACCTAGTATATCTCCTTGGCGGGCTCAGGCCCTCGTCACATCATCTAGCAATCATAAACGTAGAATGGTTATCGATTATTCTCTGACTATTAATAAGTTTACACTCTTAGATGCGTACCCACTCCCTAAGATTGAAGATTTGGTCAATAAAGTTGCTAACTTCTCTGTGTTCAGTAACATTGACTTGAAAAGCGCGTACCATCAGATACCTATTAGAGATGAAGACAAACACTACACAGCCTTTGAGGCATGTGGTAGATTGTACCAGTTTAAAAGAATACCGTTTGGTGTGACCAACGGTGTGGCTGCATTTCAGCGTGTCATAGATGAAATTATTCAGTTAGAAAACCTTAATGACACATTTGCATATTTAGATGATGTTACTGTCTGTGGCAAGACACAAAAAGAGCATGATCTAAACTTAGATAGATTTATGAAAGCTGTAGCCAAATACGGCCTAACCGTAAACAAGGATAAAAGCTCATTTTCACTCTCCACTATTAATCTTTTGGGGTATACAATCAGTAAAGGGGTGATTAAACCAGATTTGGATCGTCTTCTTCCCCTAAAGAATCTTCCGCTTCCCATCGATGTCGCTTCTCTCAGAAGAACTATAGGAATGTTTTCTCATTTCTCTAAATTTATACCAAAATTTTCGGAGAAGATTCAGCCACTTACTAAAAGCAATTTTCCATTATCCTCAGAAGCTACTTCTGCTTTTGAAAATCTGAAAAGAGAAATAGAAAACGCATCTATGTTTCCTATTAGCCCTGAACTGCCATTTACTGTCGAGACAGATGCCTCTGATACGATCATAGCTGCCACACTCACTCAAGATGGTCGGCCAGTAGCATTCTTTTCAAGAGGTCTTAACACCAGTGAATTGAAGCATAGTTCAATTGAGAAAGAAGCCTATGCAATTATAGAGGCGATAAGAAAATGGCGACATTATTTGCTTGGACGTCATTTTAAGTTGGTCACGGACCAGAAATCAGTCTCTTTTATGTTCCACTCAAAACACTCTGGAAAGATAAAAAATGAGAAAATCTTGAGATGGCGACTTGAACTTTCTTGTTACAGTTATGATATTGTTTACAGGCCTGGGAGAGAAAATGTGATTGCAGACACACTGACGCGTACTGGTATATGCAACTCTGTCTCTGAAAAACTGGAGAAACTAAGAAGTCTACACGATTCGTTATGTCATCCAGGAGAAACCCGCATGTATCATTGGGTTAGGAGTAAGAACTTACCCCATACATTGGAAGAAATCAGAAGAATAACATCTTCATGCAGAATATGCGCTGAGATAAAACCAAGAATTTGCAAAAGTGAAGGAAAACTCATAAAATCAACAACTCCTTTTGAACGACTCAATGTTGATTTCAAAGGTCCTCTGCCTTCATCTACAAGAAACCGATACATATTAACTATCGTTGATGAATACTCAAGATTTCCATTCGCTTTCCCTTGCCCTGACCTTTCTTCTGAAACTGTTGTTTCTAAATTCAAACAGTTATTCTCAGTCTTTGGTGTACCTGCCTTCATTCACACAGATAGAGGAACGTCGTTTATGTCTCAAGAAATAAAGGAGTATTTGTTTAGTAACGGAATCGCAACGAGTCGTACTACTCCTTACAATCCGCAAGGCAACGGACAAGTGGAGCGTTACAATGGTGGAAAACTGTTGAGCTGGCGCTGAAGAATAAAAACTTGAATATTACAAAATGGGAAACAGTATTAGATGAAGCTCTCCATGCGGTGAGATCATTATTATGCACATCTATAAACTGCACACCCCATGAGCGGATGTTTAATCATCCAAGAAGATCAACCAATGGAGTCTCCACACCCAGTTGGCTTATGAAACCAGGACCAGTACTGATGAAACGACATATTCGTCAATCAAAGTATGACCCGCTGGTGGAAGATGTTACCCTAATAGATGGGAATGCAGAGTATGCCCATATTCGTCTTCCAGATGGTCGGGAAACCACAATTTCAACAAGACATTTAGCACCTGCACCCGCAAAAGATATTAATACACCAATGGACTGCAATGAAGAACCTACCAATCAACCAAACTGTCCAATTGATAATGGTAATGATATAGAACAAACAGCTCCTGATTTGAGTGTAACATCAGAAATTATAGATCCAGCACCCACTCCTCAAGACATACAGTATTGCAGAAGCCCTTATCGGCAAAGCTCTTCTTCCCCTCCCTTAATTGTGCGACAGAGCTCTCGAGTCAAGCGCCTCCCGGCTCATCTCTCAGATTATGATTTGAACTTTAAAAGATAGGTGGGGAGAATGTCATAGATCATATGACAAAAATATCACATGTTTTATTTCTTTGTATTTATGTTTACTTCATTGTATCTTGTTAAAAACTCTGATTTGTTATTTGTTTTACTTATGCTCAATTGTGTTGAATTAAACCTTTATTTAGGTCAAATCTCGTTTCATTTCTGCTACAATAGTAAATGGTCAAAGAAACTCTAAAATATATTGTTAAAATCATACTGTAGCTTGACAAAGTTATTTATTTATTTCCAACGGCAAGCAGCCAATTACAAAATATACAATACATGGAAGATGACAAAATAAATAATTAATCAACATTAAAATAACTTACAATAGGATAATACACTACTAACCATTACTTACACAAATAATTACAAGTAATAAGCAGAATTTATATATTAAGCATAAAGTATAACAAATATTAAAACCTTACCATCTAATAATGACTAAAATGACTAGAACAAATCAGAACAATTAAGCTATAAAGAATTAAACAATAACTACTTAGAATCAACAACATTTGGAATATACAATAATAAATTCAATAAGGTGCAAAATACTTGTAACATTGGTATTAGATTGAATTTAAGCATTGACTTTAAATACTAAATTTTATTGTATGTAAATTCAATGATTTAAGGTAACGGTAACTGTTGGAGTATTGACGTAATTGTAATAAAAGAGACAGTAAAGTAGGAAGAAAGTGTTTTAGGTTTCAAGAATCCAATAATTTAATTTTAAGCTGTTTCATCATATATTCATTTTCGAATTGTTAAAACCTCGCGAAAACGCCCATGATAGAGGGCCCAACCACCTAAAATAATTAATTTTGTAAATATAAAATACTCCCCGTCGCAGCAGACCTACGAACTAAGCAAATTTCCAAAGATATTTTTGTTTCAACATCATAAAACTTTGTGTTTACCTTATATAGTTAACCCTCCAAGTGCTACGTATATTAGTCCTTAAGTGCTGACCATTTTTTAAGTTTCGCGCAAGCATTTAAGCAAATGTGCATAATACTTATTAATTATATGAAAAGTATATCATATTGCATATCAAATTGTTCAGAAAAATGTCTACTATTAGAAAATATGATTCATTAGATCTTACTTACTATTTATTTTTTTCCAAATTTCTAGATATCAAGGGGTAGTTTTATTTTGTTACCCTCGTCTTCAGGTTTTTCCATTTCAGGGCATAATTACATAGTCAAATAAAAAAATCTGAGATAGCCAAAATGTTGAAAATTTTATTACCTTTCCAGTGATATATAATGTTTATATGTTCTTAGCAAAAAAAGATAACATAACCATAACAATTTGCGATGTAGCAGCTGTACTTCAGACGACCAAAAAACAGCTGATGTTGACAAACAAGTTAGCCAACTTTGATTTTCCACTGAAATATGTATTGAACCAAAAGTATTCAGATAGAATGATATTTTCTCTTCAATACTATATAAAATATATGCCGATCCGTCAATAAACAACGGATCTGTGACGATCGTAGTAAACCCTTGTAAATGCGTCGCGATCGCGACGATAGCGCTATACGCGTTGCCGAAATGCGTCGCGATCGCGATGTTTAGCGCTTGGAGGGTTAATAATCTTTACAAGGAAATATAATTTTCTAATGGCATTATATTTCTCAATTAATAATTAATTTTATTTATTTATTTATTTTAAATCTTTATTGAGGCTTGACAAATGTCATGACACCTATGATATACCCAAAATACAATTAAACACTACCATAAAAATGTAAGAAAGTTGAGCAAGTCCACTAAGAAAAACGTCCCTAGAATTTTCATCTGTACTTCACAATTTCCTATTTATATTCACAGTATCTAGAATATTATGGAGATAATAAAGTAACTCTTCTTAATCAGCTGTCTCCTGAATTTGTTTAGTTTGGAATGTTTATGTTTTGGGATTTGTAAAAAAATCATTCTTTTTGCATGGCAGCTTTGGATATGCACTTTTAATATTGTTACTTATTACAATTTAAATTATTAAATAAAACTATTTTAGCAATTGAAGTTATAGAAAAAACCTTAATTTGTGAAAATAAAAGAACCACTTCTTTGAGAAATCTTATCAAAATTGATGCAGGTTAAAAGCCTTATTACTATCCAATGGATCCCCGGCCATATCGGTGTGTCTGGAAATGAAATTGCTGACGAATTGTCTAAATTGGCAGCGAAAAAAGCATAATAGATATTGACCATCACCATTTACTGAATATGGACCTAATTCTGACTTTCAAGAAGAAAATCAGAACAAAATTCAAAATTCTGTGTAAAACATCAGGAAAAGGAAGGTGGTATAAATCACTTCAAAATGAGGCATTTGGCAAACCTTGGGTTTACAGCTCTAAATTAGATAGGAATAGCATAAACGTTATGACGAGATTGAGATTTGGCCACACTTACGACGCAATCAGATTATTTCAGATGAAATTGGTAATTTCTCCGCTATGTCCAAGATGCAACACTCAAGATGAATCAATAGAACATATATTTAGCGAATTTCCCTATACGCTATTACGGGAATACGCTATTACGGCAGTCGCCATGGTAAGACCTAAGCCCGGGACCACTTTACTTTTTCATTTTGAGGTCCCCAGAAGCAAAAAAACACCGTTCGTTCATTTTCATATATGTATGTCCGTGGTACCGATAACTTTTGAAGCGGACCTCCGATTTTGATGAAATTTGGTATGAAGGTGTAAGACCAGGTCTACTTTCATGAGTTCGCGAACCAGCATTGTCGGGTTATGGGAACGGGGTTTTATGGGGTTTCAAAGGGGTTAAAAATGGGTTTTTGGGATTTTGAACCTCAATTTTCAAAATTCAAGAATTTTAACTAAAACCATTTAAAAGAGCTTAAAAAACCCAACAATTTAGTATTTTGAATCATTAAAATAGCTTAAGTGGTTATGGAGAAAATTTAAATCAAGTTTCCCATGTTATTGTTATGGGTTAATCTTTAGAAAGTTATATATCGCTTATTTATAAACATATCTTAATAAAATCTTTTATGAACCTGTCCTATTTGATGAGTAATGAAAATTTGATCAAAAACCAGCATGGCAGCAAACCTACATGCCAAATCCCATGGTATTCTCATGGAAAATAAGTGTATAATGGGAGCAAGAGAGATGGAGATAATAAGGTGTCTGTTAATAATAATCAGCTGATCAGCTTTCTTCTGCATTTGTCAAATGTGGAATGTTTATGTTTTGGGATTTGTAAACAAATAATTCTTTTTGCATGGAAGCTTTGGATATGCACTTTTATTACTGTAAAAAAATATTTATTGCAATATAAATATTATTATATAAATTATTAAATAAAAATAATTAACTCAGAAAAAATGTCATTAAATATATCAAATTTCCTTCTAAAGATTATTAATTAATTATATAAGATAGCTACAAAGTTGTTTGATGTTGAAAAAATAACTCTTTGGAAATTCGCTCAGTTCAGGTCTGCTGCGACGGGGGTATTTTACAATGCCCTGCTCAGCAAAGAATGGATTTTCTGCACAAAATCAAGAATGAAAATTTAAACTTGAAGAATTCACCATCAATACAGGAAATTTTAAGAACTGAAAACGAATGCCTTCGGAAGCACCTGCTAAATTATGTTTTTAATATATTCTAGATACTGTGTCTCCATCTATTCTCTCTTGCTCCCATTATACACTTATTTTCTATGAGGATACTATTGGATTTAGCATGTAAATTTGCTGCCATGCGGGTTTTTAATAAAATCTTAGTTACTCCCCCACCTATTGAAGGTTCATATAAAATTTGATTAAGATAGTCTGATAAATAAGCTATATATAAAGCCGCGTCCGGCCCGTCCGCACTGGCCGAACATTCGTGGCGAACTTGTTCGGCGAACACAAAAAATCCACAAACATTCCTAACGAACAATTACGGGCCATATGATTTTCATTGTTAAAAGGTTAGCAACGAACAAATAAAAGTTCGGATTAACTTTGTTCGGCGAACATGTTCGGCCAGTGAGGACGCGGCTTAACTTTTTAAAGATGTTCCCTTAAGAAT
Organism: Neoaliturus tenellus; assembly: GCA_030545055.2. Taxonomy (NCBI): domain Eukaryota; kingdom Metazoa; phylum Arthropoda; class Insecta; order Hemiptera; family Cicadellidae; genus Neoaliturus; species Neoaliturus tenellus. The sequence goes on from CM061531.1 coordinate 211,835,042, forward strand.
AACATGGGAAATTTCATTTGAGTTTTCTCCATAACGAGTTAAGCTTTTCAAATTATTCAAAACACTAAATTGGTTGTTTTTTAAAAGTTCTTTTAAATGGTTTAATTAGCAAATATAATAAATCAAGGGCAAAAATACCAAAAACCTATTTTTTACTCTTTTGGAACCCCATAAAACCACGTTCCCATTTCAAGCTGGTTTGGTTTTCGAAATTAACCTGATGAATGCTGCCCTACACCTCTGTACCAAATTCCATAAAAATCTGAGGTTTCTTTCAAAAGTTATCGTATATGAATTTGAGTTAGTAAATGAATTTGAACGAACGTTGTTTTTTGTTTCTATAGACCTCAAAACAAAAAAGTAACATGGTCCCGGGCTTAGGTCTTACCACGAGTGCTACCTTATAGCGTATCCCTATATGTAAATTCGCTAAAAATATTAAAATAATATTGATCAAAATTATTGAATTTTTTACTCTATGGAACATAGAGTAAAATAATTCTTACGATCGAGTTTAAATTTCACTTAGTCGAATTTTAGACCCCCAAAAGGCTTTTTTATTACTAATTTGATTTCAATGAAATTCTCAGGTTAGATTTTAAGTATTTTAAACTAGGTAATAAACTATAATCGAGCAATTATTTTCAAGTATTAAAAAAGCTTATTTTCCGGAATTTTTGACAGAACTTTAGTTGTTTAGGCTACATGATTTGACTAATGTAGTTGCTATGATCAGTTTATATTCCCCCATCGCAGCTGAGTTGTTGTTGTGTATGCTGAAAACAATATAACCTCTTCAGATTTGTTTACATCTGCTCGCCGTTATGTTACGTTTTTAAATAAAATTTAATTGATATTTTGACAGGCCTATTTGTTAAATTAAATAGATCAACACCGATGTATACTTGTCGAAGTTGTAAATTATGCCAAAAGATAGGCATGTTGTGGAATGAATTGCTATCGAACGGAATTATGCGATTAACTAATTTATGGGATACATCTAATATTTGGAAAAAGATTTAAATGGAACAAGTAATAATAAGAAAGTGTTGTGCCATTGTAGCCTATGTCTCAAGTAAGAAAATATGCATTAAGTGTTAAGTAATTCTACAATACTTACATAACTTGATTTTTATTAATTTGCAATCATGGATTTTAAATTGTATTTTTTTCGCTCTACAATCTATTTACCTTTAATATTATAAGCATAATTATTATTAAGTTACTTGCTTGTTTTGAGGTCTCAGCTTAAATCATTGTTTGTATGTATTTGTTTGTAGGCTAGGCCTAGGATGTACGCCGGTTGACTTCGGACGGTTAGATGACGTTCCACTCTTCACATTCGAGAAGATGGAAACCTCCGTTCTCTCCCTAAAGAGCAACAAGGCTCCTGACCCGGACGGATTCCCAGCGAGGCTTTAAAGAAAGTATTTTCAATTAATGCTGACTTGTTGTTGAGAATGTACAACGCCTGTTTGGTAAAAGGGGTGTTTCCGGCTCCCTGGAAAACCGCCAGACTTGTACTCATTAGCAAGGGCAAAGGTGATCCCGAGCTGCCGTCGTCCCACAGGCCTTTTTTTGCATGTTGGACACGGCTGGGAAGCTGTCCGAGAAGCTGATCCGTTCCCGCCTGACGTCTGCCGTGGAAGCTGCCGGGTACTTATGCCCCCGTCAGTACGGCTTCAGAAAGGGACGATTGACGCTATCACCGAAGTCCAGAGAGCTGTGAAGAGAGCCGAGATCCACAACCATTTCTCTCGCTGAGTAATGCTTCTTGTTACGCTTATGTCAAGAATGCCTTCAACTCGGCGAGGTGGGTCGATATGTTGTAAAAATATGTTATAAAATGTAAAGTACCACAGGTTTATCTTTTCTTTTTTTTTTGTAACTTTTGACGAATTCTATAGTGAACATTCAGTTCTAAGGTTAGTTGTTTGTTTTTGTTGCTATGACAATGGACATTCACAAACTTGATCATAACTATAGCGAGTTATCTAAGGAAAACTCAAATGGTGACATGAGACTATCGAACAACCCAGACACTTCTGAAGAGCATAGTGGTGATGATAGTGGTAATGGTTCTTGGCAAACTGTACCACTCAGAACTACCAAAAGAATCCTGGCTTCGACATCGGACCACGTTCAAAAACGTCATCGTGTAAATGTTCAGTCATCTGCTGTCTTAATTCCGTTGAGATACAACTACGAACCTCTTGCTTCTAGGGGTGAAGATGCAATGGGCGATGAAGTTCCAGTACAAGAAACGATTAAGGAAGCGAAACCGCCGCCAATCTTTCTTCCCGGAGTGACAAATGTTGGGGTTATGGTTAAAGCTTTGGACACAATGGTGTCTAATTCTGGATACACATATAAGTGTCTAATCAAGATAGAATCAAACTGTTTCCTACATCCTCCGACGACTATCGAAAAATAGTTAAAGGTCTAAGACACAGTATATAGAATATTTGGTCTAAGAGACTTAAACATTAGTTTCCATACATGCCAACTGAAACAGGACCGGGCGTATAGCGTTGTATTAAATAACATGCATTACTCGACATGTGTTGAGGACATAAAAGCTGCGATTGAAGAAAAAGGTCATCAGGTAAGGAATATAATCAATCTCAAAAATAGATTCACGAAGAAACCAATGTCCATTTTCTTCATTGACCTCGAACCTAAAGCTAGTAATAAGGAAATCTTCCAGATCCAGTTTTTGTTAAATGCGAAAATTTCATTTGAACCACCCCACAAAAAGAAAGAAGTTGTACAATGCAAACGCTGTCAACAATATGGTCACACCAGATCTTATTGCCACAATAATTTTCGGTGTGTTAAATGCACTCAGAATCATGATACAAAAGTCTGTCCGAAACCACCAACAGCGCCTCCCACGTGTGTCTTGTGTTCTGGGGAACACCCTGCTAACTATAAAGGTTGTCCAGTATACAAGGAAATTCAAAAAAAGCAATTTCCACCGTTAAGGCGGAAAACTCTTGATAGCAAACAAGAAGACATTGCTGCTAGTTCGGGAGGGGGAAATCCACCATTCCGGAAAAGAGCAGTTTAGTAACTCAAGGGCTTTATTTTGCACAAGTTGCACGCAATGATAGTGAGGGCTTTCTCTCAGGAAGACAAGATAATAAAGATCAACCAGCTGATACGGAAAGTTTGTCTACTATAATTCAAAACTCTTTCGCTCGTTTCGAAAATCTATTGTCAAAACAAGCAGAACAGATTAACACTCTCCTTAATCTGTTGACTACCGTGATTTCACGTTTAAAATGAATTTTCTTCTCACGGTTGCTCTGTGGAATGCCAATGGCCTGGCTCAGCATAGCCAAGAAGTTCAGTTTTTTGTAAATTATCATAAAGTAGATGTTTTACTCATTTCAGAAACTCATTTTACAGACAGAACTTATTTTAAAATTCCACATTATACGTTGTACTCTACGAATCATCCTGACAACACGGCCCACGGTGGTAGTGCTGTACTGGTTAAAAACTCTATTAAACACTATGAACTTCCTAGTTTTAAAGAGCATTACCTACAAGCTTCGAGTATTGTCCTTGAAGACTGGCAAGGACCTATTGCACTTTCTGCTGTTTACTGCCCCCCGAGACATGCCATAACTTTTGAGCAATTTGATAGATTTTTTACCACTCTCGGAAACAAGTTCATTGCCGGAGGTGACTACAACGCCAAACATCAAGAGTGGGGTTCCCGATTAGCCACACCTAGAGGACGTCAACTACTCAGAGTAATTAATGATAACAATTTTGATCATATTTCAACAGGAGAACCTACATACTGGCCGACTGATATGAGGAAAATCCCAGATTTGTTAGACTTTTTCGTCTCAAAAGGTGTTAACAACAACTATACTGATGTCCAATCTTGTCTCGATCTATCCTCTGACCATTCGCCGGTTCTATTCAAAGTCAGCACTCAAGTTTTTCAACAACAAGTAACTGAAAGGTTATATAATAAACACACTGATTGGAACCATTTCCGCAGATCAATAAATGAAAGCTTAAATTTGAAAATTCGGTTACAAACCAACCAAAACTTAGAGGATGCTGTAGATTACTTTACAAATTGTATTCAGAATTCTGCAAGAGCATCGACGCCTATACTCCAAGTTTTGCCAAAGCCAGGATTGCAATACCCTATTTATGTAAAGAAGAAAATTGCCGAAAAAAGAAGACTACGAAGAATTTGGCAAAATAGTAGAAATCCAATTGATAAAGCAAATCTCAACCGAGCATCTCAAAATTTAAAGAGGTTGCTGTATAATGTGAAAAACCAGTGGTTTGCCGAGTATACCCAATCTCTAACTCCTACCGAAGCCACGAATTATTCACTTTGGAAAGCTACAAAAAGGTTAAAACGACCCAAAACACCGATATCACCTATTTTGAAGCCTGATGGAACCTGGGCCAAGAGTAATATTGAAAAATCTAACGCTTTTGCGGAATACTTTTCACACGTTTTCAAACCATACGCTGCCGTTGTAAACAACGATGAAGATATACAAGAATTTTTGGATGCTCCACTGCAGCTTGACCTTCCGATACCTAAGTTCAAACCATCTGAAGTGCGTTCGGTGATAAACACCTCAATAAGTCCCCACAAATCTCCTGGCTATGACTCAATTACAGGTAAATTACTTAAGGAACTACCAAAGAAAGGAATAATCATGTTAACTTTTTTATTTAATGCAATGTTGAGGTTAGAACATGTCCCAGCTCAATTTAAAAGAGCCCAGTTGATTTGTCATTCCAAAACCAGGGAAACCGACCACACAATTGACGTCTTACAGGCCTATCAGTCTTTTGCCTGTCACATCTAAAGTTTTTGAAAAGCTTTTCCTTATTAGGCTACAAACACTAATTGACGAGGCCGTTGTGATGCCTAGCCACCAATTTGGTTTTAGAAGGAAACATGGTACAATCGAACAAGTCCACAGAGTTGTTGGTACAATACGACAGTGCTTGGAAAATAAATCGTATTGTTCAGCCGCATTTTTAGACGTGAGCCAGGCATTCGATAAGGTGTGGCATTCTGGCTTGTTATATAAAATTAAACAGTTTTTACCAAATTCTATATTCCCCATTTTGAAGTCTTACCTCACAGACAGGACATTTCAAATTAAATATCAAGACATCCTTACTGATCTACATCCTATAGAGTCTGGAGTTCCCCAGGGCAGTGTGCTTGGACCTTTCTTGTATATACTCTACACTTCTGACCTCCCAGAAAGTCCTTCTTCTGAAATCGCTACTTTTGCAGACGATACTGCAATACTGTCCGTTCATCAAGACCCAGCTCAAGCTTCAATTAATTTACAGCACAGTTTAGATATAATCACAGATTGGTTTCGGACATGGAGACTAAAACTTAATGAAAATAAATCAGTTCACATAACCTTCACTTTAAATCTAAATTCTTGTCCTCCCGTAACATTAAATAACATACAACTTTCTGAAGTTTCAGAAGTTAGATATTTAGGCATTCATATAGACAGTAAATTAACCTGGAAACCCCACATTTGGTATAAAAGACAACAACTTAATTTGAAAACTAATAGAATGAATTGGCTCCTAGGATCAAAATCAAAACTTAGTTTGGAAAATAAATTACTGCTGTATAAAACTATTTTAAAACCAATCTGGACATATGGTGTACAGCTTTGGGGTTCTGCGAGTGTCTCCAACATTGAAATTATTCAAAGGTATCAATCAAAATTGTTACGCAAAATTACTAACGCACCTTGGTACGTCTCCAACAAAACCTTACATGATGATTTAAACGTAGCTACGGTAAAAGAAGAAATTTCAAGATTAAGTGAAAATTATATTACAAAATTGGAAGACCATCCGAATCATCTGGCGCTAAACCTGCTCGACAATACCACTTTCATCTATAGACTAAAAAGATCTTCAATTTTGGACTTGCCTTTGAGATTTACAAATTAAATATAAATTGTTGTTAACTTTTTGGTTAGCGGCTAGTTCAGGTCTCACTGTTACTTACTCTTTCTCTTATATGATATTTAATTATTGTTCAACTTGGTTTAGAACAGATTGTAAAGTTAAATAAATAAAATAAAAAAACTGATATTCACAATATTGGATTGGTCGGATGTCAGTGAATTAGACTAAATGTAACTTTTGTATTGTATCAAAATAAACTGCTCGATGTTGAGCAACACGTGCAGTAGTTGATAGTGATTGGACCATTGTCTTACATACTTTAGTAAGTTAAGTCATTGATTGGACCAAAACACATGTTTGTATTTAGCTAATTTCCCATGTAGGCGCTAAGACGGGGTATCATAGTAGCTACGCACGTAGCAACTACAAAGTGAAAATAAACGTAGCAACTAAAACTGAATGTTCTCATAGCAACTACGAAAAGGCGGGAAAAATGAAAATTTAAATATTCGATTAGCGCCTACACAATTATTAAAATTTCTCGTTAGTGCCTACGATATCGCAGCCGCTAAAGTGTAGTTGCTAGTAGACTATTTCGTTTTTACGTAGTTGTTGTTAGATTTCCTAAATTCCCGATAGCACCGAACATCTCAGTTTCTCGATAGCACCTACAATAATGAGCGGTAGGTAAAAGAACGAATCTTTAATGGTTCGTTCATTATCTTTACATTCCTTCTAGAGAGCAACAGCTCAAATTGGAAATTTCATAATCCTACATAAAAATCCCATAAAACATCATAATTATTCCCGCTTATCCCAGCAAGCCCCATAAAATCCCCAAACGCAGGGAAAATACCCATCTCTTGGCAACCCTGCTGGCTGCAGATGTCATGGCAGGGAAGTCGTTCAAAAGAGCTGCTCTGTAAAAGAGCTGTTCACTTCGAACGACTCTGTAGGCGCTATGTTACAAATTCAATTTTAGTGGCTATGTAGAGTAGTTGCTAATCGAGATATACAGAAATTTGTCGGACCTAAAAGCTTTTTTCACTTTTAGTTGCTACAATTTAAATATATTTTACAAATTGAACAGTCAAAATCAATGTTCTAAAAAAGTATAGGTCATATTCTCGTTAACGCCTACACAAATTTGAAATGTTCTACCAGCGACTACGAGTGTAGGCGCTAATTCACACTGCCATTTTAGTACCTATGTCAACATTCAAATTGTAGTTGCTATGAGCGTAGCTATTATGAGACCCCACGGGCGCTAACGAGAAATTTTAATAATTGTGTCGGTGCTAATAGAATATTTAGACTTTTAATTTTCCCGCCTTTTTGTAGTTGCTATGAGAACATTCCGCTCTAGTTGCTATGTTTTATAATTAAACTTTAATTTTACTTTGTCGTTGCTATGTGCGTAGCTGCTATGATACCCCGTCATATGAGTGTATAAAGAATTAGAATGTGACAATTATAATTGACTACAGATACTTAAGTACAAGTTGTTCTTTTTTGGGCTGGTTATCATTCGCTTGAGCGTTATTCTTCTCTTTTACTTTCTCCCCCTATACCATAGTATATGGAGAAAGTATTGTTTTCGTCAAAATTTTCGAATTTGAGTTGTTGGTGGATTTATCCATTTTGGTTCCCCCTGAGTCCAAAAAAGTGGTTTTCGGAGTGATGTCTGTGTGTGTGTGTGTGTGTGTGTGTGTGTGTGTGTGTGTGTGTGTGTGTGTGTGTGTGTGTGTGTGTGTGTGTGTGTATGTGTGTCAGGATGTATACAGAGCTAGAGAATGCCCCAATGGTCCGATTTTGTTGAAATTTGGTACGTAGGTCCAAACCCACGATAATTCCAGGCGTTTTTTTCATTTTTTTGAATTTTTTATTTTTAAGGGTAGTTTACCCCCAAAAACCCTCAAAAATCGTCAAAAATCAAAATTTCTCAAAACGGCTCTAACGATTTTGATTAAAATTTTGTGGTTTATTAAGCTTAAAATGGTGAATAAAATGACACCACCCGCATCTCCGGGAAAATGCGCGTTCAAAAGTTATGGAGTAAAAAGTGTTTCAAAAATCAATTTTTTGAATTTTCAAAATAGCTGTTGTCTCGAAATAAATTTTACTTATCACCATTAAATCAAGCTCAAAAAACTAAATAATCCAGTATTTTAAATTATTGCTCTGCGTCAAGTGGTTGCGGAGAAAATTCAATTTTTCGTTTAGCGGTAAACGCAGTACGTTGTTAAAAGTCACAGACGCGCGTAGGGTCAAACGAGCGCTGCTCAGCTGGTAGCTATCCGACTGAGTCATCAAGACATTAATGTTTGGAGCTTTTAACACCTTTTTTTATATTGTTGGGAGAAAGTATGTGTCAGTTAACTGATACCGTTTATTTCTATGGATTTGCTGAATTGCTTGCTGATACATTTCGAGCCTTTTTTTGAGCACATGCAGAAAACTTTATTATTATTAGTCTCACTCACTTCAGGCAGGCTAGTGATGTGCGATACGGCCGTGTATCGCGATACGGCGATACGATACGTATCGGAGCCATGTATCGTATCGGCCGTATCGTATCGGTCCTGTGTATCGCGATACGCGTATCGTATCGGCCAAAATATCGCTTAAACGATACGTATCGTATCATTTTCAACAAAGCAGTTAAAAATAGGTTTAGCCATTGATTTTAGATAATAATTTGCTATTATTGTAATGAAACAGAATCAAAAGTTTTAAGTAAACATCATTAATGTTTATAATAAGTGCTCAAAATAAATAAAATTATTGTTTATTGTCATGCTCATTCATATACTGGCCGTATCGTATCTGTGAAATCTTACCTAATAAACTTGTTTTATCTCCTCCAATTAATTGTGTAATTTAAGTTAAAAGATAGGATATTATGGAGTTCTGTTTTAATGGTCAAATAAGTAATTTGATGCAGCTAAATCCATTTTCTTCCGGATATTGTGGTTGCATAGCGAAAAAAAAAACAATATCGCCGGAAAAAAAAGTATCGTTTTTCTATGTGCCGATATAAAACCGAATATCGTTTTTGGCGATACGATACGTATCGTTTCCAAAATATCGTATCGAAATATCGTATCGCCCCTCCGCGTATCGCGATAATTCCGATACGATACGATACGTATCGCACATCACTAAGCAGGCCGAATTGTCACGTTTCCGAACTTATTTTTCGATTCGCTTAAGAGGAATCTAAAAGTATATTAAACTTACGCCGTTTTAGTGAATTTGTTTAGTTTCCAAGATGGTAAGTAATTTATTAGTTACTGTTTGCATGTAATGAATGGTAAATAATTTTTTTTGTATTCTATTAGCAGGTGGTGGGCTACCAAACCTCATAGGTAAATTTTAGCAATAAATTAAGCAGTTTTACGGAAGAGCAAGATATGCTGCACTAAAATGGATAGAAAATTATTTAACCCTCCAACTGGTCATTATAACCCTCCTTTACTGGTGAGGTTTTTTTGGCCGCCGCGCAAACATTTAGTACAAACAACATAAACATATAAATTGGTATATAAAACATACAAATTATATATCAATTTTTTCAGAATGAAATAGGCTATTCAAAACAATATTGTTTTTAGTGTACTTACAAAAATTATTTTGTTAATCCTCCTATTTTGTAACAATAAAGATTTTTTTTTCTTATTATTTTCCTTTTAGAGTATTATCATGGTAAGGTATGTTGTCCATACAACAAAACTAAGATAGCCAAAATACCACAATTTTATTGGCTTTTTACTGATGTATAACACTTGATTGTTTATATTATAAATAAAATATTACAAAGCAAATATGTGAGGTAAGCACAAACCACATTTTCGCCGCCATATTTTTTTAAATTTTTTATTTTTTATTTTATTAATTTTTTATGATAAAATTTTTACTAGAACTATTTATAAATTATTAAATATAACTATTTGTTATGTATATAAATAATTATATTTATTTATAATAATTAATAAAGTTAGGCCTAGGCCTATTCACTCACCTAGGCCTAGGCCTAACTCACAACTTTCATGTTCACTGACAACTTCACTTTGTACTCTGAATCTTCATTTAGAAGGCCCAAATAGCACTATAATTACTCAATTCACTCATTATTACATTGCAAACTAACTATAATTCACTAAAATTTGCATTTCAAGTAATAACATAACCACAAAACAGCGCCGCCCCTACGATACGCGTAAACAAAAACAAACACCAGAAATTCAGTCTTACCAACATACTGATATTTCAACAAATACAGCTGAACATATGATGACTAGATTGTTCATCTTTTCCTCTTTCATACTATATAAAAAACATCGACATTGACTATAAATAACGAAGTAAAATGCATTTTACATAGACCTTGCAAATGGGATCGCGATCGCGATCCTACAGTTTAGAACGGCCTAAATGGGTCGCGATCACGACGTCACCAGTTGGAGGGTTAACAAACAGGACACAGGCAGTTGAATTAAATTCATTGCAAATGGAATTGAATCAAAGACCAGATCACCATTTAGGGAGGTTACACAAGGAATTCCCCAAGGATAGACACTAGGACCGATATTTTTCTTAATGTATAACTTATCAAATGCATTTCCTGATAAACCACAAGAAATATGTATTATGTTTGCTGATGATACAATGTTGATTAAGCCTATAAGTAGAAATCAAAACACTTCATGGCTTGGTTGAAGAATCATTAAACAATGCATCCAAAATCGTCAAGACATTAACCCTCCAAGCGGTTCAATATAGCACCCTGAGGCGTTACGCATTTTTTAAGGTTTTGCATACTTTCAAATAAAAATTTGTAAAAAATATATTTTTATGACCTAGCACTATAAATGTATTATTATTCAAAAAGTAGATAAAATGGACTATCTAAAGAATACAAAAATTATCACCATTTTGTTACCACCTAATTGTTACCAAAATTAGGTTATAGGATAAAAATTAAAAATTCCAAAAAATATTTTAGCCTACTGTATGTAATTTTGCTCTCCCAAAAAGTAATTTAGAAACACATAATCAAAATTCCAAGATATAGTACATTTTGTTTGGAATTTTATGCAGTTCAAGAAAATATATAATTAATAAAGGTTAGAAGCATTTGAAAAAAATGTATGTTGAATAAAACTAAATATGTCCTATGGTACTTACCCTAATCCCATAAGAACACATGTAAAAATCAAGCTAGGAATTTTATACTAATTCCTACTCATATCTATGGTTATAAACTAGATAAAACATATTAATTTATTCAATGAATGTAAATTAACAGTATTAGTAACACTTTTAATCATGTTATAACCTTAAAGACAATTGGTACAAATTTATTTCATTGTTTACAAAGTTAGCAGATGGTAACAATTTTTTCCCAGATGTTCATTGCATAAGTTATTACAAACAACCATCATTTGAAATGGGTTTTTTTGGATAGTTTTAGAACCTCCCTGGTAACGGCGGGACCGTTCACGAGTCCGTTTTTGTCATTCACTATAAAGTTACGTTGCGTTTTCGAAGAGTCGAAAAATCGACTCAAACGCTCGGAGGTCGAAAGCTGGGCCGAAAAATCAACGAATAACGCTCGGAGGGTTAACCTGAAGATAAATAAAACAAAAACAGTCTTTATGAAATTTACACCATCCAGCACAGCCAGAATTAGATGACAATCTGCCTGACCATGAATTTAAATTGTGAATGACTTGCAAGTTCCTCGTAAGTTTACCTAATTACAGTTGATAACCACTTAAATTGGCAACCTCACACAGAAAACTTAATTAAAAATTGTCCTACAATTTTATATGCCTTAAGGAGAATCAGATACCTTACTGATAAAAAGATCACTATCATTGCATAGGCCTACCATGCATTGTTGCCTCACACCTCAGATTTGGACTGGTGGCCTGGGGGGCAGTGAATGAACTTATAGAGCAAAAATATTAGTTTTACAAAAAAAAGCCGTTAGATTAATCAACAGTCTTTCACCTACTGAATCATGCAAACCTATTTATTATTAGGCCTAAACAGAAAACAGGATTATAACTTTTGTCCTCATTATATATTTTGGAAATCATAATCAATGCAAAAACAGTCCCAACAATACCTAAAAGGTCTGAGTGCCATAGTTACAACTTGAGAAACAAGAATAACCTTAGTCTTCCACAACACAGACTTAAAAAAACCAACAATAGCCCCCTGTACTCCGGATCCAAATTTTTCAACCTATTGCCAGATGAATTGAAAAATCTAACAATCATGCAGCTTTCAAGAATAAATTAAAGGAATATCTACTGATTAGACCATACTATTCTCTTTGTGAATTTTATGAGGAACATTGCTTTGCCCACCGGAACCGTATCATAACAAACCTATTTAACCCCTTCAAGAAGGGAGGAAGAAACATAACGTCTCCCCTGTCCGAGGATTACGGCGAGGAAATGGATAAGTGAAGTAGGGCCTAAGTTAGTAATGTAATCTTTTAAGCCTAGGCCCTATATTACAAAAAAATTCATACAGTATTAATGATGCGAAAATATCATATAAAAAGCATATTTATTATTGTGTAGCCTAGGTCTAAGTTTTATGTGATTTTACAATCTCAACCTTGAAAAATCTAGCTTTTGTGTTTTTCTTTATTTAGGTAGAAACACAGGCTTGCAGAATCTTTTTGCAATAAGTCTATACCCTCTTTTGCCAATTTAGGGAAATATTAGGAAACATACTTTAGCTAAATCGCTTTTAACATGCGAGGAATTATTCTTCTAAATAGGCCTACCTGGATGGTAACTTAAAGATTTTGGCGTATCTCGAAGATACACTGGAAGAAAAGAAAAACAAACACGAGGATTGCAAAATAATACACCTAAGCCTACGTTCTCTCATTCCTGCCATTCCTACAAATAAAAAGAGGCCAACCAGAAGAAATGTTTTTTATAGGATCATAGGCCTACCTAGAAATCCTTCATATATATATAGTATGGCTCATTTAGCCAGCCACCATGGTTTAAGAATAATAAATAAATTCTGCGGTGCAGAGCACCTGAGTCAGAATAAGTAAAAATCTAAACACTAAAATAAAAATTAGATCTCTCTTTATAGAGCTAAATCCAGGGCGCTAAGCCATTGCAGCCCAGCTTCACTTGAGCTAAGCAGACCGGTCAATCCTTCGGCTAAGGCACTCACTGGGCACTCTTCGACTATGTATTCCATAGTTTGATACTCCGCTCCGCAGTCGCTATGACTGGTCTTGTGTCATTCCCCATTTGTACTTCCAATAATTACATCTTCCCACTCCAGTGCGGAGCGATTGAGTATAGTCAACACTGCTTCCGAGGAAGATCATACCACCTACCGCTACGGTCGGGTCAGCTATCAAGAAGTGTTCCGACCTTAAAAAGCGTCCGACAGGAGGAAGTCCAGTTTGTATGGATGTTGAAGTTTGTGTCCATCAACTGGGAGGCTGTTCGTAGAGGTGGTTTTTCGGGACCTCAATCGGCCTGCATTCTGGGGTTGGTAATCATGGATGGGCAGCTGTGGGAACAGATAAGATCTTGGTGTATTCCCTAATGAGTGCATCCTTCGTGTTATTTCAGGAGGAGCGATATTACACAGCACCGGGAGCCAGGGTACAGGGGTTGTCATGAGTGTACCACTATAGCTCTCATGTCCTGTTTAGCTGGACGTCGATCTCTCTAACGTGCACACTATTAAACCACACGGGAGCACAGTACTCAGCAGTTGAATATACCAATGACAGAGCAGTGGTTCGCAGAACTTGTACGTTAGCTCCTCATGTGGAGCCAGCAAATGATGGACAATGTTAGTCCTGGTTCTCACCTTAGCTGCCATTTTTTGTAAGTGGCTTTTAAACGTGAGAGACCAATCTAAAGTGACTCCTAGATACTGTGGGTGGTCATTATGATTCAGCTCAACACCGTTGAATACGATTTTAAGTTTTTGGTTGGTCAGGCGATTATTCAAGTGGAAGCAGCAACCTCAGTTTTTGTTGGGATTGGATTTAGCTTCCAGTCTTCAAAGTATTCACCGAGGGTCGTGAGGTCATTTGTTAGGGTTTCCTCAGCTTGTGGAAAATGCTGGTGTTGATATGCCCAATGCAATATCGTCTGCATACCGTATATAAACTTTATGGACCGAGTTACAGGAATGTCGGCAGTATACACATTAAAGCGCAGTGGGGCGAGCACTGACCCTTGTGGCAGGGCCATCCTTTAGTTGCCTAAACGTACTTTCTCTGTGTCCCAGTGTTTAGTGCCTTGTTACCCGAGTGTTTTATAAACCCCGGGAAAATGTCATCCAAGCCTGCTGCTTTGCCAATTGGCATCGCATCAATCGCCAATCCCAGCTCGTCGTAAGTGAAGGGTCTAGAGACTTCCAAAGGTGCTTGCCGACTCTCCTTTATCTCATTAAGCTTGAAATTAATTTTTCTGTCTGCAGACGTACGCACAGGTTTTGAAAGTACGGAGAGGCGTTTTGCAATTTCACGAGGGCTAGGCTGTGAGGCATTGTATTTTTCACTTGATTTGCCAGTGGAGAGTTTCCTGAGCAGAGACCAAGTTTTTCGGCTACTTTTGGTGAAGTTCAGGTTCTCGACAGTTTTCACCCACTTCTCTCTCCTGAGTTGTCGAGAGAGTTAAGGAGTTTTTCAGCTACATCTCTGTCAGCAGTGTCTGTAAACTCACTGTAAAGATCTTTGCACTCTCTGCTTCATCCTGGTATGTATTCTTTTCTAAAACTCTTGGGATTGTCGCCTTAGCAGAAGACAGGACAAGGCGTGTGAATCGATCATAGTTTTTTATTTTAGAGGGATGAACCTGATGCCGCTATCAAGCCTTGATGAGAAGGCCTCCCACTCAGCTTTATTAAAGTTCCATCTAGCCGAGGAAAATATCTCACTAATGGAATTTGCATTCCTACTGATATTAATACAGGCCTGTGCTGAGAGTGGGGGAATGCACCTAGGACCATCCTGGAAGTAGGTACAGGTGTTGCTGATGGTTCACGGAGCAAAAGCACAATTCTGGAGAGTACCCACGACGCCATCGGGCTGAATGGAAGGTGTGTGGGTCCTTGGCATTATATACCAAGAATGCCCACTGGGTATGATGACTGTTGAAGTCACCTTCATATACCACAGGATGTTCAAAAGTTGGAAGAACTGTGTCTGACCACTGGGTGTTCGGTGGTTTGTAGACGTTTACAATAGTAGTCGCTGACACCTTAACAGCAACAACAAATATGTTGTTATCACAACTTTTGTGGGAGACTGATACGTCGTCTATGTCCTGATACGACGTCTTCAGATGTGCTGTATCCTATTTCAGTTTTTTCTATTTTTATTAGCCTATTCAAATACCGGTATGAAATTTTTTTGCAACTTTGCTGTACTTAACTTATTAGTCTTAAAAAAAATCAGGCCCCAACCTATTGTTGAGTGATCTCGTATTACTCTAGGTCTTTAAAGCAATAAACAACATCGGACATTGCCTAACTAAACAGAGTCTGGACCCAATTACTTTAGCTTAACAGAATTCTACTGCATTAAAAGAAGAATATGACCAATGTCAAAATTATGAAAAATGTACGATAGCCTATTTCTTCCTCATTTTACCCATTTAAATTTACAAAAATGTATAGAACAATAATGAAAAATTAGACAATGATTGTCTTCTTCAAGTAAGATATTTTGGGTGATCAAATTTTCATTTCAGGATAGATTAGATCAAGTGGAAAAAACTAAGTTTCTTGGACTAATAATTGATGACAATCTAGCTTGGAATGACCACATTGATCATGTTATTATGTAAAAAGATATCATCAGGACTTTTTGCGTTGCGCCTAATGGCTAAAGTTTCAAATATTAATACCTTAAAAACAATTTATTTTTCACTTATTCATTTGCATCTTGCTTATGTTATAAGTATTTATGGAGCAACGATAAAGAAGAATTTTGATTGAGTTTTATTACTTCAGAAAAAAGCTTTAGGATTATTTTAAATTAAAAAGAATTGACTCAGTCAAACAGTATTTTTCAGATTTCGGTATACTAACTAACTATCTATGGACTGTATATATTTGAAACAATAATGTGTGTAAAACAATATCCAAATCAAATTTCAGTTAACAATGGTCACCATTATGACACAAGATTAAACCGGAGGGTGGAGTCTCATAGAATGAAATTTTATGAGAAGAAAACTCGCTTCATGGGCAACAAATTTTTATTTCAATTACCTCAGGACATTTTCAATGAAAGTGAGATACAAAATTCAAAAAAAACAATTAAAAAATTACTCATTCAATTGTCTCTATATTCTATAGATGAATTTTGGGAAACAAAAACTACCTTCTCTGGATAGTATTTATGTATTAAGAATCACTTTATAATTTGTATTAAGAATTGCAGTTTTTTTTGTATATTTTAATAATTTTTGAATCTAGTTTTAGTTGAATTTTTGCTGATTGTTGATTCTATTTTTGTTCTCCCTGAGATTTATAAAAAAAATATGTATAGCTTTTCATGCAGGATATATATGTTTATGGAGATCTGTATTAGGCTCTTTATTAATTTAATTTAGTTTATTTAAGTGACTATTCGATGTACTATGTGCATTATTTGAATAAAGAATGATTGATTGATTGTTGCAGGCCAACAAGTTAACACCAGGTTAAGTTAATCCTACAAATTACGTACCTAATAACGTTTCGCTTAATACATTGGGCTAGTTCATAGGTATACGTTATGTAATCTATCCTTATTTTGGGTTAAAAGTAAAAATAATTGAATTTGGCTCTTTTCAGACGTCACTTAATCCTGTCAGAATTCTTAAAAATGAAGCTGAAGAAGAAAAAGCTGAAATAGCTCGCATGTCATCATTTATGGTGCCATCGCCATAGGAGATTTGGTCAAAAGTACACTGGGCCGAAAGGCATGGACAAGATCCTTGTTGGGCATGGAAGGAATGAAGGATCTCTCGAAGTGACTAACGATGGCGCTACTATATTGAAGGCCATTGGAGTCGACAATCCCGCCGCCAAGATTTTGGTTGACATGTCCCGAGTCCAGGATGACGAGGTAGGCGACGCACAACTTCAGTCACAGTGCTCGGTGAGTACCATATATATGTCAGAGAATTTGAATTGTGTAAGACTTAAGTTGAAAGAAATGTATAAATTTCATTAACGTTTATATGAGCGTGCGTTGACTATGTGTGATTAACTCATTGGCCTTCTATCACGGAACTAGTTCCATGATAGCTGTTGTGGTCCCAATTTGTGTATCACGGAACGTTTCCATAAACAATGTTATCTCCAACGTTCAAATTTGTGATAATAAAGCCATATTTTGATGTAAAACAAAATTATTAAAAAGGTCAAAGTAACTTTTAACTAATACTAATAAGTTTCCAATTTTATAAAATATTACATTATTATTAACTATAATTACATAACTGTTTTCCTTGATCTCATTGTATGGATTGAAAAAATAAACATCGACGTGGGTACTAATAAATTTTTGTTTATACTTCTTGATTGTTTCTCTTCTCCTGTGTTTGTCACTGTCAGCTGGGATTTGTGTTGTCGGTAGTAAACTAACCATTGAGTAAATATGGACGTTATTGCATGATGTATTTAAAGTGGTCAAGCAATGTTAAAATATGGAAACTCTGGATTACAAGATCGTCCGCTAGGGGCGCCACAAAACTGGCAACCGATGCGACACAATCGATAGCTTTCATAATCGATAGCTCGATTTGATTCAAATCCTCCATAAGCTATCAACGATCATGATGTCTATCGATTTAATGCAATACGTAGTGGAACAAATAGACCGGATGCACACAGCTGTTTCAACAATCGAAAGTTCCCCTCAAGACAAGTCTGAGACCTGTACCAAGCGTTACTTTCCTCCCTACCTCCTGACCACTCTATACGTTATGAAATAACCTCCATATTTACTCAAATGAACTAACCTCTATCAGTGTAGTGCAGTGTTTTGAAATTGTAAACAGTAGTATTAGGCTAGTTTATGATTGATTTATGAACGTTGGGTAGAACCAGCAAGTAACTTTTTTTAATGTTAGGCCTAATTAATATTAATAGTCATAAAATAAAAAGAACACATGTATTACAAAGCTACAGTTTCAGAGTTTTCATTCATTATTCCTAATACCAGTAATTCAATAATGCAGTCATAATGTTGGTACAATAATGCAATGAACCATGGTTATTGCAAAATGTAAAGTTTTACTAAAAAAGCTATAAAAAATTTATTTTTTTAGGAATAGTAATTATAAAGGATTTTTTATGTAGAAAATTAAATTGGCTAAGGTACCTTCTATTGCAAATAATAAACATATATTACATTTTTTAAGTTAATAAAATAACCTTACCTTTAAAATAATTTTATTTTTCTATTTTTTATTCTTTTCAACAGTTAAAAAATATTTAACAACTACTATATACATATATTTTTATTGCCAATTTAATACACTTTCAGAAAAATATAAAATAATAGGCCTACCTTTATTAATAAAAATAAATTTTCTACTTATTTTTTTTCTAAAAACTTGCATTTTTCGCAATTTTAATAAGATGACTTAGTGATGGATATATGCAAAATAATTGATAGGCCAATGGGTTATTATACCTAATAAAATAGAATAATTTTGTTTAGAGGATTAATTTTTTTGACTTTGTTGTTATGCATATTTAATACCGATAGTTTTTTAAATGTTTAAGCAGTGTATGTTTTGGCAAGAAAGTATTCGCAATATCGGAAATTATTCGGGGGGACGTCTGCTAATGCCAACTTTCAGCTTTTCAGTATGTTCCGCGAACAGGTGCATTGACAGCCAGAAGGAAGTTCATTGTCCGTCGACCACTGACTCGTAGATAGTGTTTATGAAAATAGACCCCCGCCCCACTCAATTACCTGTCTTCTCTCCCCCTTCCCACATTCCAAATACTCTTTGAGTCATTGGGTCATCTGACTTTGCGCTGTTGTTTCAAAGTTTTTTGGAGCAGGGCAGGATCGCGGTGTTCAATTTTGTTAGCTTTGTGTATTTTTCCAACGGGACGTGTCGGATTTTTAAGCGGATTTTCGAATTAGCGGGGTTTGGGTTATGGGGACTCTACTGTAACTATGTTACACTACCATGACCTTGAATCATTAACCATTAACAGTCCGTGCAAATACAGCCACCCCAGTTCAGTACAAGTCCAGTTGCTGTCTGCTTCAAACTGTTAGAAGTAATTAATTATCTAGACATCTTTCTTGTTTTAAGATATTTCAAACTTGCAATAAACACATTTTAGAATTCAAGGAATTGTTATTTTTTAAATGAATATTTTAATGTATTTTATCTTTTGTTCTTCCTTTTTGTCGTCTGCTGGAGTTAGAATTAAAAACGGATGACTCACGTGATGTTCAGGGTTGCTTAAAGGCTGAGTATGTTTGTAAATTAAACAATTTAAAAAGGGATAGAAAATGAATTGCCATATTCTTGACTTTATTTGTCATATATCATCAATAAAACCAATGAAATCGGCAATTGCCGTGCCGATTTCATCAAAAGATATGGAGTTGTAAACTACTCGACTCGTTTGGACGAGTATCTTCAACTACTCGACTTGATACCGAGTAGTGCTAAGTACACTAGTAATTACTTCCTAGAATTACTTATTTGAGTAGGTACTTGCCCACCCCCCTAACTCAAGTTTTAAAATGTTCTCAGTGAATTTATTAGTCATCATAGTAATATGTTTAGGCCTGTCTTTGAAGAATTATATAAGAGCCCCGACACCTCTGACTCAACCTAGAATCATAAGGTATTTACAGTAGAACCTCGATAGTTCGACACTTTGTGGACTTAGAGAGTGTCGAACTATCGAAATGTCGAATTATAGGGAGAATATGGGAAATTTTAACACTGGGAGTATAAAAATCATAATTTGAATTTAGGAAACACTAAATTTTAGTAAACCATAACCTAATTGAACTTTAACATAAACAACATTCAAATCATTCGCCAATTTGTTTACACTTTCACCTTTGTAAGGCTCCAACATGGACACTGTCGGTCACTATTAACATGTTAAGTTGTCATGGACATGTCGAACTATCGGGAATGTCGAACTATTGAGAGTCGAACTATCGAGGTTCCACTGTATTTACAAAAAACAGAAAAATTGCACATTACATTGTTGAAACAATACAGCCTATCTGACAAATTACAAACTTTATAGGAGTGAATAAACACTGTTTTAGTTACTTTAATCATATAACCAGTGGCGGATCCAGAGGGGGGGGGGACGAAGGGGGCGATTGCCCCCACCCATCAAGTCTAAGGAATATGTATTCCTACTTAGGCATTTTACTTAAAGATTAAACTTACTGTATTCACACTACATATCACCCAGATAGACAATATTTTCATTAAAAATTATGCTTTGCAAAGGGGCAGTATTAAATCGTCGCTATACTAACGCTGTCCCTCGGGTTTTCAGTGATCTATGGCCGCCATTGTCTTTCTAATCACATTGCTTTTGCTGGGATCCCGTACTAAATTTCGAGAAAAATGGTAGATAGGCGGGATTGTTCCCTCAATGACAGTTATTAAAATGCATAGGCAAATTGAGTGCTATTTGAGTTCTTGCAATTCCTCATGCATTAATTAATGTTAGAAATGTTTTGTACAAATTTAATGATATAATTTATCTGTGAATTATTAAATGTGATATCGAAAAAAACATCAATAAAGGCTGATGCCTTGTCAAATAATATGACATAAAAAAGATAGATGGACATTTGTATTGAAATTTTTCCACATAGGGGAACCTCAAAATCCCTTTTTACCTGTTTGTAAAGTAATTAAAATGATTAATTGCTTACTTCAGGGTGTCTACTGATACTGGAAATACTTGAAATACTGGAATTTTATTTCCATACTGGAAATACTGGAATTATACTGGAATTTCAAAGTAGATACTGGAATTTTTTATTTTATTAAAATATGTATTTTTTTAATGTATAATATATCGAGTTTGTCATTTGATCTGTACATAATAAAGTAAAAAATATTTTACAAGTCATTTTTGCTGTTTGAGTATGTTTGCAAACCAAAATCAGAAAAGTTGTAGTTCTCTTCAAATAGTTAATCAAGAGTAAACGTTTGTGTAAAGATGGAGCCTAGAAAATGTTTGACTTTATACTCAAGATTTATTTTTCTTTCTTAATAATTGTAATTGTATTCTTTTTTTTTACTTTTAAGTATCAACCTATTTCATTATTTTTTTGTAGTTAAATGTTCTTTATGATTAGGCTATTTTTCATATTAAATAAACGCATAATGAAGTGGGAGAAACCGAGGGCTATAGAGTGAGTTAAGGGCCTTCACAAAAAAAAGCAAAAAAATATAAAACAAATGTCATTGTTGGAAAGTACTTATTAATCATAATCGTAAGTGTTTTATCTTTATACAAAAATCTATTTAAATATTAATTATATGAATAAATTGTCATTATTGTTACTCCATGTTTGAATTAATAGTTTGCGAGTGATACTGGAATTTTTGAAAAAATATACTGGAAATCCTGGAAATATACTGGAATTCTAAAATTAGATTTCAGTAGACACCCTGTTACTTCCAGTATGGTTTTAGGGGTGGCCGGAGTGCTACCTCGGCTGCTGTGGAGTTCATTCACACAACGTTGAATAAGATCAATGATGGCTCTAGGGTAGCCGGGGTGTACTTGGACCTCTCCAGAGGTAATAAAGCTAATGTGAAGTTGTGATAAAGTCAATCACAACCTCCTCCTTCTTAAATTAATACGCTATGGGGTAAAAAGAAAACTCTTGAGAATATTACAATCTTACGTACAATTTAGGTATCAGAGCACCCAAATATTCAATGAAAAACATAATTTCTTACAAAGAATTCAGTCTCCACCAGAACAAATGTTTTGTGAGGTCCCACAAGGATCAATTTTGGGTCCCTATCTCAAAGTATGCTGATGACACACTCAGCTCTCTGTTGGGCAAAAGATATAAATAACCTTGAAGTTAGGGTGTCAAATTTTATCTCTGAGACATTAGGCACTTTTAGGAAAACCAGCTTTCAATTAATACGGACAAGGCTGAATTGCTTTTTTTAGGCCGCGTAATGAAATGAACCGTACTGTGATTAACCTTGAGAATGATCTTATATAATAATAATACTCAATATATACTCAAATAACAAAAATAAATTGTAAGGTTTGTATCTTGATAATAATTTATCTTGGTCAAATCATGTCTAGATCATGTTTGTAGTAAAATTTCCTCTGGTTTGTGTTTTATGAAAAGATTGGCTTTTATTTTAGATGCTGATGGGCTAAAAACTGTTTTTTTGTGTAATCTATACTTATATTTCATATGGATTACTGCTGTGGGGTAGCACCTTTAAAAACATACACTAAGAGGGGTTAAACTTTACAGAAAAGAGCTGTGAGATTAATCGCAAATGTTGAACTAAAGTAAGACAATTAAAATTAACACAAAAATACAAAACAAAAATTGAACTGAAAATGATACTAAACTTATTTTCAAGAAAACATCTTGTAAACAATTTTTTATAAAATACAACTTACTCACTATTTATGGATTGTACATATACATAACAATATTATTGGTTAAAAATTATAATAAATTTTCAATAAAAAATGGTAATCAAATTCACAGCTACAATACTCGTCACTTAATACATAGAAACAATTATAAACTAAATTTCACTTGAAACAGTCGCTACATTAAAGGAGCTATATATTTCAATATGTTGCCAAATAACCTAAAAAGATTAAATCAATGAGCTTTCAACAACAGTTAAAGCGTTCCTCATCAACAAAGTTCCCAATAACCTAGATATAAATTAAAATAGTTCTTATGGGCCTGTATTACCGTAAAATTTTATTGTTATGTGATGCATGTTGTATGACTTGTCGGGGGCAATAGAACAGGCGTGTCAAGGTCAAGTTTTTTAATGAGCCAGCTGATTTTTGCTCATTTAACTACATGTTAATTGGCTTGACCTTCACCCGCCTGTTCTATTGCCCCCTACTATAACTATGTCTATGCACAAATTGAAATATAATGATGTGTTCTTAACAATAAAGATATATTATTATTATTATTACTTTATAGCGGCTGAACTTCTCAGAGAGGCTGAAAAGCTGATAGACCAAAAGATCCATCCTCAAATTATTATATCTGGTTGGAGGCGTGCTACAACAATTGCTCGAAATGCACTTAAAGATTCTTCTATGGATAATAGGTAAGCGTTTGGAGTTTGGAATATTAATTAGTCAAGTCAACTTCTATACTGTATATAACAGTTGTTTGTGTTTGGACACATATATCCTACGGTTTTGGGTTGAGCCATGGCACAGCAAATTCGCCAGACTTCGGAACCATGAAAGCAATGTGGTGAGATCGAATTAGTGTCCTGCTTTGTAGTTATTATCAGTACTATTCGCCTGTACTGTAGAGACTCGCCCCTTACTTTGTCTAATATATTCAGTTCCACTCACAGGAGAATGGTCCTTGTAGTCAGAACAAAGTTAGGCAAATAAAGGTCTACAGTAAACTTCCTTTAATCCACATCTTATGATCCGGCATGCTTGATAATCCAGCATGATTTTTAGAAACACTTTATTGATAGGTATAAAAAAAAATAAAGAGTGTTCAAGTTCGTTTGGGATCGGAAGTCGCAAACGGACAACTTTGTGCCGCCACACAAAGCACTTTGGAGTGCGTGTACGGGAGACAATTCGTATTCATCCGACACAGGAGACATACCGTACTATAATCTCATTTTAGTTTCACAGTCAACATTACGGTATTTTTCATTAAAGTATGTTATGCAATGTATTTATACTGTAGGTAGTAAAGCTGTTTAAAAAATAAAATAGTACATATCTTAATGTAATTTTTTTTAAATTCACATTTTCCTGACATTCATTCTGTAATACAGAATATTTTTAAACCTGGCATGTGTCAAGTCCCAGACATGCCGGTAGAGGAAGTTTACTGTACCAACCTTTTGTGGCAGTGCAGGCCCCTTTAAAACACTTTGTGGCCAGTTGTATTGTGGATCATTTGGACGGGATATATACAGGACATACTGTTGTTAGATCTTAGATTACTATTTTATCACGCCTTATTTGTAAATTTCTGAAAACTAATTCTACCTCGTGCGGATCAGTGCGAATTCGGAAAGATTCCGCGAGGACCTTTTGAACATTGCCCGCACAACTCTCAGCTCCAAGATTCTGTCCCAACACAAGGAGCACTTCTCCAAGCTGGCTGTTGATGCTGTTCTGCGGCTCAAGGGCAGCGGTAACCTCGGCGCCATCCAGATTATCAAGAAAAAGGGCGGAGTGCTCGAGGACTCCTTCCTTGATGAAGGTACGCCTTTTTATGCTAAATTTGCACTTATTGAAAAAAATAGAGTTTTTAACTAAAAAAATTGCTCCATATTTAAGATTTTATTTTTGATTATAACTTTTGGCACTACATTAATTGGAAGTGTCGTTTAAAAGGGTGATGTAGTGATCGAAGCCATGGATAATCAACGGATAAATGCGACCTCCTTGTTGTTACCCATGACTTGTGACTTGTGATAATGGTTTTTAAATGTTAATTATTTATAATGTTAATTAATTATAATTTTGTTAAAATTATTGTTTCAGACCAAATGAAGTAGGCTGTGTATTTTATTATCCGCATTAAATTAGGATGTTTAGATTTCCTGCAAATTTTCAATGGTATAATTCTTGCAGTAGAGTAAGTTTATGGTAGAAGTTGTAAGTGTATGACATCTAAGTAAAGCTGCGATTTCAGGAACAGTATTTTTTAGTTTAGTAGCGTAGTATAGTAAAAGCATGTGGTAAGGATTTTTAATAGATTATAATATCTATTTTAAACTAATCGATAATAGAAGCTTTTCCTTCTTTTGCTGAATAAAATGAATAGTCTGCATGTTTGAGACATTCTCTAACCCTTTCAGTGCCATGGTACTATATATCGGATCCAAGGCTTTTTAACGAAAAATACTAAAGATTTTATATATGGGATCTCGCCTTTCATCCAAAAAGTCCGACGATCCGCTATATCGGCTCGCCACTGAGGTTAATAGGGTGGACTCAAACGGGAATATCGTTTGTCTCGATTGTTTTGAAACATCGATGGTTTCATTCGATTCTCCCTACAATCAAGAACCAAAAATCTTGATTTTGGGTTGAAAATTAATTTTTTCCATGCACTTGCCTTCTTGGAAACCAAGCACTTTTTGGAAGTTATTTAAATATTTTTCAAGCCCCAAAATTGTTTAAAATCCTAATTGTTCCATAAATATATGAGAAAATTAGTTTGTTCTGCGAACTTGCAAAAAATTACTGGACATACGAAGCTTTATTTTTGTACAAATGAAGAAAAAATATCAGAGAATGTTAAAGGCTTATTATTGTTTCACATCATGGCTCTGCTCGACTGTCTTGCCTAGTTCCTGTCCTATTTTTATAGACACAGGTTTCATATAACAGATGATTACTTTAACATTTAGAACTGGTATTATTATTAATCAGTATTTTTATTTTTCTACGAGTAGAGGCGCATGAGTTATTCTGAAGGCGAATGAGCGAAGCAAAGCTTTCCGGAGGTGAGTGATAGAATCAAACGAGCTAATTTTGGAGATGTAAGAATTGAGGAAATTAACTTACCCCAGGCAGAGACGAGTGAAAGAAAGGATCAAGCTAATTTTTTATGCAATTTAGATGAGGAAACTAGCTCAACCCAGGGGTGAAGGATTGCAGTGAACTGGATAATTTTGAAGGCAAGTGAGGAGAGCAAACAAACTCATCCTGGGGTTGAGAGAGAAGTTAATTAAGAGCATCAATGTGTGCAAATCTGTATTTAAAACCATGCAGATTTAAAAAAAATGGTTCAATACAGGAAAAACTTTGTGATCAGTTCTAAAATTAAAAGAAGCCATTACATGGAAAAAAGTGTGATTTTGTGGGAGGCCATTGGCAGGCACAGGTGATTGATGCGTGAGTGTCGGCAGGCACGGGTAAACTGTTGTGGGGAGGTATGGGTGACTGAGACATGAGTGTCGGGAGGCATGAGTGACTGATACATGAGTATCAGGAGGCATGGGTGACTGATACATGAGTATCAGGAGGCATGGGTGACCGATACATGAGTGTTGGGATGCTTGGGTGACTGAAACATGAGTGTCGGGAGGCATGAGTGACTGATACATGAGTATCAGGAGGCATGGGTGACTGATACATGAGTATCAGGAGGCATGGGTGACCGATACATGAGTGTTGGGATGCTTGGGTGACTGATATATCAGTGTCTGGAGGCATGGGTGACTGATACATGAGTGTTGGGAGGCATGGGTGACCGATACATGAGTGTTGGGATGCTTGGGTGACTGAGACATGAGTGTCGGGAGGCATGAGTGACTGATACATGAGTATCAGGAGGCATGGGTGACTGATACATGAGTATCAGGAGGCATGGGTGACCGATACATGAGTGTTGGGATGCTTGGGTGACTGATATATCAGTGTCTGGAGGCATGGGTGACTGATACATGAGTGTTGGGAGGCTGGGTGACTGATACATGAGTCTCATCGTGGAATAGCCTCTGGATCACCTAATATAAATCAAAAGGTTTAAATTACCTGGATTGTCGCCAAGTGATCCTGTTAAATGGTTGTAACTACCATTGGTTTCGAACCTATATAAGGGTCCATTTTCAAGTTAATAAAAACATCAAGCCTCAATATCTTGTTCACAAAAACTTGGAACAATTGTCATAGTCCGTTAAAAAAGGCACAAAACACAACACACACGACACGAAGATATTAATTTAAAAAAACTGGTCAGTTGAAAAACGAACAAGCGAGTCGTCGCCGGCGGATGGTGAGTCATGACTCAATCCGAAACCAATGGTAGTTACAACCATTTAACAGGATCACTTGGCGACAATCCAGGTAATTTAAACCTTTTGATAGATACATGAGTGTCTGGAGGCATGGGTGTCTGATACATGAGTGTCTGGAGGCATGGGTGTCTAATATGTTAGTGTTGCAGGGTTTCTGCTGGACAAGAAGCCGGGCCAGCACCAGCCAAAGCGGGTGGAGAACGCTCGCATCCTGATCGCCAACACTCCCATGGACACAGACAAGATCAAGGTGTTTGGGGTCGCGGGGTGCGCGTCGACTCCATGGCCAAGATAGCTGAGCTTGAGGTGGCCGAGAAGGAAAAGATGAAGGATAAGGTGGACAAGATCATCAAACACGGCTGCAACGTGTTTATCAACAGGTCTGTAGATACTAGTTCTCAGTCCAATGGAGTTTTGCTGTACCATAACTTGCTACTATGCCTACTCTGGATGTTACAATTAGAAAAACATGCCTTTAAATGGTACTTATTATAAATATTTTATACTACTATTTTTTATTGTTGACAACCTGGATGGGCAGTCTATAATTAATGGATTTTTGGTCATTAGATTCCTTTACATAAATGTTAAGGCTGTTTTTTAATGGTTCTGTCGTCATTGACCAGCTTTAATTACAATGTTCAATTGGGATTAGGCACCATTTAACACAGCTTCACAACCAGCGACCTCTTTTCCTCGATCTGATCGTC
Organism: Neoaliturus tenellus; assembly: GCA_030545055.2. Taxonomy (NCBI): domain Eukaryota; kingdom Metazoa; phylum Arthropoda; class Insecta; order Hemiptera; family Cicadellidae; genus Neoaliturus; species Neoaliturus tenellus. Next base: position 211,862,727 of record CM061531.1, read on the forward strand.
GATGAATTCTAGTATCCAACAAGAAAAGTATGGAGTAGAGGGACTTTACAGAATATCTTTTATAACATTATGATATCAGTTTTAAAAATTAGGTTGTTTTCATCTCTCATTTTTAAAACAACAGAATATTTATCTTAAATTAAAATAAAAACCCCCCGTCGCAGCAGACCTGCGTAATCAGCGAATTTACAAATTATTAATATTAATTTTGACCAGATGAACCTATAAACAAAATTTCATTACGTGCTCTTAAATAGGGAAATAAATGTTGATTATCCTTATAATAAATACAAGTTAAGAGTATGCATGTATGCTGCCATGGGGAACATTAAAAGTGGATTTTAAGCTTAAAAAGTTTATTTGGACCATATGAAGCAATATACTAAGTTTCATCAATATCTGTCCATAAATAAAAGAGTTTGCCTATTATCCATATGATTAACATAAAAAAATAGTATGCAGGTTTGCTATCATGATAAGTACAAATACCCCCGTCGCAGCAGACCTGCGTACTCAGCGAATTTCCAATGGAATCTTGGCATAATTTCTTTTTCCCCATAAAATCCATGGGGATGAGAGTATGTAGGTTTGCCGCCAAATGGGTTTTGTTGGTAAATATAAGTTAAACCCAACCTATGGAATGTACATACTAAATTTTATCCGGTTATGGTGTTCTTTTTATTTTCCCCGTAAACCCCATAGGGGTAAGTACGTAGGTTTGCCGCCATATGGGTTTTCTAAGCAAATATAAGTTAAACGCTTCCGAATGAATGTACTTACCAAATTTTATCAAGATATGTCAATAAATAAGCAAGATAGAAGGTTTTGTTAATTTCAAATAAGAATAACATGGAAAACACAGTTTTTGGATTTTCTCGATAACCATTTAAGCTAGGTAAAAAATTCAAAATACTAGATTGTTTGTTTTTTTAAGCTCTTTTAAATGGTTTAAGTTAAAATTGTTGAATTTTATAAATAAAAGTAAAAAAAGCCAAAAACCCATTTTTTACCCTTTTGAAACCCCATAAAACCCCGTTCCCATGGTCCGATCATTCTGGTTCGCGAACTCAACCTAGAAGACGCTGGCTTACACCCCTGCACCAAATTTCATCAAAATCGGAGGTTCCGTTCAAAAGTTATCGTGTTCACCGACACACACACATATATATATATATATATATATATATGTATATATATCAATTTGAACGAACGGTGTTTTTGGCTTCTAGGGACCTCAAAACAAAAAAGTATCATGGTCCCGGGCTTAGGTCTTACCATGACTACTACCGTAATAGCGTATTCCCTATAGGGAAATTCGCTAAAATCCACAATATAATATATATAATTATGTAATCGCAGAGGTGTCCCTACATTGATACAAACGGCAGCTCCCATGAAAACGACGGTAATAGCTTATTTCTAAAGGAAATTCGCTAATATCTCGGTAACCAGTGGACGTAGAGCAATAATAGTGTAGTAAAATTAAGCCAAAATATGGCTGGAAAATGAAATAATTTTTGGACAGCCAATTTTTGCTGAAATGTGTTCTATGCCATCCCCTGACCTCCCTCAGAAAAGTCCCCTGAAATCCCCAATGGGCAACATGCCTAAAAATGATGGGATGGCCCACGTGGAGTCAGAAATAAATCTTTCTTCGACCTATGGGTTTATGTACATCAAATTAAAGCTCTTAAGTAGTAGAATCTAATGCCGCAAACCCCATCTCAAAAGGTTGCCTGAGTCGAAAACGGCAGCCTGTCAAACTTTGAATAAAAATCAAATTTTAACCTAAACGCTTAAAAATGTAATAATTTTCGAAATACTTGACCTTTCGAGGTGCGGTTTGCGGCAAACGTTTGCTTTTACAATTGCCTTTGAAAATGCAGATAGTTAGTTATATTCTTATCATACTACTCTTGAACCACCCTCCAGATGGACGTCCCAAAGAGGAAGTTTAAAAAAAATTTTCTTGGACCATAGCCATCCTATACATAATTTTTAAGGTCTTAGTAAGGAGAGTACATAGCCGAAAACCAGACCTCAAAAGGTCAAATATGTCGGAAGTTATTGTATTTCAAAGTTTTGATAGTATTATTTTATTCTAAACTTTGAACGCCTGCCATTTTACTCCCGACAGTTATATTGAGGTCGGGTTTACGGCATTGTATTGTACATTTGAAGACCTTTAATTTGATATATATAAACCTTCTGGAATGTATTTAAATTTAGTATGCTTAATATCAAATTTTAATGTAACTCCTTATGGGCCTACCCCTCATTTTTAAGCGTGATCCCCATATGGGATTTCTGGGGACTTTTTGGAGGAAGGTCAGGGGACGCCATAGAACACATTTCAAAAGAAATTGGCTTTCCAAAAATTATTTCATTTTTCCCGACTAATTTTACTACACTATAATTAAACATACCAAATTGTTTGTTTTTTCGAGCTGAATCTAATGGTGTACACTAAAAGGTAATCAAATAAAAATATCTATGTGAAAAGTGGAAAAAACCCACTTTTGAGGGGTAAAATCCCCCACTTTCCCTACTGAAGTTGGGCCGATCTTACTGGTTAACGAACTCATCCAAGAGAATCTAACTTTACATGCCTGTACCAAATTTCATGATAATCAGACGATTTTTGCACTAGTAATCGTGTTCAAAAGCACTCAAAATTGAAAATTCTATTTCCCATATAAGCCCATGTTAAATTTTTTAGTAAATCGTTATTTGAGCAGTTTTAAATGTGTTACCGACAAATAATCACTACGTATCCAGAAAGTACACATAAAAAGCCACAAGATAATATATATAATTATGTAATCGCAGAGGTGTCCCTACATCGATACAAACGGCAGCTCCCATGAAAACTACGGTAATAGCTTATTTCTAAAGGAAATTCGCTAATATCTCGGTAACCAGTGGACGTAGAGCAATAATTAAACATACCAAATTGTTTGTTTTTTCGAGCTGAATCTAATGGTGTACACTAAAAGGTAATCAAATAAAAATATCTATGTAAAAAGTGGAAAAACCCCACTTTTGAGGGGTAAAATCCCCCACTTTCCCTACTGAAGTTGGGCCGATCTTACTGGTTAACGAACTCATCCAAGAGAATCTAACTTTACATGCCTGTACCAAATTTCATGATGATCAGACGATTTTTGCACTAGTTATCGTGTTCACAAGCACTCAAAATTGAAAATTCTATTTCCCATATAAGCCCATGTTAAATTTTTTAGTAAATCGTTATTTGAGCAGTTTTAAATGTGTTACCGACAAATAATCACTACGTATCCAGAAAGTACACATAAAAAGCCACAAGATAATATATATAATTATGTAATCGCAGAGGTGTCCCTACATCGATACAAACGGCAGCTCCCATGAAAACGACGGTAATAGCTTATTTCTAAAGGAAATTCGCTAATATCTCGGTAACCAGTGGACGTAGAGCAATAATTAAACATACCAAATTGTTTGTTTTTTCGAGCTGAATCTAATGGTGTACACTAAAAGGTAATCAAATAAAAATATCTATGTAAAAAGTGGAAAAACCCCACTTTTGAGGGGTAAAATCCCCCACTTTCCCTACTGAAGTTGGGCCGATCTTACTGGTTAACGAACTCATCCAAGAGAATCTAACTTTACATGCCTGTACCAAATTTCATGATGATCAGACGATTTTTGCACTAGTAATCGTGTTCACAAGCACTCAAAATTGAAAATTCTATTTCCCATATAAGCCCATGTTAAATTTTTTAGTAAATCGTTATTTGAGCAGTTTTAAATGTGTTACCGACAAATAATCACTACGTATCCAGAAAGTACACATAAAAAGCCACAAGATAATATATATAATTATGTAATCGCAGAGGTGTCCCTACATCGATACAAACGGCAGCTCCCATGAAAACGACGGTAATAGCTTATTTCTAAAGGAAATTCGCTAATATCTCGGTAACCAGTGGACGTAGAGCAATAATTAAACATACCAAATTGTTTGTTTTTTTGAGCTGAATCTAATGGTGTACACTAAAAGGTAATCAAATAAAAATATCTATGTAAAAAGTGGAAAAACCCCACTTTTGAGGGGTAAAATCCCCCACTTTCCCTACTGAAGTTGGGCCGATCTTACTAGTTAACGAACTCATCCAAGAGAATCAAACTTTACATGCCTGTACCAAATTTCATGATGATCAGACGATTTTTGCACTAGTTATCGTGTTCACAAGCACTCAAAATTGAAAATTCTATTTCCCATATAAGCCCATGTTAAATTTTTTAGTAAATCGTTATTTGAGCAGTTTTAAATGTGTTACCGACAAATAATCACTACGTATCCAGAAAGTACACATAAAAAGCCACAAGATAATATATATAATTATGTAATCGCAGAGGTGTCCCTACATCGATACAAACGGCAGCTCCCATGAAAACGACGGTAATAGCTTATTTCTAAAGGAAATTCGCTAATATCTCGGTAACCAGTGGACGTAGAGCAATAATTAAACATACCAAATTGTTTGTTTTTTCGAGCTGAATCTAATGGTGTACACTAAAAGGTAATCAAATAAAAATATCTATGTAAAAAGTGGAAAAACCCCACTTTTGAGGGGTAAAATCCCCCACTTTCCCTACTGAAGTTGGGCCGATCTTACTGGTTAACGAACTCATCCAAGAGAATCTAACTTTACATGCCTGTACCAAATTTCATGATGATCAGACGATTTTTGCACTAGTTATCGTGTTCACAAGCACTCAAAATTGAAAATTCTATTTCCCATATAAGCCCATGTTAAATTTTTTAGTAAATCGTTATTTGAGCAGTTTTAAATGTGTTACCGACAAATAATCACTACGTATCCAGAAAGTACACATAAAAAGCCACAAGATAATATATATAATTATGTAATCGCAGAGGTGTCCCTACATCGATACAAACGGCAGCTCCCATGAAAACGACGGTAATAGCTTATTTCTAAAGGAAATTCGCTAATATCTCGGTAACCAGTGGACGTAGAGCAATAATTAAACATACCAAATTGTTTGTTTTTTCGAGCTGAATCTAATGGTGTACACTAAAAGGTAATCAAATATAAATATCTATGTAAAAAGTGGAAAAACCCCACTTTTGAGGGGTAAAATCCCCCACTTTCCCTACTGAAGTTGGGCCGATCTTACTGGTTAACGAACTCATCCAAGAGAATCAAACTTTACATGCCTGTACCAAATTTCATGATGATCAGACGATTTTTGCACTAGTTATCGTGTTCACAAGCACTCAAAATTGAAAATTCTATTTCCCATATAAGCCCATGTTAAATTTTTTAGTAAATCGTTCTTTGAGCAGTTTTAAATGTGTTACCGACAAATAATCACTACGTATCCAGAAAGTACACATAAAAAGCCACAAGATAATATATTTAATTATGTAATCGCAGAGGTGTCCCTACATCGATACAAACGGCAGCTCCCATGAAAACGACGGTAATAGCTTATTTCTAAAGGAAATTCGCTAATATCTCGGTAACCAGTGGACGTAGAGCAATAATTAAACATACCAAATTGTTTGTTTTTTCGAGCTGAATCTAATGGTGTTCACTAAAAGGTAATCAAATAAAAATATCTATGTGAAAAGTGGAAAAAACCCACTTTTGAGGGGTAAAATCCCCCACTTTCCCTACTGAAGTTGGGCCGATCTTACTGGTTAACGAACTCATCCAAGAGAATCTAACTTTACATGCCTGTACCAAATTTCATGATGATCAGACGATTTTTGCACTAGTAATCGTGTTCACAAGCACTCAAAATTGAAAATTCTATTTCCCATATAAGCCCATGTTAAATTTTTTTAGTAAATCGTTATTTGAGCAGTTTTAAATGTGTTACCGACAAATAATCACTACGTATCCAGAAAGTACACATAAAAAGCCACAAGATAATATATATAATTATGTAATCGCAGAGGTGTCCCTACATCGATACAAACGGCAGCTCCCATGAAAACGACGGTAATAGCTTATTTCTAAAGGAAATTTGCTAATATCTCGGTAACCAATGGACGTAGAGCAATAATTAAACATACCAAATTGTTTGTTTTTTCGAGCTGAATCTAATGGTGTACACTAAAAGGTAATCAAATAAAAATATCTATGTGAAAAGTGGAAAAAACCCACTTTTGAGGGGTAAAATCCCCCACTTTCCCTACTGAAGTTGGGCCGATCTTACTGGTTAACGAACTCATCCAAGAGAATCTAACTTTACATGCCTGTACCAAATTTCATGATGATCAGACGATTTTTGCACTAGTTATCGTGTTCACAAGCACTCAAAATTGAAAATTCTATTTCCCATATAAGCCCATGTTAAATTTTTTAGTAAATCGTTATTTGAGCAGTTTTAAATGTGTTACCGACAAATAATCACTACGTATCCAGAAAGTACACATAAAAAGCCACAAGATAATATATATAATTATGTAATCGCAGAGGTGTCCCTACATCGATACAAACGGCAGCTCCCATGAAAACGACGGTAATAGCTTATTTCTAAAGGAAATTCGCTAATATCTCGGTAACCAGTGGACGTAGAGCAATAATTAAACATACCAAATTGTTTGTTTTTTCGAGCTGAATCTAATGGTGTACACTAAAAGGTAATCAAATATAAATATCTATGTAAAAAGTGGAAAAACCCCACTTTTGAGGGGTAAAATCCCCCACTTTCCCTACTGAAGTTGGGCCGATCTTACTGGTTAACGAACTCATCCAAGAGAATCAAACTTTACATGCCTGTACCAAATTTCATGATGATCAGACGATTTTTGCACTAGTTATCGTGTTCACAAGCACTCAAAATTGAAAATTCTATTTCCCATATAAGCCCATGTTAAATTTTTTAGTAAATCGTTCTTTGAGCAGTTTTAAATGTGTTACCGACAAATAATCACTACGTATCCAGAAAGTACACATAAAAAGCCACAAGATAACATATATAATTATGTAATCGCAGAGGTGTCCCTACATCGATACAAACGGCAGCTCCCATGAAAACGACGGTAATAGCTTATTTCTAAAGGAAATTCGCTAATATCTCGGTAACCAGTGGACGTAGAGCAATAATTAAACATACCAAATTGTTTGTTTTTTCGAGCTGAATCTAATGGTGTACACTAAAAGGTAATCAAATAAAAATATCTATGTGAAAAGTGGAAAAAACCCACTTTTGAGGGGTAAAATCCCCCACTTTCCCTACTGAAGTTGGGCCGATCTTACTGGTTAACGAACTCATCCAAGAGAATCTAACTTTACATGCCTGTACCAAATTTCATGATGATCAGACGATTTTTGCACTAGTAATCGTGTTCACAAGCACTCAAAATTGAAAATTCTATTTCCCATATAAGCCCATGTTAAATTTTTTTAGTAAATCGTTATTTGAGCAGTTTTAAATGTGTTACCGACAAATAATCACTACGTATCCAGAAAGTACACATAAAAAGCCACAAGATAATATATATAATTATGTAATCGCAGAGGTGTCCCTACATCGATACAAACGGCAGCTCCCATGAAAACGACGGTAATAGCTTATTTCTAAAGGAAATTCGCTAATATCTCGGTAACCAGTGGACGTAGAGCAATAATTAAACATACCAAATTGTTTGTTTTTTCGAGCTGAATCTAATGGTGTACACTAAAAGGTAATCAAATAAAAATATCTATGTGAAAAGTGGAAAAAACCCACTTTTGAGGGGTAAAATCCCCCACTTTCCCTACTGAAGTTGGGCCGATCTTACTGGTTAACGAACTCATCCAAGAGAATCGAACTTTACATGCCTGTACCAAATTTCATGATGATCAGACGATTTTTGCACTAGTTATCGTGTTCACAAGCACTCAAAATTGAAAATTCTATTTCCCATATAAGCCCATGTTAAATTTTTTAGTAAATCGTTATTTGAGCAGTTTTAAATGTGTTACCGACAAATAATCACTACGTATCCAGAAAGTACACATAAAAAGCCACAAGATAATATATATAATTATGTAATCGCAGAGGTGTCCCTACATCGATACAAACGGCAGCTCCCATGAAAACGACGGTAATAGCTTATTTCTAAAGGAAATTCGCTAATATCTCGGTAACCAGTGGACGTAGAGCAATAATTAAACATACCAAATTGTTTGTTTTTTCGAGCTGAATCTAATGGTGTACACTAAAAGGTAATCAAATAAAAATATCTATGTGAAAAGTGGAAAAAACCCACTTTTGAGGGGTAAAATCCCCCACTTTCCCTACTGAAGTTGGGCCGATCTTACTGGTTAACGAACTCATCCAAGAGAATCTAACTTTACATGCCTGTACCAAATTTCATGATGATCAGACGATTTTTGCACTAGTAATCGTGTTCACAAGCACTCAAAATTGAAAATTCTATTTCCCATATAAGCCCATGTTAAATTTTTTTAGTAAATCGTTATTTGAGCAGTTTTAAATGTGTTACCGACAAATAATCACTACGTATCCAGAAAGTACACATAAAAAGCCACAAGATAATATATATAATTATGTAATCGCAGAGGTGTCCCTACATCGATACAAACGGCAGCTCCCATGAAAACGACGGTAATAGCTTATTTCTAAAGGAAATTTGCTAATATCTCGGTAACCAGTGGACGTAGAGCAATAATTAAACATACCAAATTGTTTGTTTTTTCGAGCTGAATCTAATGGTGTACACTAAAAGGTAATCAAATAAAAATATCTATGTGAAAAGTGGAAAAAACCCACTTTTGAGGGGTAAAATCCCCCACTTTCCCTACTGAAGTTGGGCCGATCTTACTGGTTAACGAACTCATCCAAGAGAATCGAACTTTACATGCCTGTACCAAATTTCATGATGATCAGACGATTTTTGCACTAGTTATCGTGTTCACAAGCACTCAAAATTGAAAATTCTATTTCCCATATAAGCCCATGTTAAATTTTTTAGTAAATCGTTATTTGAGCAGTTTTAAATGTGTTACCGACAAATAATCACTACGTATCCAGAAAGTACACATAAAAAGCCACAAGATAATATATATAATTATGTAATCGCAGAGGTGTCCCTACATCGATACAAACGGCAGCTCCCATGAAAACGACGGTAATAGCTTATTTCTAAAGGAAATTCGCTAAAACCAAGATTTTTTTATCATAAATGGTTGAATCTCAACCAAATAAAGCTAAATACCAAGTTTCATCCAAAAATATTGGTTAATATGTGAAATATTAACACATTCTTACTCTCCATAAGATTAACATTGGAGCCCCAAAAAATGTACTGTATTTAGACTTTTTAATATCTCAGTAACCAATGGAGATAGAGCAAAGCTTCAAAATACTAATTTGTGTGTTTTATTTAGCTAAATCCAGTGGTGAAAATCAAATTTTAAAATTAAAAAAATTATATATGAAAAATGCAAAACCCATTTTTGGGGTACAAAACCCCCCAAAACTACCCCTTCCGCAGGCCCGCGGTTTGTATGTGACGCGCTATGGGCCCGTGAGATGTTTGCACCCCCCCCCCCCTTCTATCCCCTCAACCCTCCTCTCCAAGGAATATGAATCGCCAAAGATAAACAAACCCAATGCCATAGGTATTTGACGATTTTAGACGCGCATTCGCAACATTACAAAAAATGAAACAATGACAGAACTATTTTTATTGTGTTTATTTTCGACGCTAATAATGCGGTTGCGCATTGTAAAAGTAAACTGTGCTAGCGCACGTAGGGGCTGTGGAGGGGGTGGGGAAGTGGGCGGGGCGGCGCGGCAGGGGGAGATGGACCCGTGGTGGGGATTAGTCGTTGGCGTGCCGTTCAGGAGGACGGGTGTTCCTGCCACGTCGCCTTTCCGCACTTGTGTGCTACACAGTACAGTACGCGCTGTATACTGCGACCTCTACTGATCGCAAAACATTTATCATTATTATTTATAACTGTTAGGAGTACGAAGCCCCGTGGTTATGGCATCAACGTCAAAATCTGCTTGTTAAATTGTAAAATATTCTATTTGTCGCGCTCCCAACAAACCTCTAAAAAAAAAATCTCTAAACTAAACCACTTTTTAAAAATGGCAGCTCTTACAGTGTGGAAAACTATCGACCACTTTCATTAATCTCATCTTTTTCAAAATTATTTGAAAAAGTAATGGCCAATCAGTTAATAGATTTTTTGAAAGTAAACTGTTTACTTGATGATGACCAACATGGTTTCAGATCAGGTAAATCTGTTATTAGTGCCAGTATTGAATTTATTGAGTCAATTATTGAATCACTGGATAAGAATAAAAAAGTTTTTGGAGTCTTTATGGATTTAACCAAGGAATTTAACCAAGGAACATAAGGAATTACTAAATACTCTTTCCCTGTTAGGAATAAAGAATATAGCTTTGTCATGGCTTACAAGTTACTTAATTGACAGGAAGCATTTTGTAGAAATAAGTTTTTTAAATAACCATAACCAATTAGTTCCAAGTCGTTCTAAACTAAGTACAGTACAATTTGGTATTCCTCAAGGTTCAATTTTAGGTCCTATTTTGTTCTTATGCTACATTAAAGGATTGCCAAATTTGGCTCAATTCGACAAAATTACACTGTATGCAGACGATATAAATTTAATGATATCTGGAAATAACAACAGAGAAACTGAAATTTCTAGTCTCTGTGAGTTATCAACCATTCAACAGTTTCTGGCTGACAAAAATCTCTTACTTAATTTTGATAAAACTAAATACATAGAATTTAGCTTAAAACATAATCCAAATAAAATTTCTGATATTAATATATTTATTAACAATCATGCTTTAGAGGAAACTCAAGAAACCAAATTTTTAGGACTAATAGTTGATAACCATCTGAATTGGAACTCTCATGTAGACCAAATTTGTAACAAACTTGCCTCTGGTTTGTTTGCGTTACGGAAATTAGCATCCATATGTGATACTAAAACTTTAAAATCAGTTTATTTTTCAATTATGCAATCCCACATTTCATTTGGAATAGTCTTATATGGAAGTCCGATGGCGGCGTGGGTACTCTCCAGACTTGTGCTTTTGCTCCCGTGAACCATCAGCAACACCCGTGCCTACTTCCAGGATGGTCCTAGGTGCATTCCCCCACTCTCAGCACAGGCCTGTAATAATATCAGTGGGAATGCAAATTCCACTAGTGAGATCTTTTCCTCGGCCTAGATGGAACTTTAATAAAGCTGAGTGGGAGGCCTTCTCATCAAGGCTTGATAGCGGCATCAGGTTCATCCCCTCTAAAATAAAAAACTATGATCGGTTCACACGTCTTGTCCTGTCTTCCGCTAAGACGACAATCCCAAGAGGTTTTAGAAAAGAATACATACCAGGATGGAGCAGAGAGTGCGAAGATCTTTACAGTGAGTTTACAGACACTGCTGACAGAGATGTAGCTGACCAACTACTTAACTCTCTCGACAACTCCAGGAGAGAGAAGTGGGTGAAAACTGTCGAGAACCTGAACTTCACCAAAAGTAGTCGGAAAGCTTGGTCTCTACTCAGGAAACTCTCCACTGGTAAATCAAGTGAAAAACACGATGCCTCACAGCCTAGCCCTCGTGAAATTGCAAAACGCCTCTCCGTACTTTCAAAACCTGTGCGTACGTCTGCAGACAGAAAAATTAATTTCAAGCTTAATGAGATAAAGGAGAGTCGGCAAGCACCCTTGGAAGTCTCTAGACCCTTCACTTACGACGAGCTGGAAGTGGCGATTGATGCGATGCCAATTGGCAAAGCAGCAGGTCTGGATGACATTTTCCCGGAGTTTATAAAACACTCGGGTAACAAGGCTAGACAGTGGCTTCTGGAAGTTTTTAACACCACTCTGAAAACCGGCGACATGCCTGGGATATTTAGAAAATCCAAGATCATAGCTATCCTGAAGCCCGGAAAGGATCCAAAACTGCCTGAAAGTTATCGGCCTATAGCTCTTTTAAGTGTTTGTTATAAGCTGCTAGAGAGGTTGATTTATAACAGAATCCTCCCTATTCTCAATGCCAGCATCCCTGTCGAACAAGCTGGATTTAGGCCTGGTCGCAACTGTTGTGACCAGGTTTTAGCTCTGACTTCTTTCATTGAGGATGGGTTTGAGCGAAGACTGAAAACCTCCGTGGCTTTTTTAGATCTGACTGCAGCATATGACACTGTCTGGAGAAAAGGCCTCCTAGTTAAATTTTACGACCTTATTCCTTGCCCTTTCTTGTTGCGTCTCCTCAACTCAATGCTCTCCAATAGGATGATAAAAGTATATCTGGGACGCAGAGAAAGTACGTTTAGGCAACTAAAGGATGGCCTGCCACAAGGGTCAGTGCTCGCCCCACTGCTCTTTAATGTGTATACTGCCGACATTCCTGTAACTCGGTCCTTAAAGTTTATATATGCAGATGATATTGCATTGGCATACCAACACCAGCATTTTCGACAAGCTGAGGAAACACTAACAAATGACCTCACGACCCTCGGTGAATATTTTGAAGCCTGGAAGCTAAATCCAAACCCAACAAAAACTGAGGTTGCTTGCTTCCACTTGAATAATAGACTGGCCAACCAAAAGCTGAAAATCGTATTCAACGGTGTTGAGTTGAAACATAATGACCACCCACAGTATCTGGGAGTCACTTTAGATCGGTCTCTCACGTTTAAAAGCCACTTACAAAAAACGGCAGCTAAGGTGAGAACCAGGACTAACATTGTCCATCACCTTGCTGGCTCCACATGGGGAGCTAACGCACAAGTTCTGCGAACAACTGCTCTATCATTGGTATATTCAACTGCTGAGTACTGTGCTCCCGTGTGGTTAAATAGTGTGCACGTTAGAGAGATCGACGTCCAGCTAAACAGGACGATGAGAGCCATTAGTGGTACACTCATGGCAACTCCTGTACCCTGGCTCCCGGTGCTGTGTAATATCGCTCCTCCTGAAATAAGACGAAGGGATGCACTCATTAGGGAATACACAAAGATCTTATCTGCTCCACAGCTGCCCATCCATGATTGCCTACCCCAGAATGCGGGCCGATTGAGGTCCCGAAAACCACCTCTACGAACAGCCTCCCAGTTGATGGACTCGAACTTCACCATCCATACAAACTGGACTTCCTCCTGGGACGCTTTTCAAGGTCGGAACCATTTCCTGATAGATGACCCGACCGTAGCGGTAGGTGGTATGAATCTTCCTCGGAAGCAGTGGACTATACTCAATCGTTTCCGCACTGGAGTGGGAAGATGTAATTATTGGAAGCACAAATGGGGAATGACACAAGACCAGTCATGCGACTGCGGAGCAGAGTATCAAACTATGGAACACATAGTCGAAGAGTGCCCACTGAGTGCCTTCCCCGAAGGATTGGCCGGTCTGCATAGCTCAAGTGAAGCTGGGCTGCAATGGCTTAGCGCCCTGGATTTAGCTCTATAAAGAGAGATCTAATTTTTATTTTTTATTTTAGTGTTTAGATTTTTACTTATACTGACTCAGGTGCTCCGCATCGCAGAATTTA